>VONZ01000713.1:292500-382415 GCA_012976165.1 Labeo catla | reverse complement strand
CGTGAATTGGCTTAGTTCAGCTACATTAGCGACTAGCAGCTTGGCTATGTTTCTTAATAATTCAGTCATTAGTTTAACATGAATCATCTTTGTTTAGCAACATTAGCGACTAGCAGCTTGGCTATGTTTCTTAATTAGTTCAGTCGCTAGTTTAATGTAAATTGGCTTTGTTTAGCGACATTAGCAATTAGCAGCTTGGTTACATTTTTAATAGTTCAGTCGCTAGTTTAACGTGAATCGTCTTTGTTTAGCAACATTAGCGACTAGCAGCTTGGCTATGTTTCTTAATAATTCAGTCGCTAGTTTAATGTGAATTGGCTTTGTTCAGCTACATTAGCTGCAATTGGCTTGGCTACGTTTTTTTAATAGACCATTTCACTAGATGTAAACAACACTAGTCCAGAAGCACTTCCTGTTTTGTTTTTTTGTTTTTTATTTTATTTTACATATACAAATACATCTTAAAGGTGCTAATGTAACATTTTCATCCAGTCAAATGTTATGTTGGTTGTAATTTTTTTGTGATGTTTGTGTAAAGTTAAAAAAAAAAGAAACAGGAAGTGTATCGGGACCAGTATGTTTACATCTGACGAAATGGTCTATAGTTCAGTCGCTAGTTCAATGTGAATTGGCTTTGTTTAGCAACATTAGCAATTAGCAGCTTGGCTACATTTTTTTAATAGTTCAGTTGCTAGTTTATCGTGAATTAGCTTTGTTCAGCTACATTAGAACTAGCAGCTTGGCTACGTTTTTTAATAGGTCAATAGCTAGTTTAACATGAATATATTTGTCAGTCTTATTGTTTTTGTTTTTGGATCATAGATATTTCCGCTTAGCTAGTTTACTAGCTTTTGTAGCATTGTTGTTGACAGCACATATTAAACACACTAGAAAAATCTGAAAAATGGGAGACTCCATTTAATTTTAAAGATAGTGATTGTTAGTGATTTCTAGAAGCTTTCTAGTTGTGCTTTCACTAGCATTAGCCTGCCGTGATCAGTTGTGGAAGTGGCTGTCACATTTGGTCAGGTGAGCTTGTGTTTGTGCCAAAGGTAGTTTTGTGTTAAGCAGGTTAAGAAGCATTTCCTAATCTCTTAAGATGCTGTTGCGCACGAGACCATCCTGGCAGCCCGCCTGGATGATGGGATGACAGTGTTTCGTACGCAAACCCTCATCCAACAAGCTGGCAAGAGTACGTCACGCCAAGGTGGGCAGCATGCTCTGTCTCAAGCCTGTTTCGCCACCATCATCTTGCTGTGAGATTAACTGGCAGGATGTTTTTATGTCTGTTTATATGGTTGTGCTCTTTAAAATAGCTTTTGTGGTTGATTTGACACGTGTGGTGCGTCATGCTAGCTGAGCTGTTATTAAATATGCGGTTAATCACCACGTTTTATGCATCTAAAAGTGTTTCCTGCTCAAGTAACTTAATTATTGAATTAATCAAATTGTTGAGCTATATGAACAAATTGGGACTACGTGTTTAACTTTTGTTAGCATTAACATAACATTGCTGAAGACTCGTGGGAGATTACATTGCATGTTCTTTTTATATTTGCCATGCTAATATGTCCTATTGCTAGCTAAGCTATTAACTGCAAAAGATTTAGTTGAGATAGTTTCAAATGGCTAAACTGTTGGGTTCATATTAAGGATGTTGCTTTGGGCGTTAGCATTATGCTAGTTATATTATATGTTATATTCTTTCCTACAGTTTATATATTATATGTGGGGGGAAAAACGTTATTTGGCATGCTAATATGTGTTATTGCTAGCTAAGCTAGTAGTTAACAGCAAGAAATTTAGTCAGTCTAGTTTCTAAGGCCTAAACTTTATTGGGTTCAGGCGGAGAATGTTATGCTAATGCTAATTCTATAATGTTGTCATTTTGGGACTTAGCATTATGCTAGTTAGCCTATATTATGCTGTATATTGCTGTGCAAATGTTAGCATGGTAACAAGTCACTTAGATCTTGTGCTTCCCACCTACAATTTACATTATATGTGGGAAAAAATTGCATTGCTAACATGTGCTATTGCTAGCTATGCTACTAGTTAACTGCAAGAGATTCACTTGAGCTAGTTGTAATTGACTAAACATTTTTTGGGTTCATGTTGAGAATGTTGCTGTTTTGAGAGTTAGCGTTATGCTAGTTATATAATACTGTATATTGCTGAGCACATGTTAGCATGGTAATAAGTCTCCTTACATTACCACCTACATTTTAAATATTATGTGTGGTTAAAAAAGTTATATTTGGCATGCTAATATGTGCTATTGCTAGCTGAACTAGTACTTAACTTCAAGCAATTCAGTCAGCCTAGTTTCAAAAGCTTAAACTTTATTGTGTTCATGCTGAGAATGTTATGCTTAATTTGCAGTGTCGTTTTGGGACTTAGCATTATGCTAACTAGCCTATATTATGCTGTATGTTGCTGTGCAGATGTTAACATGCTAACAGTCTTCTCATCCTTGCGTTCCCACCTACAATTTAAATATTACACACGGTAAAAAAAAGTTATATTTGGCATGCTAATATGTGTAGCTAGTAGTTAACTGCAAGAAAATCAGTTAGCCTAGTTTCAAAAGCTTAAATTTTATTGGGTTCATGCTGAGAATGTCATGCTTATGTTCTGTAATGTTGTCATTTTGGGAGTTAGCATTATGCTAGTTAGCCTATAATATGTTGTATATAGCTGAGCAGATGTTAGCATGGTTACAAGTCTCCTCATTATTGTGCTTCCCACATACAATTTACATTATATGTAGTTAAAAAACATTAACTTAAACTTAACATAGTGAACAGTTGTTTTGGGAGTTAGCATTATGCTAGTTATGTTACTGTGGAAATATTAGCATAGTGATGAGTCACCTCATACTTGTCTTTCCTGTAAACAGTTTCTATCTAATAACCAATTCGTACGTATTTTACAAGGTGACTAATTTGCATGGATTTGTGCGACCTCACTCGTATGATTTGTCTAGTCCCCGGTGACTTGAAGGTTTAGGGGCGGGGTTAGGGTTAGGTCATTTTTACGAATTCATACAATTTGGGGAACTCATAAAATATGTACAAATTGCAGTGAGACTGGTTTGATATGAAATGTACACTAATGGCAATTAGCAACTATTTTACATTTTGACAAATTGGTGGTTAATTCATATAATCCTGTTTGTACATTTTTATGCAATCTGTTTACAGCCCACTGATGGTTAAGTTCAGGGATGGACCCTTATTTAGGAAATGTTTTTCCTAAAAATCTTACACTTTTGTACAAATCAGATTATATGAATTCACACAAAACCATAAATTGGGTTTAAATCATAAATTGTGTTTATGTTTATACTGGTATAAGTTTAACCTAAAGTCAAAGAAATGCATTTCCAATGTGTGGATCCACCGTTCAATCTTTTGTATCTTGTAGAAGAAGAAAAGAATGTGCGAGTTGCGTTTCCTGCTAGATTTGCTGAAGTGAAAATACAAAGACAACCTGCAATATCTCACCCCTTTTTCCTTTCACACACTTTTGCAGGTTGTGAAAATGAGAAGGTGGAAATGATTCGGTTGCATCTGCTCTTTTCCTCTTGTTAAACCTACATCCGCCAGACCATGACAGCTTTAACACACTCGCATGCTGACAGTTTTGACGAGCGGCACGGACATCCGCAGCTGGTGGGGGCTCACCCGACCTCAGCCTCTGTAATTATCGCAGCTTCTGTTTTCCCTCAAGTGTTCAGACTGTCTGCTAGCATCCAGAAGCTCTTGAATGAGTGCTGTACACCTACACATTTATAAATAAAGCTTCTTTATTGGCATCTATGGTTCCACATGGAACCTTTAGCATCCGTGGAAACTTGCCATTGCACAAAATGTTGTGAAAAAGGTTCTTAAAAGGTTTCTTAGGGAACTGAAAATGGGTCTTTTACAGCATCACATCCAAGATGTTCACGTCTTTCTTTCTTCAGTCAGAAAGAAATGAAGGTTTTTGAGGAAAATATTCCAGGATTTTTCTCCATAAAGTTGACTTCAATGGGGATCAACAGGTTGAAGGTCCAATTTGCGGTTTCAGTGCAGATTCAAAGGGCTCTGCATGATCCCAGCTATGGAATAAGGGTCTTATCTAGCAAAACAGTCAGTCATTTTCCAAAAAACATAAAAATGTCAATACTTTACATCCACAAATGCTCGTCTCGCATTAGCTCGACTTTATTGATGCATTACGCATCATGTTGGAAAGATCACGTGTGATGTAGGTGTAAGTACCAACCCAGTGTTTACAAAGCGAACATGAACAGAAAGTCAAACGCCCTTTACAAAACACGGTAAAACACTGATGTTGGACGATTTTGAAGTTGGAGGAGAAAATGAGAGTTTTTCGCCCTACCCTACCTTTTTGAACCGAAGTACACATACAAAGAACAAACCACACGCAAACTTTCCAACGTGATTACGCGTGAAGTCGCAGATGCGCATCGCAGAGCTAGTGCAAAATGAGTATTTATGGTTAAAAAATGAACAATCATCTTGCTAGACAAGACCTGTATTCCTCAGCTTCATTTGTACAAATTCATACAAAGTGGGGAACTCATAAAATATGTACGATTTAGCAAAAATCGTGAGGTTGTACGAATTAGTATGAATTAGCCACCTCATAAAATATGTATGAATTGCGTGAGATTGGGTTGATATGAAATGTACAGTCATGGCAATTAGCAAATATTTTGTTGTGACAAATTGGTGGCTAATTCGTATAATCTCATTTTTATACAATCTTTTTACGGCCCACAGATGGTTAAGTTCAGGGATGGGCCGTCATGCTTAAATTTTCCCTAAAAATCTTACATTTTTGTACATTCAGATTGTGTGAATTCATACAAAATCATAAATTGTGTTTATTTGGTTCATGTTTATACTACACATTTGGATTGTGTAGAGCCCTTTGAAGCTGCATTGAAACTGCAATTTGGACTACCTGACCTCATGACGAAAACATTTCTCATTTTTGCGAAAAGCAAAATATGTACCAATAAGTACATATCACTGCAGTTTCCAACAGAAATGTCCACTAGAGGCAGCTTAAAATAATTTGTTACCCTTAAAATGTTAAGTTCAGTCAACTCAAGTTTAGTCAACTTGAAATGTTAAGTTGTATTAAGTGACAACTTAGATACTTGTGTTTGTTAAACTTAAAAGCTGGGTAGGTAACCCAGCTGCCTTAAAGTTTTAAGTTCAATCAACTCAAATATCTATGTTGTCACTTAGTATTTCAAATTGAATAAACTTTTTTTGAGTTGACTGAACTTAAAATTTTAAGGCAGCTGGGTAACAAATTATTTTAAGTTGACTCAACATATTGTTTTTTTTTTTTTTTTTTACAGTGGTGGTTGTGATTACAGCATATGTTTTGCTTTCGAAAACATAACAAGCTTGCTTGGTAGCTCAACCGGCATGAAATTGGACTTGGGATGCAGAATCGTTGGGTACGAGTCCCGTGGAAAAACATGATTCATGATGAAAGAGCTAAAAGATTTAAGATTGAAAAACGATCTAAAACAGCATGCTTGCGATTGCGTTTTTACGTTACATTCGCTTTTGGTTATACTACCTGGTAGATTTAGGTGTAGTGCAGATGATATGTTAATTTTAAATCGTCACCGAGTATTAGAGTTATAGTGGACATTTCAAGTCAGAACTGGGGTGACACGTACAAAACCATAAAACCATATGTACGTTCATTTGTTACGGGGGAAAAAAACGAACGCTTTTTTACCGCCACTAAATGGACATTTCTGTTGGAAACTGCGGTGATATGTACCTACTGGTATGTATTTCGCGTCTTGCGAAAACGGTCCCATAGGTACATTCTCGTCATGAGACCAGGTTGAATTTGGACCTTTAACCGTTGGCCACCACTGAAGTCCACTATATGGAGAAAAATCCTGGAATGTTTTCCTCAAAAATTTAATTTTTGAGGAAGAAAGAAAGACATGGACATCTTGGATGGCATGGGGGTCAGTAAATTATGAAGAACATTTTTAGAATCTGAAGTACCATTTCCACTAAAAGAACCTTTGGTTCAGTGGAAAGATTCCATACAAGTTTTTCTTCTCAGTTGAGTTTAAATGGGTAATTATTTGGACTTTTGCGGTAAGAACCAAAATATATTCTTAAAAATGAAGGTTCTTTACTCAACTAAGAGTTTTTGTGTGTGTTTGTGTGTGTGTGTATATGTGTGTGTGTGTGTGTGTATGTGTACTTGTTTTTGCTACATTGTGGGGACCAAATGTCCCCACAAGGATAGTAAAACCTGACAGCAGGCCGGTCCCCACAATGTCAAAAAATGATTAAAAATAGTAAATGATGTTTATCTGAAAATGTAACGATGCAAACATGTTTTCTGTGAGGGCTAGGTTTAGGGTTAGGGTTGGGTTAGGGGATAGACAATATCGTTTGGTCAGTATAAAATCTATAGAAGTCTATGGAAAGTCCCCACAATTCACAAAAACAAACGTGTGTGTGTGTGTGTGTGTGTGTACTTGTTTTTGCTACATTGTGGGGACCAAATGTCCCCACAAGCATAGTAAAACCTGAAATTTTTGACATTGTGGGGACTGGCTTGAGGTCCCCATGGGTACAAAAGCTTATAAATCATACAGAATGAGTTTTTTTGAGAAAGTAAAAATGCAGAAAGTTTTCTGTAAGGGTTAGGTTTAGGGGTAGGGTTAGGGTAAGGGGATAGAAAATACAGTGTGGAGAGTATAAAAACCATTGCACCTATGGAGAGTCCCCACAAGGATAATAAACCAGACATGTGTGTGCGCGTGTGTGTAAAGAACAATTTAAAAATCTGAGACACCTTTTCCATACATACAAAGGTTCTTCATGGGACGCCAATAAAGAACCTTCATTTTTAAGGATATATTTTGGCTCTAATGCCCCTTCTTACTGCAGACGTCCAAATAATTACCAATTTAAACTCAACCAAGAAGTGAATAGCGGCGTTTGCGATGGGACAACCAAATGTAAACTCAACTGAAATATTCAACACTCTTATATTTAGGTTGAGGACTTGTTTAGTCTGGGTATTAAATATGGGCAGACCAGCGTGCCAGTCCAGGAACGCAATGTTTGCCACCCTCTCTGTTAGCATTAACCCTTGAAGTACTTTTCTAAACCGAGCGGCACTGCGGCCCCTTAAGATCTTCTGATCGTTTGTCTCAGTTGCCCGTGAGAAAGTTCGAATGGCACTTGAGTAATTGTTTCAGGCCGTCTTGATCTGGCTAAACGAAATATCTGATTTTCTCCAAAGAGAAGAAACAATGTTCCCATTGAGGCGGCGAAACTGGCCATAACCTTGTGGGTGGTCCTGGAGCAAAGTACCTCAGATATTATTATGTAGCAAGGACTGCTTTTTGGATCCTCGCACCTTCGTATAGCGTGACCTTTGTGAGAGACTCCCCTCAAAGAGGGATAAAAGAGATGCTGTGAATATGCTAGTGGGGTGGCGTAGCACTCGAGCTCCCGGCCTATCGACCGTCTCCAGCGGCTCTGTCCAGAATAACACCGGCGTCTAGCTTGAGGAACTGTTGAAACTCTTCGAGGGGTGACGCAACGCTTTGGGTCTGACTTACCTGGCTAAAAATGGGCATGTGCTGGACGAACACTCAGCCTTGGTGGGTGGTCCGGCCTTGTGAGCCGCTTTCCGAGCAGCTTTTATGTCTTTGTGAGGCGAGGCTGAATATGAATCCTGCCACTTTTGTATAATTCTCGTTATAGATGTGAGCCCTCGCCGAGAGCCCAGATTCATTTTGACACTGTTTCAACAAATTAAACAGCAAGAGTTCAGATTTATAACACCCATCTTACATGAATTTATCTGTATAAAGTACATATTTAAAGTAAATACCATCCAAAATACCATATAAAATGACAATTTATTGTAAGAATATACTATTTATTAAATTTTTCATTAATTCTCATTATTGTATTTATAAAGAACCTTTTTGTTTCCTACCTTGTGAGGTGAAATGACCCAGAGTAAAAATGTTATATGATATATAATAATATAAAATTATGTGGTATTTTAGAATAGTTCTTTATTTATTAAAAAGATTTTATTTAAAAAAGTAAAATAATAATAATTAAATAAAACACTTAAATTGACTTGTCATACTTTGGGGAAAAAAGGTTGTGAGGTCAAAGGTTGTACAAAGAAGTTGTACAAAGAAGTGTATATATATATATATATATATATATATAAAATGTTATTTATTTATTTATTTATTCCTGACAGATTTTTTTTTTTTTCCCAGGAAAATTATTTGTTAATAGTTATTTATAAAACTCTAACTGACATTTCATACTTTGGCAAATGTAGTGAAGCTGAAATATGCAAATAAAAAATGCTATATATTTATATATTTATCTATATATATATATATTATTTTCTTAAAGATCATATATATAATAAATGTACATAAAAATAATAATAAAATGTATTATATGTTTGTTTATTTATTCATTAATTCATTAATCATTCATTCCATTTTATATATATATATATATATATATATATAATAAACATATTATTTTCTTAAAGATAGTATATATAATAAAATTATATATAATTTATAATATATATACTTTTATTTTTTTATTTTTTTATTAATTTATTTATTAATTCATTCATTCCTTACAGAATGCTTTTTTCTTCCGGGAAAATTATTTATTACATATGTATACATATATATATATATATATATATATATATATTTTAATATATATTATATATATATATATATATATATATATATACTTGTCTTAAAGATTATAGATATATATTATAAAATGTATTATATTTCTTCTTTTTTTCCTGAAAGATTTTATTTTTCCATGTAAATGATTTATTAAGCAGTTGCTTGGCTGGTGCAAGACTTGGTCGGTGCCAGATTTTCAGTAGTACTAGATGTTTTTACAAAACAATTTAATACATCTGCTAAACCAGACACCGCAGGAATCGTATGAGTAAGTTTGCAATCATTAAAGCGTACGACATCGGTGCATGAGAACAAAGCGCTGAGGCGCAAATATACTGGAAGTTAAAGGACAGGATAAACACATTCCACTATTACTCTGCAATTTGCCTTTCCATTACGTCTCAGCACAGACCAGTGGGTCGCTGCTGGGACTTGCAAGAGGATATAAAGTGTTCCCCTCTCAGCCAGCACTGTAATTACACGCCATCAGCTCCTCAGTTGCCATACAAACACATAATAACCTTCATCCTGTTCTCCTTCAATTACCCTCCCCTCTCTCCGCTATTACCCAGGATACCCCGGGGCCTCCTGTCTGCCTCTGTTTACAAATTCCTGTCATATTTCAGGATCTGCAGGACCTCTGTTAAAGGGGTTGAGGAAAACAGCTGGGTCTGGAATGACGCCTTGCAGAAGGGTCTTTCTCAACAGCTCTCGATTCATTCATCAAGAATGTGTTGAAATAAGAACATTCTCGCTTGCCGCCGAGGGACGGGTGACGGGAGAGAATGTGTTCATGGGTGTCTCTTTAGCTTGAGGCACTTTTACA
This sequence comes from Labeo catla, assembly GCA_012976165.1. Classification (NCBI taxonomy): domain Eukaryota; kingdom Metazoa; phylum Chordata; class Actinopteri; order Cypriniformes; family Cyprinidae; genus Labeo; species Labeo catla. The sequence goes on along the minus strand of VONZ01000713.1, from coordinate 372,831 downwards.
TTACAATTAAAACTAACAGATTTCGACTTTTTGTTATATCAAAGTCGCATTAAAACTTTGAAACTTTTTCCAATGCTTTTATTAGTTACATTTGCTCTAAAAAATGGGTTAAAAACAACCCAGCACTGGCTGAAATATAGACAGACCCTCAAAAGGTGAACATTTATAGGTGTTTATTCATAAATATTTACTGTTTTAATAACCCAGACTAAGACTTTTAATCTTTAAAGTGTGGAAAATATTATTTTAAATATTATTAAAAGAGTATGGCTATGAATTATACTATGCAAGACAAATTAGTTGGCCATTTTCCCAAAAATGTTTACAATTATAATTGCATTACAAATATATTAAACACAATTAAAAATTATGATATAATAGAAACGAGACTATTATTTTCATCACTTTCAGGAAAAATAAAAAGTTTAAATAAAAAATCAAGACAAATTTCTGTGATATGTGATATACCCAAATGTTTAGGGTCATATATATATATATATATATACACGCACACACACACTTTTATTCCGCAAAGATGCTTTAAGTTGCATTAAAAAATTGCAAAATAATAATAATAATAATAAATTGCGAATAAATTTGTCGTTTCAAATAAATGCTGTTTTTTTTAACTTTCTGTTTATTAAACTATTTTGAGGAAAAAATATAAAAATATATTTCCACAAAAATATTTGACATGTGACACTGAAGACTGCAGTAACAGCTGCTAAAAATTCAGCTTTTCATCAAAGGAATATATTACGCTGTAAAATAGACCAAAATAGAAAATATTTACTTTAAATTTTAATAATATTTTACAATATTATTATTATTTAATTATTATTTTAATGGACAAAAAATACAATTGTGCTTTCTTTTTTTTTTCTAAATAAAATTGAGTTTCTGTTTTCTTTATGTATGTTTAAATATATATATGTTGGCAAATATTGTTTAGCACAATATATGATTATATTGGTGAACTAGGATTTTTTTAATGTTTAAAATACGTTTATTTGTATTTATTTTATTTTTTCTAATGTTGTTTGTTGCATTTATCTGATCGAAAATACATTAAAAACAGTATAGTACTGTGAAATATTTGCCATTTAAAATAACTGTTTTATATTTAAATATATTTTAAAATGCTATTTATTTCTGTGATTTTCAGCATCATTACTCCAGTCTTCAGTGTCACATGATTCTTCAGAAATCATTCTAATATGCTGATTTGCTGTTCAAGAAACATTATTATTATCAATGTTATTGGACAAAAACTGACTAAAACTAAGCTGAAATGGTCTTTGCCTTTAGTTGAGGAAACACTATATATAACTGCAGTTTTCTAAAAGTGTAATTTTAGAGTTCAGGAGTTTGAAGGGTGTTAATGAGAAGTGACGATTGTGAAAACACTGGTGAAAATGAACCATCACAATGGGCTTTTGTGTTCCAGGGTGGTCCGACAACACGCCCTGTGGGGTGATAATGGTTTTATAGATGTATATATCCTGATCGATAATGTGTCCTGGACATCTTTACATGTCCATACGTATGCATGAAATCACATGAATAATGTACCGCAAGGCAAATCAATCAGAGTGAAATCTGTCCAGTGGCTTAATGGCTTGTTGACGACTTCAAAACATTGCATCTCGGTTTCATCTGAACAATTTCTCATCAGCACTTCCTGTTTGTAGGGCTGCTGGTGGAGGGCCCACCGGGGCTGTTTGTTTACTGCGGTTCTCTAGAGAGACCCTCATGTCTCTGCTTCCTGTTTTGATCCACTAAAACCAGCCCAGCCTTGAAACCTCTATTAGATTCCCAGGAGTGTCCTTTAATGTGTCCCTGCTCATAGCCTAAGGCAAACCCATTTATTGTCCTGCTAAGAGTACAAACAAGTCTTATTCAAATAGACTGCTAAAATTATTTAAAGTCGTTGCATTAAAGTTGTAGTTCACCCACAAATTCTTTCATGAATTACTCACCATCATGTCGTTCCAAACCCGTAAGACCTTCGTTCGTCTTCGGAACACAAATTAAGATTTTTTTGGTGAAATCCGAGAGTTTTCTGACCCTGCATAGACAGAAACACAACATGTTCAAGGCCCAGAAAGGTAGTAAGGACATCGTTAAAATAGTCAGCAGTTGAACCATAATATTATGAAGCTATGAGAATACTTTTTGTGCGCAAAGAAAACAAAAATAACTTCTCCTGTATTTTAGTGAAATAAATGTTGTCAGACATTAGTGATGGACAAATTAAAATGACTAATGGTGGGTGCACACCATTTTTGCATCACTTGTGCGAATAAAACATAAAAAACATTTTTTTAAAAATGTAATTCAACCGGAGATTTCAGTAAGCTTTTCGCTGATTGGCTTGTGCGACAATGCATCATGCAAATTTTTCACTCAAGTTAAAATTTTTGAACTTGCACAGTAGATGCGATTGAGGCGTATATGGCACATTCACGGCAATCGCGTCACCCAATTCGCATTGGGAGCGCAAATTCATGTCTATTTACGTCTTTGCAAAGTTCACTTGGTAAATTCAGGACATTGGTGATGGACAAATTAAAATAACTAACAGTGTGTTCACATCAAACGTGAAGCGTAATAATCAAGGAACTTTGCTGTCGTACCATGGGTGCACACTGTAAAAAATAAAAAACACAATTTGTTGTGTCAGCTTAAAATAATTTGTTACTCTGCTGCCTTGAAATTTTAAGTTTAGTCAACTAAAATAAGTTTAGTCAACTTGAAATGTTAAGTTGGACTAAGTAACAACTTAGATATTTGTGTTTGCTAAACCTAACAGATGGGTAAATAACCCAGCTGCCTTAACATTTTAAGTTGATTCAACTCAAATATCTAAGTTGTCACTTAGTATAATTTAACATTTCAAGTTGAATAAACTTTTTTTGAGTTGACTGAACTTAAAATTTTAAGGCAGCCAGGTTAGAAGTGATTTTAAGTTGACTCAACAAATTGTTTTTTTACAGCAAGCAGGCGCAATGATACTACGCAGTGCCGGCACTAAGTTTGTGTAGATGCAGAGTTGCATATCCTTGATTATTACGCCGAAATGAGTATAGTTCCTAGCCATATTGACCTAGAAAATCGCAACTTTTCATTTTTTGTCCGTCTTTGTACACAATGTAAGTACAGAAGAGTCAAGTTTTAAATAGGAAAAATATCGTCATTATATATGGTCATTTTTGAGCGAGATGCTATCGGTCTATGGTAAACTATGCTAAAAGTGCTACCGCCAGACCCGGAGATGGGCTGAATGGATTCGAAAACGGTAAAACTCAACTGTTTAACTCTAGGGGAGTTGGAAAATGAGCCTATTTTCCAAAAAAGTGGCGTGTTCCTTTAACTTGTAATAATATTTCACAATATTAGTAATTTTTCCTGTATTTTTGGTCAAGTAAATGTTGTTGGACGTTGCTGATGGACAAATTAAAATAATTTTTAAAATAATGGTGTGTGTGCACCAAACGCAAAGCAAATATCTGCATTGCGTTACTTGCTCTAGTTTACTCGCCGGATGTTTTTCGCATCATTCGCGCAAATAAAAGCATTTTTTGTTTTTAAAAACAACCAGATGTGTCACTAAGCTCTTTGCTTACTGGCTTGCGCAACAATGCATTATGCGAATATTCCACTCGAGTTGAAATTTTTTAACCTGCGCAACCGTATTCACGACCAGGTGGCTAATTCATACGAATTCGTATGGACTCACTTGTACGGACTAGTTCATACAATTTTGTACAATTTGTCTAGACCCTAGTGATGGGTAGGTTTAGGGGCGGGGTTAGAAATAGGTCGATTGTACAAATTCATACAAATTGGGGAACTCAGAAATAACTTTTAAACAAAAATCATACGAGTGAGATCGTACAAATTCGTACGAATTAGCCACCTCAAAAAATAACACAATTGAGGCGAATATCACACGTTTGCGGCAATCGTGGCACCCAATTTGCATCATTCGCATCACATTCGCATTTATTCGCGTCTTTGCATTGACTTGAAAACTAACTAAAAATGTGTTTCTTTTGTAAATTTTCACATGGTAAATTTATTTGTTTGATTGTTCTCTTTATTTTAAACCACATATTTACTGTATTCAATATTTTAATCTAATTGTCTTCAAATGATGGATCCCTATTTACAAAAATACCTGAAAAATAGCTTCTACAGGTATGTTTTAAATGGAACAGTTATATAATGACGCGAAGATCAACCACTTTACCTCAGCCGTTGTTTTCCTGACTATTTAAATAATCACTTTAATGACTTTTGCCACCTGCGTTCAACCTCTCAAACAGCTTTATTTACCCACATTATTAGCAGTTCTGCTGTATGTGAAAGTGCACCAACCCCCCTGCAGAAATCAGCACACAAAGAGCTACAATAGTAAGTCAACAGTGAGAGAGGAAGTAAACATCATGAGAGCAGGAAGTCGCACTGTATCATAGGTGAAGGGGGAGCTGAGGGCAGAAAAGAGAAACCCTGCTGATTCACAACACAATCAGATTGACCTTTCATCCTAAGAGCAGTGTCAGTGATGGCGGGGGGTCAACAGAGACCCTGATTCACCCGTCCCGATGGAGCCGCAGATAAAAGCGGAGCCAGCATTGTCTAAAACTCACTGACTATAGCGGGCCTGGTGAGCGGCAGAAACTTAGAAACTTCCAGTCCCACCCAGGAACTGAGGAAGGGGAGGACAAAGTACTGTCACTTGAATATGTCATGGCTATATACACGCTATCCTAAAAATATCCCTATGTATTTGAATGTATTTGGATACAAACAATGAAATTCATACACGTCTACAAGTGGGCTGTAATGCGCATTTGGCTAAAAGAAAATACCTGCAAAGTTCAGGAGTTTTGGATGTTGTTAACACAGAGCTGTTTTATGCTGTGTTTGCTTCTGACACACAAGATATCATCACCACTGTGATAATAGCAGGAAGAAGTGAGCTGTTATCAGTTTGCAGGTCTGTTGCCGGAGCCGGATGACCTGCATATGTCTGTTTATAGGAGAGTCAAAGTTTAACCGAGTCTGAGCAACTATTGCTTGTTGGTTTTGCATATGCTGTTATGCTGTTGACAAACTTGACAGATTGATGTATTACTATAAGGTGGCAAAGCTAATGATTTATCAGGAAATTTTCAAAATAAGGGCTTGTATCAGTTTTGTTTTTTTTGTTTGTTTTTTTTTTAGTATTGCACACATACTGTGTGAACACACAGGAGTGAAAATATTTCATTGTTTTGGATTCATTTTTGAATCATTTGCATTTTGATAAAAACATATTTTTATATATTATTTTATTATATTTATTATTATGTTTATTTTATGACATTTATGTAATTTTTATTATTTTAATTAAAAATCTATCTAATTATTAAATTATATATGATTTATTTTTTCCTGCGTGCTTTATGTCTTTTAAAATGTTAAAAATAAAATGTTTATTACTATTAATATATTTATTTTATTACATTTATTTGTCATTTTCAAAATCTTGTTAAAATTAAAAATGTATTTCTTAATTATATATGATTTCTTTCATGTTTCTTTCTTTCTGACATTTTTTAAAATGTTAAAATAAAAATGTTTAAAATAAAAATGTTTACATTACTGTGATATTTATTTTATTATTCTTATTTGTAATTTTAAAATTCTTGTTAAAAGATATATATATATATATATATGACAATATCTTGTTTTTTGTCATTTTTCAAAATGTTAAAATAAAAAAATGTTTATAACATTATTAATATTATTATATTTATTTTATTACATTTATTTGTCTTTTTTAACAAAGACCGAACTTAAAATTAAAAATATAAATGTTATTAAATTATATGATGATTTCTTTCTTTTTTCTTCCTGTCATTTTTCAAAATGTTAAAATAATAAAAAAAAATGTATGATATTATAACTATTATTATATTTATTTGTCATTTTTAAAATCTTGTTAAAATTAAAAAAAGTATAAATTTTATTAAATTATATGATTTTTTTTCTTTGTCATTTTTAAGATTTTAATATAGAAACGATTATTTTATTATTACTATTGTATTTATTTTATTTCATTTATTTGCACTCTCGTTTAAAATTAAAAATATAATTTTTCTTAAATTATATATGATTTCTTTCTTTGTCAATATTTAAAATAGAAAAATAGAAAAGTTGAGTATGATGTTATTACTATTATTATATTTGATTTCATTATTATATCTTTTCCCTGCGGCCATTATTTTGTTTTTGTGTGCTATAGGTATTATTATTGTGCTATATTATTATTATTATTAATAATAATCATCATCAACATCATGTTATTTATTTTATTAAAGAAATTATTTCTTCTTTTTCCGTAACAGTAAATGAAATTATGGTACATCAGTGTGAAAAACATCCTTGTGATCATGTTGATCAGTTTAAAGTTTTATAAAACTACTAACAATTGGAAGAAACAGTGGTTTATAAAATTTCAGATTGTGGAAAGTGGAGGGAACGTGTCTCTCAAGACAAAAGCTCATCCAGATGCAGTATCTTCAGGCAGTAAAGCAGCCAAAGTGGATTACAATGAGAATACAATCCAGCCTCCCCAGAAGGATCTCCACAAGCTACAGGATAATGGCCATTATCTAGGTCCTGTGTGGCGTTTCATATGTTAAGCGGGGTGAAACTGAACACACCTTTGGCCCATGTGACGGCTGTGCATGTGAATGATGACAGAGAGCCTTGATGGACAATTTAAAGAGCAATTCACTGCCAAATGACACAGGAGACAGGATGTCTGACAACATGTTAATCAGCTCCCCCTAATCTGGCCTTCCACATTCATTCCGAACGCATATTTCATTAGTATTATTGTTTTAATAGCTATATTCAGCTGCAGAGGTTCATTTATAGCAACCCCATAGGCTGTGCCTGTAAACACGACTGAGCAAAATAATATTTGTTTCTGTCTCTCGCCTACTTTATGCAAATTGAACACGGTGAATAACATTCGGCCGCTTGTTTTCGAGCTTCAGCGTTTCTGAGCGGCAGAGACCTGCCCTGACCTTTTAAACCAGCACTACTGAGGCTTTAGTTTATCAGCATGCAATTCAAATTAACCTCGTTCTACTGAAACCGATAGCAATTATAAAATAGTGGGTAATGACATGTAAAAGTATTATCAAAGACATCTGGTTTAATGTAGGCGCGGGAATCCGGTGCAGCTGTTGAAGGATTTGTGAGTGATTTTTTCAAAGCTTGCACACATGCTATCTCGACACACAAGATGCCGCGAGCTTCGCTGTAGGAAATGACTGGAGGAGGCGAGGAGAAACTCGCAATTCGCATCTGGTGTTAAACTATTTTGATGGCTCCATTTATGTGTTTATTGGGCGATCGTTTAGCGCGCTTCCCACCTTCATTGATTCGGATTGAGCGATCGATCAACAGAATAATCAGAGGAGAATATGCCATTGCCTGATCTAATTATACTTTCATATTGATCATACGTTAAAAGAAAAGGAATATTACGAGAAAAATGTTATTCTACCGCTTGTTTAACCAGTATTGCGCATCAGAATGTTATGTTTTACATTTTATGCAATTACCTAATTCAGTCATTTATATAAGGCCTGTATTTTGTGAGATTTGTCAGGCACAGCTGTCATTTTTCTTACCGTTAAATACTTGCTTAGGCAATTTACCTGAATCCACCCTATTGTTTGTTAGTTAGTGTAACTAGTTCATATTTATTGTGTGTGTGTGTGTGTGTGTGTGTGTGTGTGTGTGTGTGTGTTCATCGATTTTTGTGTAAAACAATCATGTCAGTAACGTAAAATAAAATGTCGATTATTTAGTGTATATGAAATTAATTTAAAACACAGATAACACATATACGAAATGAGTTCGTTCCCAGCTAACAGTGAACGTTGTCAGAACTTCGGTTAACGTTCTGGCAAAGTACGCTACCAGTCAAAAGTTTTTGAACAGTAAGATTTTTCATGTTTTTTTTTTTTAAAGAAGTCTCTTCTGATCCAAAATACAGCAAAAGCGGTAATATTGTGAAATATTTTTACTATTTCAAATAACTGCTTTCTATTTGAATATATTTAAAAATGTAATTTATTCCTGTGATCAAAGCTACATTTACAGCATCATTGCTCTAGTCTTCAGTGTCACATGATCCTTCAGAAATCATTCCAATATGCTGATTTGCTGTTCAAGAAACATCTATTATCAATATTTAAAACAGTTGAGTACATTTTTTTCAGGATTCTTTGATGAATAGAAAGATCCAAAGAAATAAAATGCTTTTGTAACATTATTTCTATTTCAGATAAATGCTGTTCTGCTGAACTTCATCAAAGAAACCTGAATAAAATTCTACTCAGCTGTTTTCAACATAATAATAATAATAAATATTTTTTGAGCAGCAAATGAGAATATTAGTATGATTTCTAAAGGATCATGTGACTGGAGTAATGATGCTGAAATTCCAGCTTTGAAATTACAGAAATAAATTACATTTCAAAATATATTCAAATAGTACACAGTTATTTTAAATAGAAAAATATTTCAAAACTTTACTGTTTTTACTGTGTTGTACTGTAATTTGAATCAAATAAATGCAGGCTTAGTGAGCAGAAGAGACTTCTTTAAAAAAAAAAAAACATTAAAAATTTTACTGTTCAAAAACTTTTGACTTGTAGTGTAGCTAATGTCAGTTGGGGTTCTCAAAACGAACTTTTTTTCTCGAAATGTTTTAGTTGGACAGTCAGTCATATAACGTTTTTAACTGCTACAGTTTGTTTCAGAATGTTTGAAAATTCAAAAGCAACGTTGCCATAATATTTGTAAAATTAATAAATGGAATGCTCCCTTAACGTTCGAGTAACCAAAAACTAAAGTTTTTAAAACTCTAAACGTTTCGAACGTTCAGAGACCCTTCTAAAACAACGTTATTTCATACGTTAGCAGGTTGTTTTTGTTAGCTGGGTTTAACCGTCGGCAGCAGCCAGCGACGTACGTACTAGCCTCCAGAAACCGAGCTACAACAGCAGCCGGACGAAACTGAAATGCGGCTAAACGGAGTTCAAGTGTGTAACCTGAGCATGAGGTATATAGACCCCTCACCAAATACACTCGCACTCCTCCTTCCTTCCCGTGCAGTGCCTCTCTACTGTTTGTTTGCACTCCGCTGATCCGGAGCGGAAATTCCTTTCCGTTTTTGTGAATGACAAACTTATTAACAATTCATCAACACAGTCTGTTCCATCCGGCCACGTTTCCACGGCGACGCTTGCTCGGCGCCTCCTGATTGGCTGGCCGACATAATGTATCCATTGAAACGCCTAGAGCTTGTATCCATTCACTAGCTCGCAGTGACAGAGAGAGCATCTAGGACTAGAGCGGCGGAGGACGCAGCGTTGCTTTCTCCGGGATAAATCTCTAAGGGAAATAAAGCTACGAAGCATTTGGCTTTCGCGTTGCGTTTGCGATCGACATTCGACTGGATATCTAGACCGATTCGTGCGAAAATCGACAGCGAGAGAAGAGAGGTTATATAACGAGAAGACAACGTCAGTGGCTAGTGTGAGTCATTGATAAATGCACACAGTTGCATGAATGGGGTGGAAGTAGAGCGAGTCTGCGCTTGACTCTCGAAGCAAAACGCGAGGATTTTAATCATCTCGACGGCGCACAAGACACTTTGACTTGAGAATCTCAATGCTCCAGGCCTGAGACGTTCACGGCCTCTTGCAAGCGCGTCTTCTCCGCAGTTTTAAGGTCTCACGGTGCCGTACCGTATTTCACTAATGCTCGATAAGTTCAAACCCGTGCAGCTCGATTCGGTCATGGCCATAAGCAAGACGGTAGAGTGGCTGAAGGAGCAGCTGGAGACGCGCAGGGACTGCTTGCTCGTTATGGACTGCCGAGCGCAAGAGCTATACGAATCGTCGCACGTCGAAACGGCCATTAACGTGGCCATCCCGAGCCTCATGCTCCGGCGGCTCAAGAAGGGCAACCTGCCCATCAAGTCGCTGCTTTCCAACGGGGAAGACAGGGAGAGATTCGCGCGGAGGTGCAAGACGGACACTATCGTGTTGTACGACGAGTACAGCCGGGAGTGGAATGAAAACATCGACGGCGGATCTGTGTTGGGTTTACTGCTGAGGAGAATGAAGGACGAGGGCTACAAGGCTTTCTATCTGGAGGGTACGTTCATTTTCACCACGTTTCGTGATTTTGCTTGGTGTATTTATGTGGTTCACGGCAACTAAATAGTATGTTTTATGTTACCAGTATATATTTTGGAATTATAACCCAATATCATTTGATACTTATAGTACCAATATCTATTTATTTAGTCACATTTCATCCTCAATAGTAACACATTTAGCTACTGAACTAGATACTATACTTCCAACTAGTTTGTATTCCAACTGAAATGTATGTTACTAGTGGCATGATAAATGACTAGTTACAGTTGCATTTTAAAAATAGTGCTAGTCATATCTAAAATGTTACTAGTAAACACATAATGTAGTGTATTTAGAACTGGAACAGGAATGTAAATAAGTAGTTACTAGTAAACAAAGAGTACTAGTATCTAACAAATGGATACTTGTTTAAAAATGTGGTAGTTTTAAGAGATAAATGTTAAATGTATCTCTAATTTTAACTTCACAGGTGGCTTCAGCAAATTTCAAGCTGAATTTCCCACAATGTGCGAGACGAACCTCGACGGTTCCTCCAGCAGCAGTTCACCGACCTCGCAGGTGCTGGGTCTCGGAGGGCTCCGGATCAGCTCCGACTCCTCGGACATCGAGTCGGACATCGACCGAGACCCGAGCAGTGCCACCGACTCGGACGGCAGCCCCCTTTCCAACCCCCAGCCCTCGTTCCCCGTGGAGATCCTGCCGCATCTGTATCTGGGCTGCGCGAAGGACTCGACAAACCTGGATATCCTGGAGGAGTTTGGCATCAAGTACATCTTGAACGTGACCCCTAATCTTCCTAACATGTTCGAGAACGCGGGGGAGTTCAAGTACAAGCAGATTCCCATCTCCGACCACTGGAGCCAGAATCTCTCACAGTTCTTCCCAGAAGCCATCAGCTTTATTGGTAAGCGAACGCTATTATTGCTTTTCATTCAGTCCCAGTTTTGATTAATAAGCCTAGCGTGTCTTTCAGTGTTTTGAATCCAAACGTACGGCACCGTTTTTTTATTGTTTGCATAGTAACATATCCCACGGTTGTGCAATTGTGACACAAAGGCTTATGATGAAACAGGAGATGGAGGGGGGAGGCGGTAATTTGAGCTCAACAGGAAGGAAGCAAGCAGCATTGAAAGTAATCTAGGACAGAGCAATGTTTCGCCACACAATGAGGACCATTTACAGGCCAGTGTTGACATCCTGTTAGCCTTGACAGGGCGCTGCCATGACTTCTACATTTACACGCCCAAATGGTACCATTGTCGAGTAACCTGGCAAGCGGAAGGATCATTCGATTAACCTTAATAGCCCATTTCCACGTCACGTTCCCTGAGAAAATGGGCGAGTTGTTTTCTGCAGTCATGCACTAGAAATCCTGCTGAATGAGGCCCCTTTTGTCAATGCTGGGACTGTAATGAATTCTGACAACCGAGCTTATGTACAATTGCATATTCATAAGTCAGTTAACTAACCGTCTCATCTTTTTTTTCCTTCCCTTCACAGATGAGGCCCGCGGACAGAAGTGTGGCGTTCTCGTTCACTGCCTGGCCGGCATCAGCCGGTCGGTCACCGTAACGGTAGCGTACCTCATGCAGAAGCTCAACCTGTCCATGAACGACGCATATGACATAGTCAAGATGAAGAAGTCCAACATCTCGCCCAATTTTAACTTCATGGGCCAACTTTTGGACTTTGAACGCACGTTGGGACTCAAGAGCCCGTGTGACAATCGAGTCCCGGCTCCAACCCAGCCGTTGTACTTCACCACGCCGACCAATCACAACGTTTTCCAGTTGGACCCTCTCGAGTCCACGTGAGGTCCCACCGTGGCTTGAATTGAACGAATCGAGTATCTTTTTTTCGACGCCTGTCGAGGGGTTCCTGCCGTTATTGATCTTGGCTTGAGACGACGGCCGACCAGAGTAGCCACTGATGGGGCATGCGGTTGCCCAGAGCTTCTACGCTGCTGTTTAACGGAGAGAGATCATGTGACTCTGTATCTCCGAGACTCTTTAAAGTAGTTTGTTTTATATATATATCCGTATATATACATACTCAAGCATGGAAAGACTGCGGAAATGGAACGAACTAGGGGCTGGTGTGCCAAAGAGACTTGACTGGAACTGAACAACGACAAATACTGCATTTGTTTTGTTTAGCACTTGCACCTTGACATTTTCTAGGTGCGCTCTACTTGTCTTCAATGAAGACTTGCCTGTTTTTGGGACGAGACTTCCCTTCGGTAATGATGGCAGAGTGTACTGTACTCCAACTTATTTGCGTGGAGAAATTTTTGAACCATTTATACATGTGTATATTAAGATGTCGGTAGTTAGATTATACCTGTTTTAAAGGAACGGCTGTAGATTTTTCTTCTCCTTTTCGTCCTCTTTATGTAAGCGAACTGAATATCGATCAATATTATCTTTATCGACGAGTTAAATGCCAAAAATTTGAACAGGTTTTTGCAATGTGTATATGTATAATATATTTCCAGTTTTGCTTTACGGATCAATTCCGCCTCTCTCAAGCCTTTTAACCACCATCACCAATCAAATTTGTCATTCTCTTGCCTTAGTTCTGTACATAAGAGTGTTATTGTGCGGTAACCTTTCAGAGCAGTTCCCATAAGCTTCTTCTTTTCACCAGTACTTTTTTTAGCGGACCCGACCAATACGAGCTCGAAGGGTCGTCCAAACTTGTAAGTGTACGAGGCATTCCTCGAATGCTATTCGGCGGGGTTTCAGATGCATGCCCATTTAGGACCCACACGCCTTTATACTCGTTTTTTGTAACTTTTCTGGGGACGTTTGGAGGGTTGAAGCAAGTAACACTGATTTTTTTGTGTGCGAGGATTTGAGGTCTGTGTTGACAAAGCTGGGAGAACATTTTGGGTCTCCTGTTCAGGGAAGTTCTGTGACATGCAATTTTTTGTGAGGAAAGTGATGGTTTTCCGGAGGGTTTTGTTGTCCCTCAAAGCAAAGGCCTGGTTGGGGGGAGGGGCTCTTTTACAAAACCGCTCCCCCCAATGTTACGAATGTAAAGAAATGATAAGTTATTAATAAATTGCTATTTTGTCTATTCAAATCTATCAATGTCTCTCTGTTTTCTTTGCTTCACTTGAAAACAAGAATTCAAAACTCTAATGCATTCAGTTATAGATTTCATTCTTCACAGTAACCACTGACTAGATGAAACATTGATCTCGAACGATTGAACGATAAAAAGAAATACAAGTTCCCACAAATAACGTGTTACTCAGTGTTGTTAAGTGAGCAAAACAACTTTCCATGCGGGCAGGCTGGTATTTCCAGGTACGGGCTGGTTAGAGCAAAATGTCCCCCCCTGCGGCACTTCCTGACAGGAGATCAGTCTCCTGCTCTAAAAGCAAGTCCTGGCAAAACAAGCTGCAACCTGACACCCTCTTGGCTTTTGCATACATCAGATAAAGGGATAATCCCTGTGTGGGAGTAAGGAATAGGGTTAAAATGAGTAATTATTATTTCTGATGGCAAAATAGCTGCATATTGTTGTTATAATAATAACGATCTATTCTACACATCTGCCAACATGAACACTGAGTAGGAGTAGTATTAGAATGGATTTTCTCACATTAGACACTCCTGTAATGTTTATTTCCTACATTTGAATCACGTTAATTTATTTTGTATTATAAATAATAAATACAAGAAATTATTATATACATTTACATATACACCTGTACATAAATATTTGTCGATTTTATATCAAATGTATTAATTATAAATTTTATATTATATAATAATAAAATGTTAAGTAGTCTAAATTAATTTAGTAAAAAGAGAATAAATTAAAGTATTATATAAATATAAATACATTCATATATTAATATATATGCACACACATTATATATATATATATATATATATAAAGGAATATTAATATATAATAACAGAAGTTTATATGATACTCCTTAAATGTATTCTAAAATAAATTTAGACTACTTAGACATTTTTTTAATTAATAAATTATTAAACTGCATATATAAAACATACATGTGTGTATAATATATCTACATTTATATAATTTCTTTTGTTTAATGTTTATAAAGCAGAATAGTTTTGAAAAGGTTTAATCGATTAATAGGTTTGAAATGTAGCGAGAGAACATAAAAGTGTATAAATAATTATATGATACGCTATGTTAATTTTTTGTAATTATAAATTAAAATAAATAATAAGTGTATATTGTATAATACAGACATGTATATAATATTTTATACATTTATTCTATTTCTTTTAATAAATGTAGACTAGACATTTAAATTGCATATATGTAATGCATACATGTGTGTATTATGTTTGTAAATTTATATAATTATATAAAAAATGTATATAGTAATGAGAAAATCTATGTATTTATCTATCTATATTTATCTATCTATATCTATATATAACTATATATGATATGCTACATAAATAATTTAAACATACTTGTAAGTATATTTTGTCATTATAAATTAAAATAAATAATAAATATTTATATTATACAAAACAGAAATTTATATAATATTTTATACATTTATTCTATTTTTTAATAAATCTAGACTAATTAAAAAGCTATATTTTGGTTTATAAATTAAAAATATTAAATTGCATATATGTAATGCATACATGTATTATATATGTACATTTATATAATAATTATATAAAAATGTATATAATGAGAAAATATATTTATTTATTTGTTATCTATTTATTATTTCTATTTATATTCTATGTTAATAATTTAAAAATTATATATACTTGTAAGTATATTTTGTCATTATAAATTAAATTATAAATATTTATATTATACAATACAGAAAATTATATAATATTCTATACATATTCTATTTTTTTTAAATAAATTTAGATTACTTACAAAGCTTTTTTAAATTATAAATTAAACTATTAAATTGCATATATGTAATGCATAAATGTGTGTATTATACATGTAAATCTATATAATTATTTAAAAATATATATAATAATGAGAAAATCTATTTATTTATATATATCTATATATAACCATATGATACGCTCCATTAATACTTTTAAACATATACTTGTAAGTATATTTTGTCATTGTAAATTAAAATAAATAATAAATAATAATATTATATAATACAGAAATTTATATAATATTTTATAAATGTATTCTATTATTTAAAAAAATAAATCTAGACTACTTAAAAGCTATTTTTATTTATAAATTTAATGATTAAATAGCATATATGTAATGCATACGTGTGTATATATGTAAATTTATATAATAATTATATAAAAATGTATATAACAATGAGAAAATCTATTTATCTCTATCTATCTATCTATCTATCTATCTATATGCATATATATTTATATAGATAGATAGATACAGATATAAATATATAGCTTTTGTGCAATATCTTAAGAAAATCATTCTGTTCCAGGATGTTAAAAAATGAACTGTTCTGGATTCCCAACACTACTGTACACTGTACATTGCTCTGCATAGATATGTGATTAACAGTACCAGCATTACTGACTTGCTTCTAAGCAGTTCTGGCTTGTTCGGAAGCCTCTTCGTATTCAAAGTGAGCGTGAGATGGAGAGCAGGAGGTAAAGAGATCACTTTGCCAGGGGTGAGTTCTCTCCCCACGTTGGCGGAAGTTCTTACTCTCCATGTGGGTGGTTTGGAGAAGAGCCCGTAGCAGTTAAGTGTGATAACAGCGTATCCACTGTGCCCACTGTGCTGTTTACTCACAACACTCAAACTCTCTTCTGCCCTGTGCACAACCTCCAGGATGTTTAGTCTTGATAAACTGTTTGTTATGGAAGAAAAGAAAGATGAGATAATAGATACTACCATATTTCTTTTAAGTCGATACACCTCCACCATGTTGACAGAAAAAGAACAGATGTGTCAGCTTTTAATTGGTATGTACGTCTGTGGTTTGATTTACACTCTTACATAAAGCTTCTTTGCAGCACATTATTATTTCAAACACCATTTCAGCTGTACCAGGTTCTTGAGATGTTTGTTTGGACTACAAATGCTCTAGATAGGTTTTTCAAATCACCAGTTTGGATTCTTAAGAACTGATTTTAAGCAAAATTCTACATTTTGTTTAGATTCTTAAAAATGAATTTGTGGTTCCATACACAGTTCTTAAAAGAACTATTTGTCCTGGTGTGAAGAACATCTATTCTAAACAACTCTTTTCCACAATCCACCTTCTTCCTGCATGCGGAAGTCTCGCTCGACAGGAACGGAGCTTCACATTTCCGGTCTCAGGTGTTTCTAGACAAATGAACGTTTTTTTTCCGAGCTGATAATACAACGTTAAACCTATGAAAATGGTTTTAAAAAAGCACATGGCGCCATAGTTTAATTAGGGAAGTGACGCCAGGTTAGCTGCATTGAAAACACGTGAGCGCATGTCCTGAATACAGCTCACAAACGGGCGAAGTTCGCGGGGTTTTGTCCACACAATAAAAATAGCACACATTATTTTATTATTTTTCACACAGTATTTTAACTTCAGCGCTGAAACCCTGCTTGTTTTCGTTTGTCATCGTTTATACAAGTCATCGCAGGACACGGACAGATTTGCTGGTAAGCAAAACAAGTAGCGTTACTTTACAGGAGTTCCTTAAGCTTATTGCTGTTATTGCTCACATTTTTATATTTCGTTATGTTGATTAAAGGAGAAGTCCACTTCCAGAACAACAATTTACAAATAATTTACTCACCCCCTTGTCATCCACGATGTTCATGTCTTTCTTTCTTCAGTCGTAAAGAAACTATGTTTTCTGAGGAAAACATTTCAGGATTTTTCCCCAAATAATGAACTGATATGGTGCCCCGATTTTGAACTTCCAAAAGGCAGTTTAAATGCGGCTTCAAACGATCCCAAACGCGGTTGTAAACGATCCCAGCTGAGGAAGAAGGGTCTTATCTAGTGAAACGATCGGTTATTTAAATAAAAATAATACAATTTAAATACTTTTTATTCTCAAACGTTTGTCTTGCCTTGCAGTCCTTGAACTCTGTGTATTCTGGCTCAAGACAGTTAGGGTATGTCGAAAACTCCAATCGTATTTTCTCCCTCAACTTCAAAAATCATTTCAAAATCATCCTACATCACTGCAGAAGTACCGACCCAGTCTTTGCAAAGTGAACATGCAAAAAAGATCAAACACCCTTAACAAAAAAGGTAAAAGAGCGATATAGGGCGATTTTGAAGTTGAGGGAGAACGTGCAATTGGAGTTTTTCGACATACCCTAACTATCATGAACAGGAACAAAAACAGTCCAGGCAGAGTAAGACAAGATGAGCGTTTGACATTAAAAAGTATATGAACTGTATTATTTTTATTAAAATAACCGATCGTCATGCTAGATAAGACCCTTCTTCCTTGGCTGGGATCGTTTACAACCACATTTGGGATCGTTTGAAGCTGCATAAACTGCATTTTGGAAGTTTAAAATCGGGGCACCATATCAGTCCATTATATGGAGAAAAATGCTAAAATGTTTCCCTCAAAAAACATAATTTCTTTACGACTGAAGAAAGAAAGACATGAACATCGTGGATGACAAGAGGGTGAGTAAATTATTTGTAAATTGTTGTTCTGGAAGTGGACTTCTCTTTTAACTAAGTCGATCTTTTTACCCCATTTTAACATGGATTTCTATGGAGACCGGAACACGGGAGCACCAAAAACGGAAGTTAGAATCCATCGTGGCGGCGCTCAATGGTTACTCAGGAAAAAGGTACGTTGATAAAGAACCTGCTGTTAAAAGTATCTATGGATGTTAAAGGCTCTTCAGTGAATCATAAAGAAGCTTTATTTTTAGAGAAACGTGGTTATAAATTGTATAGAAATTCCGCACTAATGAACTCATAGGTGGAGAAAGGGGGTGGATCAAACCATCTGTTTTGGCCCAAATTATTGTCTGGTTACGCACCTGCCCGTTAAAAGTGACTGACAACAGACGAGGTCATCTAGCCAGGGGTGGCCTTCACTACTGCAACTCACATAAGCACACAAATGGAAGAGTGCAGCTGGTGAGCAGGGAGGTGGTGGGCGGATGATGCCTGACGGGAGTGCAGGAGGTGGGGTTTGCGAGGAGGGTGGTGTTGGGGTCACTGGAACTTGAGCACCGGAAATTGCTGGGCATGTTGGCAAATCCTTCACAGCGCAGTCTGTCACAAGAGGACGACAGGGACTGAAACCCTTCGCGCAGGATTAACACACTGGCCAAGTATAGTCACAATCTGTTGGGTTTATTTTCTCTGCTTAAAAGACTTACAGAGCTATAACAGTAAGACTAGGACACATGTTGCCTTAAAAGCTATTACATGTAATAATTGTATGTCTATATATATATATATATGTTGTATGTCTATGTATATATGTATATAGATATTATATTATATTATATTATTTTTACCATAACCATAAAAACAATGAACATATTTTATTAACAAAAATTCTTACATATAATTAAATACAGTGAATAATAAATGGAAAATGGAAGGTTTATGAAGTCTGTATACAAGTTGCACTCATTATTATATTATATTATATTATATTATAATTTAAATATGTAATATTTGTAAATTTTAACATTATTAGTAATAAAAAATTACCACTGGCTATTGCATATATATGTATTAAAAAAACAGAACATTTATTAAATATGAAAATATTAAATATATAGGGTTTATAAAGTCTGTATAGCTAAAGCAACTTCTGTTGCAGTCATTATATTGTATTATATTATTTAATAACATTTTATAACAAACAATAAACATTTTATAAACAAAAATCATTAAATACAGTGAATTATAAATGGAAAATGGAATGTCAAAATTAAATGTGAAAATATTAAATATATGAATAAAATAAATATATAAGGTTTATAAAGTCTGTACAGTTGTTGCAATCATTATTATATTATATTATTATACTATATTATATTATATTATATTATATTATATTATATTATATTATGTTGTTTTTTATTATATTTTCAATATTTAATATTTAGACATTTTTATACACATCACCATTGAGTATTGCATATATTGTATGTATATTGTGAAAATTCTATGTATAAAATTAATTAATTTCAATAAATATAAATAATACATAATAAAATAATAATACTATAATACAGAAATATGTATTTATATTTATTAGGGTACGATATTGCATTTAATATATTTTAAATAAAATATATTTTAATTTAACATATTATAAATAATCAGTTGATTAATTTTAATAAACATTTAATATAATTGAAATATAATATATTTATGTTAATTTCAATAAATATAAATAATACATAATTAAATACATATAATACAGGAATATGTATTTATATTTATTAGGCTAAAATATTGCATATATATATATATATATATATATATATATATACACTACCGTTCAAAAGTTTGGGGTCAGTAAGACTTGTAATAGTCTTTAAAGAAGACTCTTATGCTCATTAAGGCTGCATTTATTTGATTAAAAATATAGAAAAAAAAACAATAATATTGCAAAATGTTTTTACAATATAAAATAATGTTTTTTATTTTAACATACTTTAAAATAGAATTTATTCCTGTGATGAAAAGCTGAATTTTTATCAGCTGTTACTCCAGTCTTAAGTGTCACATGATCCTTCAGAAATCATTCTAATATGCGGATTTATTATTAGAATGATCAGTGTTGGATAATATCAACAGTTGTGCTGCCAAATATTTTTTGGAACCTGTGATTTTTTTTTTTTCAGGATTCTTTCATGAATAACAAGTTTAAAAAGTACAGTGTTTATTCAAAATATAAATATTTTATAACAATGTAAATTATTTATTATTAACTTTTAATAAACTTTTAATTATTAACTTAATACATCCTTGGTGAATAAAAGTATTAATTTCTTAAAAAAAAAAAAAAAGAAACAATAAAAATGTACTGAACCCAAACTTTTGAACGGTAGTGTATATATACCTTACTAATTAATAATATTAATAGTTTGACATTTAATAATAATAAATAATTATTGTGTCACATATATTTTTAATATTATATAAATTATCATAATGAATATTAATGGTATACACTTT
Organism: Labeo catla; assembly: GCA_012976165.1. Taxonomy (NCBI): domain Eukaryota; kingdom Metazoa; phylum Chordata; class Actinopteri; order Cypriniformes; family Cyprinidae; genus Labeo; species Labeo catla. The sequence goes on along the minus strand of VONZ01000713.1, from coordinate 352,458 downwards.
ATTGTATATTATATATAATATCTATGTGTGTGTGGAGAGAGGTAGTCAGACAGAGACAAAGAGGTTTCAAGACGTTCAGTGTGTGTAGGTGGGACATTTCATTAAAAATTACAAACTTAATTATCCTCAGAGCCAGTGGTCGAGACCTCCACCTCCACACGCTGTGGAATGCTGGAGAGGAATGTCTTCCAAGAAGGGCCACATAGAAGTGCTTTGTTTGGAAATAAAGCTTTGGCTTTCTGTGTTTTCTCCCGCTTCTGGACTTCAGCAGTGGCAAAACAAGAGCTCTGTCGCTCAGTGCTTCATCGCAGCCCACGCGTGTCTCTCCACGACAGAAAACTCCACGAGATTCCTTCCGTTCCTGTTCACAGAAATGAGATGTGTTGTTGATTTAGAGCATGACAGACTTGTTGTCATATTATCTAATCCACCAGAACCGAAAGTGTGTGTAAGTGCGTGTCTGCGTGATTAGCGGCCATTTGAATTCATAACAGGACGATAACCTATAACTGTTTAGCACAGAGCTGTTCATCACAAGCTACAGACCTGTCATGATGGAGTTTCTCCGTCGACTATGAATAGATTCGCTCTGTGAATGTCAGCCCAGAGCTCACAGCTCTCGGTTTGTGTTGCTTCTACCCGTTTCAAGGCCCTTCGTGGCTTCGTTTTGATAAAGGCCATGTTACAGCAGAGATGTGGCGGCAGCAGTTCACAAAAGGAGCACTCCAACCGATATGAATCATCCGCCGCTGTCTCTGTGTGAGCCCACGCGGCTTGATGGAAAAGGAGTAAAAATAGTCATTATCATTTAAAAGCGCTTTTAAAAATAACATGTGTGAGGGGGAGAGAGCGACAGAGACAGAAATGGTGAGAAAGAGCAAAAACATTGTGCTTTAGCCCACACTATACCTCCAGCAAACTAGGTATTAGACCCAAATATTAGACACCATTGTTAGACCGACACACCGCGATCAGAACTGAACCAGAGTTCAGGGCCAGAATACCACTAAATGTGACTAAAACACACAAGGTAGTTGAAATGTGGTATTTAGGACAGTCCGCTGCTTTTGAAGCCTTTGCTTTTTTTTTTTTTTTTTTAACATGTACAGTTGCATATTTCATTTCATTTCTATTTAATATTTATGCATTTTAATATTATTTGTAATGAAAAAATTCACCTTCAGTGGTATAGTGTATAGTATATTATAGTTGGATTATAGCAAAGTATTATACTTAATTATAAACAGAATTTCATATATATAATTCTAAACAGAAAACTTAATAAATATTTACTAACTTATTAATTTAATTTATTAATGATTATATTATATTATATTATATTATATTTTTTCCATAACCATGAAAACAATAAACATATTTTATTAACAAAAAATATTCAATATAATTAAATAGAGTGAATTATAAATGGAAAATGTATCAAATTATAAACAGAAAACGTATTACAGAAAAATATTAAATATATGTAGGGTTTATAAAGTCTGTATAGCTAAAACAACTTATATTATATTATATTATATTATATTATATTATAACATTTTTACCTTACCATAAAAACAATAAACATATTTTATAAACAAAAATCATGAAATACTGTGAATTATAAATGGAAAATGGAATGTCAAAATTAAATGTGAAAATATTAAATATATTAATAAAGTAAATATACAAGGTTTATAAAGTCTGTATTAAAGTAGTTGTTGCATATTATATTATATTATATTATTATTGTTATATAATATTATAATTATTATATTATTGTTATATTATATTATTATTATATTATTTTAAATATTTAATATTTATATTTTTTATATAATTAGTAATAAAAAAAATCATTACTGGGTATTGCATATATTGTATGTGTATTGTATTGTATCTCTGAAAGTATAAATAGAATTCCATATATATATGTATCAAATTATAAACAGAAAACTTAGTAAATATGAAAATATTAAATATATTGAGTTTATAAATATAGTTAAAGCAACTTCTGTTGCACTTATATTATATTATATTATATATAATACATGATTATTTATGATTATTATATATATATATATATATATATATATATAGCCATAAAAACTATAAACATATTTTATGAACAGAATTATAAATATAATTAAATACAGTAAATTATTAATTATAACAGGTCAAAATTTAATTTGAATTTAAATATATGAATATATTAAATATATAGGGTTTATAAATCTGTATAGCTAAAGCAACATCTGTTGCACTTTTACTATATTATTTTATATTATATTATATTATAAATACATGATCATATATAAAACTATAAAACCGATAAACATATATTATAAAAAATGGAAACAGAAGGACACAATGACATTTGAAAATAATGAAAATAATATATAAATATATTAAATATATAGGGTTTATAATGTCTGTAAAGCCAAAGCAACTTCTGTTGCACTCTGATTATATTATATTATATTATATATATTATATTATATAATAAATTTAACTGTCTTAAATTTATTTTTAATCAATTTTTAAATTATTTTTAAATTATTAAATCAATCAGTTTTTACATTTTACATTTTTTGTTTTGTTGTTGTGATCATTGTTTTTATGATTGTTCTACTTCCTTTTTTGTGATTGTTGTTTTTATTATTGTTTTAATATAATATTGTTTTTTATGATTATTCTACTTCCTTTTATGTAAAGCACTTTGAATTACCTTTGTGTATGCAATGTGCTATATAAATAAACTTGCCTTGCCTTGCCTATAACATTTTTGAAGGATTATAAAACATTTAGAAAAACTATTAATACCATAAAAACTGTAAACATATATTTTATGGTCATTTTAATAATTAGTGTGTGATTTACGTTTCTATAACATAGTTGTCAAGAGATTTTAAGTTAATTCATTTAATTTAAGTTTTTTTTTTTTTTGACAAAGGTTAATATGGTTAGCTAACATGCCCTTGAAAACATAAAATGATCCCCTGTAAAAAAAAAAAAAATCAACTCCAGAGGGCAAATATTGCTCTTCAGATAAAAGTTAATTAGTGACAGGGTTACACACCTCCAGACTGTCATGCAGATTTATATTCTCTCTGCATCTTTGTCTTCTTCTTTTTCCAGTGCTGTGACATGGCTCTCTCCCACTCAACACTCAGCCAGACACAGGAAGTGAGTTAAGACTCACTCAGATCACAGGAGCTCAGACCTGCCTTGTGAGTGGCTGCACTCCAGGAAATGATTAATATGTCTTATGCTTCAGAAACAAGAACACAGGAATGAGGGAGAGAACTGGGGTAAAGAAGAAGTGGGAAGAGTGTGAAACTGCAAAACAATCCACTATCACAGCATTCGAGGTGCCTGCAAATGAGTAATTCGCAAAGATATTTATGGTCCAAATCACATTGTGCATCTGAACTGGACCAATTTCTCACCTTGTTCAGACTAAACGCACATGGCCGCAGTCTGACAACATCATCCGTCCTTCTATCTATCGTCAGTACGACAGCAGGTTGACTCACCGCTGCAGTGCTTCACTTTGCGGCGCGGTTGCTAAGCAAACTCGGGAGATAAATAAATAAAGAAAGTGAATGCGAGAGAATGAGAGAGAGAGGGAGAGAGGGAAGGCAGGGCTTGTGCTGAGCATGAATGAGTGCACTCTGGGCTTCTGAATGGACCGGTCTCTGTTTGAATGAACGTTGCCAGATAGGCAGAGCAGACCGTGTCATTTCCAGAAAGGACTGCGTTTGGGAGTGTAGAGGCAGGACTGAGTGTCTTTCCAAATATGTTATTATATACACAAAGGTATAATCCAGATGTTTATGATTATGTCTCACTGCGCGCATACCTGGCCTGAATCTCACGAAACCTGGGTCAAGCTTCACACTAGAATGGAGAGACATAAGGAAATGAAAATTTAAGCCTTTTTTTTTTAATTTATTTATTTATTTTTTTTTTGCATTTTTAAGTGCACTTTCTCATCAAATTCTCATTGCCATAATGCAAAAAACAAACGTATTACTGTCACATAACATAGCATATTTAAAGATCAAATGTGTAGTTTCTAATGTCAGAAGAAAATAAAACACACTTTTTCTTTTTACTCTTTAATGTATCATTTAAAATTAACTTTTGAAATATATTGCTTTACTATTTATACAATTCTGTTTTCTCATATTTTATATTAATATACCATTAAACAAATTAGAAATATCATGAATCAAAGAGACACTTTGATATATATTATATTCTTATATATATATATATATATATATATACATATGTGTATGTGTATGTATGTATAATATATATATAAGAAAAAAATTAATTATCAAAAAATCAAAGATACACTTCATCTTTTTGTTTAATATTTAATATCTGATTTTATATGTATTTACTACTGTTTGCAATACTTCAACATTTTATATTTTATTATTTATATTTTATTAATATATTTTATTGATGTCTTTTTTTATAGCTTATTAAAAATATTGTAAATTATCTAGCTAAACAAATCTATATCTATATCGATCCTAAATAAATAAATAAATTATATATATATATATATATATATATATATATATAAATTAAAGAAACACTGACATATATTATATACTTTGATATATATTATTTATTTCTATTGTAAATTTATATATATATAAAAACATTAAATAAAAATCAAAGATACACTTCTTTTTTGCTTTGTATTTAATATCTGATCTAATATGTATTTACTATTGTTTACAGTGTTGTATTATTTATATTTTATAATTTGTTTATTTATAGACTACAAAATGTATTGTGAAATATTAAGTATTTCAAAAGATATCAAATATTAACTTATATATACATATATATAAAAATATATAAAAATATATAAAATAAAATTATATTATATAAAATATATTGTAAAATATTACGTATTTCAAAAGATATAGAATATTAACAATAATTGTTATTAAATATATATTTATTTGTTAAATATATAATAAATGATTAATATTTAACTACTATACATATGTATCTACTATAGTTTACAGTGTTTTTATATTTTATCTATCTTTACTTATAAAAAATATTAAAATGTAAAATTATGTAACTTGCAGAAATTACAATAATGTGCTAATTATGTTAAAAGGCAAAATAATAATATTTAATGGGAAAAATATTTTGTCTTAAAAGCAGGCCTCATTTCCTCTTTCAGTTCTGATGATTTTGTGATGCAATTTTGTCTCATCTCAGTGATGTGTTCCTGTCTGACTGTCATATATATATATATATATATATATATACATACACACACACACACACACAGTCTGTCAGAACACTGTGTTCTCTCTGAGGATTGACACCAGAGTGAAAGCTAAGAACAGGAAACACATTACAATCAATATGTTCCTTTTAGCCCTGTCCTTTCTACCTTTAATGGAGACTCGACAAACACTAAAACGGATACACTTCTGTATAATTTAAGGCACTTCAGCATCGCTTTATATACAGTACGACTCTCATTGGATCTAATGTACAAAACCATATTTAAAAACGACATCCTCGCAGGCATAAAAAGGAGGTGAAGTTACAACACACATAAATTCAAGTATGACAAATCACTTAATGACACCAAATAACACACACAAACTAAGAATGAAACTTCACACTGGCCCTAAATGACTCACTCACATCCTAGTGTCATAGAAACATCCTCATAAACAAACTCAAACAAACACACACACAGAACCGGAGCCGCAACAGGAAGCTAGCTAACGCTGAGAACAACCACCGCTTTTTTTCTTTCTCTTTCAGGACGCCAGCCATTGTGAAACCCAACACTGCACAAACCTCCTCCCCTCCACATGCCAAAACACTCATGCTAGCAGTCGTATTTCTGTTACTGCTAAAGCACCCCCATCCCATATCTCCCACTTTCCAACTTCCCATCGCGTCAGATGTCAGTGTGCTGCTAGTTACTAGCGTAACAGTTCTGTTTCCTGTCCTGCACAAACACACAGAGAATGCAGACACTCTTTTGCTAAACTGACCACCACCTGCCCATGCGTGACCTTATCCTTTGAGCGAAGTGGTGTTAAATTGCTCTGACCCCTCATTCAACCTGTCTGAAATTCACTTCAGGCGAAGGCGAGGCTAACATCCTTTGCCATTGTTTCCCTCTCAGGTTTATTGCTGGCGTCAGGATATTGCCATCGTAATACTTTGATGGCTTTGTCCCATGGCTCATCTTTTGGTAGTAAACGTAAAAGTGTTGTTGTGCTAGCGATGCTTTTAGGCGTATTATTCAAAAACAAACTAGATTACTGAAAGATTTTTACATTTAGTTCTCATAAACGGTGTAGGGAATGGCTTTGAAGCTGTAGGGTGAAAAGTTAAAAGTGTTTTGTAAAAGTTTGCTAGTTTGCTACATTACGCTACTAACAAAAAGTAAACAGAAATGATTTAAGATGGCATAGGGCTGGGCGATAATTCGATAGTGATAATTATCGCGATATAATTTTATATTTTATATTTAGAGTTCGATAAATGTTCGATATAATTTTTATGTGCCAAAAGAGGAACGAAACAGCGTGACTCATTTGAATCACGCCACACGGACCGTTTATCCGCTCGGACCAAAGTTCAATCTGCCGCGCTGCGTGAGCTCACTAGAGAAGATGCATTTATTATTTTCATACCGACTGCGTTGCTTCCGTTATGAGCGCAGCTGCCCCGCGCCTACATTTGAAATAACGAACTTGAGCGCGCAAAAGACGCGATATGTGAACGGCTCCATCACGCGAGCACTAAATAGCGCTGTGAGATCCAGTGTGAAACACTTGAATTCAGCGATGAACACAAATGACTCTGTGATTCCAACTAGTTTAAAGCTGTGTGCAACGAGACAGAAGGCTTTTCAATTTACACATCGCCATCATTTAATAATAAATTTATAATAATAAATTTTATTTGTAATGCACCTTTCTTACACTCAAGGTGCTACAGAAAACAGACAGAATTAAACAAACAAGCAACCAAACAACACAATTCCATAAAATCACAATACTAATACAATAACATTAACATCCGCTGTAAAATCACAACTTAAAAGCTTCACTAAAAAGATAAGTTTTAAGTAGTTTCTTAAAACAATCAAAAGACGGAGCATTCCTAATAGGAAAAGGCAGAGAATTCCACAACCTAGGGGCAATAAAAGAGAATGACCTCCCACCCATAGTTTTGAGTTTACAACGAGGCTGGTACAAAGTAAGAGAACCAGCAGACCGGAGAGGCCGAGATGGTGTGGACACTGTAACCAGATTACAAATATACTTAGGGGCCATTTACCATGGATTTACTGTAGTAACACTCACTGCACCATGGTATTGTGGCAGCAATGTGGGATATTCACATTTCATTTTATTACAGGAGTAATGGTATATAATTATAGTATGTATGTATTTGTGATTAAGCTATAGCACGAGTGCATTTATATATTGAATGTTTTTAGACTACCGTTTTTCATACAAATAGGCTACCTATAAAACCATGTAGTTATATTTTTACCATGGTATTGAGGTACCATTATGTGTAGTTTTAACTGTTTATCATGATTTAATATGTATGCATGCTACTATGGGAGACCAATGCTTAATTAAAAAAAACACTGGGTCAGAATAAATTTAACCATATAAAACTGAGGTTGCTACAATTTTTACAGATGTTACTGATTGATAATGAACAAAAATTTACCTCTGCATCCTCAAGCTACTATCAAATGTGCATTTCTAAGAGACAAAAAAGTGATATTATTATTATTATTATTATCATTATCAGACAACTCAAACCTGTTTCTTGATTTGAAAAAATCTAACTCATTAGAACATGCAGAAATTAATTTTTCTATTTACAGATTTATTTTGTTAAGGAAAATTAATGGTCTGGTTTCTACAACTTTCAGTTTGGAGCAAAAATTTACTGTGAAACATTTATCGTGATAATTATCGATATTGACTGATATGAACAAAATTATCATGATAATTTTTGCCCATATCGGCCAGCCCTAAGATAGCAATATGTTCTTAAAGATCAACTGAAGTGCCTTAAAACATGCAGCGTTATTTTATGTGTTGACGGGACTATGGGTGAGACTTTCGGTTTATTAGCCGCCATAGGGAAATAACAAGAAGAATATCAACGTGCAGTAAACGGTAAAAATGTTTGCACTACAAACCACTGTGTTCATAATTAAGATAATAGGTCAATGACGTGACACCTAAATTGTCTGTCCGATTGGATTTTATCAGTTAAAAATTTGTTTAAATGCATTAAAAAGATGCCATATATTAGAAGTACCTCTCCTATGTACGTATGTATATCATGTGGTGCGGCCGTCTGGCTGGCCATAACTTTTGCTTTGGAAATATCTTCGAAATTACCCTTAATTTATTCTGATTAATTTTCTACACTATTTGGTATAATTTAAAAAGTGTTTTGTAATCCTGTATAAAATTGCAAAGTATTTGCATTTATATTTCCACCATAATATACAAACAAACTTTGTCTGATGATTTCCATTTTATGAAATATCATGTGGTTTGACCATCAAGAAACTACCTTTTTGGGACTTTTATGTTGAAATCCATTCAAAGATAGGACTTTGCATCATATACCAATTTGCCAATGACTCATGGAAGCATCAAGCAGGTTTCTAACTCTCTTTCATATTTGGAAAAACATAACCTTTTTAACGGCTGGTATGTAGTTACCACATTTGGATATCATGTTGTATAATCATGTTATTTTTATTATAAATTTCATAGTGACCTTTTGTGGGAAGCTAGCTTGTTTTGTTTAGGTGGCTTCTGTGCTTGTAAATTTTGACTAAATTTGAAATGTCATGTGGTGCAACCACTGCAGAGTGTTTTCTATTATAGATATATGTCCCAGATTGGCAGTTTTTGTGCTTTCATATTGAGTTGATGGTTTATATACATAAAATACTTTACTTAATATATCACTAGTGTACAGGGCGGGATGCTTTGATAAAAAGCTGAAGTGCAGGGTGATATTATCAAAATCATTGATCCATATGGTCCTTTTTATATTTCTGGGTCCCTCCTATTGACGCTGCATTAGAAATACCCTCGTATTAGCGTTAACTTTTTTTAATTTTTTTGATATAAGACATAGTATAGTGTTATAAATGCACATACATTTGAAAAAAAAAATCAAAATATAAAAAAACTTAGAGGAATTACAATGCTGATGACTGTTCAAACGCGTCATCACAGTCATAGTGGAATTTAGAGACCGAGTTTTAAATGCTTATTTCTTCTAAATGCAAAATGTGGAGCACACTAACTTATAGGCAACCTTAAGGCTAACACATTCATACTAAAAAACCAACAAAAAAAAACAGTAAAATAAATTTCATGGGGAATTTAAGAATACTGGTCAAAAGTTTTGAATAATTTAGATTTTTTGATCAATTTTAAATCAAAAAAATTTTAAATCATTTTTTGCTATTTAAAATAACTGTTTAATATTTAAATATATTGCAAAATGTAATTTATTCCTGTGATGCAACGCTGAATTTTCACATGATCCTGCATAAATCATTCTAATATGCTGATTTATTATCAATTATTATTGGTGCTCAGTTATATTAATAGTTTTATTTTATTTTAATTAATAGTACTTATTATTAGTTTTTGCTGCTAAATATTATTTTTTTTTAAATTATTTTATTTTATTTTTTACTTTTGGTGGAAACCATGAAACTTTTTTTTATTTAATTAATGGAAAATTCTAAATAACAGTATTTATTTGAAATTCTCCTCTTTTGATCAATTTAATGTGCCCTTGCTGAACGAAAGTATAAATTTCTTAAAAAAAAGAGTTTTACTATCACCAAACTAGCACAGAAATGAAGAGCTTTTGCATGTATTAGCTCTAAAAGCTAAAAGCATTCAACTTGAAATGTTAAATTTACCCTAAAACAACTAAAAAAGGATACAATACACCCTTAACTACGTAAATGTTCAAGACAGTTAAGAGCAGCCTTTAACTAAATATTTTGAAGTAAACAGTTTTGTTGAAAAATGCTTTTGCACAAAGTTTTGAATCAGTGAATATGTTTTTGTGAAAGATTCATTTCTTAAACTATCCAAACAAACAGATTCACTTTGAATCCTTTATATTATTCACTCCAGAATTGTTAGCCAAATCATTAAACCTTAAACAGTAACACAAGCAGCAGCAAGGTCATGAGGGAATGTGGGAATTTCTAAAATGCATTCCTTGAATTCAAGTTGCTTTGGATAAAAAGTGCCTGTCAAATGTAAAATGTACCAGCGTGTTGCAATTAGCAAGCCAATTATTGCCTGTTGTTGATGTGGTGCAGTGCAAGTGTCGAACAATTCATGGGTTTGCCTCACAGAGAGAGAACGGCCGCTCTTCCGTTTGATCCAAAGCTCTAATCCCTTCTGCAGAGCCCTGACTTCCTCTCCTCAGGGACGCAGGAAGAGATGGACTCCAGAGAGAGTGAAGGGGGAGCAGCACCTGTTCAGTTTCCCCCACATTCCCTCCCTCTTTAAAACAACCTCCAGCTCTCGCCCACCCCTGGCCCAGGAACGGCCCTCAGAGCACTCGCAGGGGGCGGAAAAACTGAGAGCTACAACTGACAGCTGCACTTTTACTCAGAAGGAGGGCAGCGTGGAGAGGAAGGAAGGATGGATGGACGGATAGATGGGGGAAAATGAATTCTTTTCAAGTGGCTAAAGGGATTGATCGTGGTACCACCAGCTTCAAGGCTACCCGTAGAGCAGTCGCCCCTCTCGCCTTCTACTTCTTTGCCCTTTGTGCTGTGGATAGAAACTCAAGAAGACTTTTATTAAAACTCGTTTTTTTGAGAGTCAAATTAAAACTTAAAATTTTTTTTGTCTACCTTTTTAAATGTTGTTTATCTATAGATTTTATTGCTGTGTCCTCACAGATCTATATTTTCAATCATAAACTATGAAAATCCATTATAAAAATAGGGATATATATTTTTACAAACCATTTCAATATTTATTGTGTGAAAAACTATGGAAGCCTGTTTCTGGCACTCAATAAAATGTAAAAAACATTGCTACTTTTTGTCTTACAAGATTTTTTTTCTCGCAATTGTGATTTTGAACTGAGAAGTGAATTACGAGATAGAAACTCGCAGTTCTGACTTTTTCTCAGAATTGCGTTATCAACTCGCAGTTGCAAGTTATGAAGTCAGTATTGCGTGATATAAACGCACAATTGCGAGAAATCTCAGAATTGCAAGATTTTTAACTCGCAGCTCTGAGTCGCAGTTCTGAAAAGTAAAGTCAGAATCGTGAGATAAACTGTTTTCTCTGAATTGCAGGTTTGTACCTCATAATTATGACTTTTTTTTGAGAATTGCAAGTTTATATCTCATAATTGTGACTTCTTTTCTCAGAATTGCGAGTTTATATCTCGCAGTTGAGACTTTTCTCTTCAAAATTGATTCAGTATCTTGTAATTGTAACTTTTTTCCCATAATTGCAAGTTTGTGTCTCATAATTAAGAATTTTCTTAAAATTGCAAGTTTATATCTCATAATTGTGACGTGACTTAGAATTGCAAGTATCTCACAACTGACTTTTTTCTTCAAAATTGAGTTTATATCTCATAATTGTGACCTTTTTTTTCTGAATTGTGAGTTTATATCTCGCAATTGTGACTTTTTCCTCAAAATTGAGTTTATATCTCATAATCGTGACCTTTTTGTCTCAGAATTGTAAGTTTATATCTCATAACTGTGCATTTTTTTCTCAGAATTGCAACTTTATGTCTCGCAACTGTGACTTTTTTCCTCAAAATTGAGTTTATATCTCATAATTGTGATATTTTTTTTTGAGAAATGTATTTCGTAATTGTGAATTTTTTTCTCAGAATTGTAAGTTTATAACTTGTAATTGTGACTTTGTTTTCTCAGAATTGTGAGTTTACATCTCGCAGTTGTGCCTTTTTCTCGTAACTGTAAGTTTATATCTTGTAATAGCGACTTTTCTTCTCAAAAATTTTCTTACGATTTTGAGATTATTTCTAGTGATTGCGAGTTTATATCCTGCTATTCTGACTTTATCACTCGCAATTGCAAGTTTATATTATGTAATCAGAGTTATGAGTTTATATCACACAATTCTGACTTAATTTCTTAAAATAGCGAGTTTATATCTCATAACTGTGACTTGTTCTCCGAATTGTGAGTATATATCTTGAAATTGTGACTTTGTTTTCTCAGAATTGTGAGTTTATGTCTCATCATTGTGACTTTTCTTCTCAAAAATAATTCACAAATTTGAATTTATTTCTTGTGATTGCGAGTTTCTGTCATGCAATTCTGACTCGCAATGTAAACGATGTAAACTCGCAATTGCGATAAAGTCACAACTGTGATATAAAAAGTCGCAATTACCATTTTTTTTATTCAGTGGCAGAAATGGGATTCCATAATAAACTGCTATTTTAGTGTTTATTTTGAGTTAGTTTTTCATTTTATATTTTTAGTTTTCATTATCTGAAAATATTTCGTTAGAATTTTTGTGATTGTTTTAGTTCACATTAAAAATATAAAATATGTATTTAATATAAACATTATTACCATGTTGTTGTTTTTAAGGATGCGACAATACCAGAGAAAAACTTGAGATGAATGTGTGAAGAAGACAAAGAAAAAGTCAAGGTAAATATGCACAGAATATTTTTATTGTGCATAATTTCAAATCATTCTTGGAACTTTGTTAAATTATGCCCCAAGTATAAACTTATAATTTAATTGTCAATATTTTGTATCCATAAAATACTAAGGAAGCCTAAGGAAGACAAATTAGTTAGCAATTTCTTCCCAAAAACTGTCAAAATTTCATTTTCACCTCTGTCATTTCCACAGCAGAATGATATACATGAAATATATGAACACACCAGTGGAGATTTTCATTTATTTCAGAAAGTTATAGAGTTATAGAGCTAAACTGTGTATATTGGGTCTTGTCATTTACATAGCGAAAAGTATGCAAGGAAACGCATTTACTCTCAAGAAAGATTTGGGATACATCAACGAATGGCGTCACAAGTCAGCCTCGCTGCCAGTAATGTCCATGTATGCTTGTTTGAGCAGCGTGTTGGTTTCTCTTACAACAGCAGGCCATCAATCTCAACAAAGGGGGTTATGGGGCCCCCGAGTCGAGCCATGGAGAATAGATGAAGCTGGGGTCAGAAAACGGCCGGACGTCCCCCCGAAACACCCCACACCACCATACTTGTCACCCCACCCAACACCCAGCCCCCCCACCCGCTTGACCTGTGCTGAATAACAGATTTCACGCTGTCTGAGGAGGGAGGTTGAGAGCAGATTGTGTGTGCGGAGGAGGATGGGAAGTGGGGGGCCGCCATTGAAAGGTGTTAAATGATAGTAAAATGGTGGGATTAAGGCAGGACAATGCCAGGCAGTAATCCCTTTTTCCACAATAACCCCCTTCTATCCATTTGCCTTGTTCCAGTCCTGTGCTCTCTTTCTTTCTCTCCCCCTTTGCTCCTCTCAGGGGTCTCTTATAATGCGGATGGGAGAGAGTGATGAAAAAGAGAAAGAGCGACACGGAACAAAGACCCGAAGACATTGAATCAGGACAGCGTTCCCGAATGTACTGAGTGTGTCACGTTTGCAAGCCTGAGAACTTGAATATCCATAAACGTTTACACACGCAAGTGCGCATTCTGAAAGCCACGGTGAGTTGAAAGTGTGACTCTTGACACTCGCCTCTGACTATTGTGATGAATGCAGGAAGGTCAAGGGTTGGGAATTCCTAAGTGATGAGCGCAGTTGTTGTTCTTGTCAAGTCCCTTTCAAAGAAGCCGGGGAAGGGTTTGGGGGCCAGCGAGGTTGACAGCCGGGGCAAAAGGTCACCTTTGAGTTTCAAGTTAAAAAATCTGAAAGAGAGATTCAAAGAGATAAGGGCGACCCGCTCTAGCAGAACATCCAGCATTAGAGATCTGATGAGACCGTGACCGTGGAGAAAAAAAAAAAACATGCTTGAACTTCCAGTTGTTTACATTTTTGACAAATATTACATTCATCCTTTAGGAAAACATTCATCTGAGGCCCAAACAAATGAAAAACAGGAAAAAATCTGGGTTTTAAATAATCTATCTATTTATCTATGAACTAAACACTATTCCAAAGCCAGGGATACATACATACATACATACATACATACATTATTTATTTTCCAAATAATATCACTATATATTTCAAATCCTTGGGAAGCCATGGAGATAACATACATACATGCATACATACATACATAAATAAATTACACTATATACTGTATGTCAAATCCTTGGGATGCCACGAAGATAAAATAAAATAAAATAAAATAGAAGCAGACAGCATAAATAAATAAATAAATCTTTGGGATGCCATGAAGATAGCATGCATAAATAAGTAAATAAATAAATAAAAATCAGTATATATTCCAAATTCTTGGGATGCCATGGAGATGGAATAAATTAAAAAAATAAATAACACTATATATTTAAAATCCTTGGGATGCCACGAAGATAAAATAAAATAAAATAAAATAAAATAAATCACTATATATTCAAATTCCTTGGGATACCATGAAAATTAAATTAAATTACATAATTAAATTAAATTAAATAGCAGCTGATAGCATGCAGATAGCATAAGTAAATGAATGAATGAATGAATAAATCCTTGGAATGCCATGAAGATAGCATAAATACATAAATAAATAAATAAAATCATTATATATTCCAAATCCATGGGATGCCATGGAGATAGCTTAAAATAAAATAAAATAAATCACTGTATATTCCAAATTTCTTGGAATGCCATGAAAATTAAATTAAATTACATAATTAAATTAAATTAAATAGCAGCTGATAGCATGCAGATAGCATAAGTAAATGAATGAATGAATGAATAAATCCTTGGAATGCCATGAAGATAGCATAAATACATAAATAAATAAATAAAATCATTATATATTCCAAATCCATGGGATGCCATGGAGATAGCTTAAAATAAAATAAAATAAATCACTGTATATTCCAAATTTCTTGGAATGCCATGAAGATAACATAAATAAATAAACAAATAAAATCATTATTTATTCCAAATCCTTGGGATGCCATGGAGATGGTTTAAAATGAAATAAAATAAAATAAAATAAAATAAAATAAATCATGATATATTCCAATTTCTTGGGATGCCATGAAGATAGATTAAAATTAAATTAAATTAATCACTATATATTCCAAATCCTTGGGATGCCACAAACATAGCAAAAAATTAAATTAAATAATTAATACATACCTACATACATAAAATCATTATATATTCGAAATCCTTGTGATGCCATGAAAAATAGCTTAATAACTATATACATACATAACTAAATAACTAAATACATACATACATACTGTACATACATAATTTGTTTTCCAAACAATATATTCCAAATCCTTGGGATGCCATGAAAATAAAATGAATGAATAAAATAAATTAATTAATAAAAAAAAAAAAAAAAAAATCAATCAGTCAATTAAAAAATGCATTTATTTCCAAATAATATCACTTCATATTCCATTTATTTATTTAGAAAGTCTGCTATTTGCTAGCCCTGGGATGTTCTGAAAAATGGCTAAAATGTATTAATATGTTTATAATTTAAACTGAATTACATTTAAAACTTATAGGCTTGGTTGGCCATGGGTTTTTGTATATAAAAAAGCCCTCATGAGCACGTGGACTCTTTCAAAATGTCACTGAATGATTGAATTCCCTTTTCAAGGTTTTTTGCATCTCATGTGCTCCAAAACCCTCAGCGCAAGTGCTCTGTCTAGTTTATTTGTAGTCTTGCGTTTGTACATGTGTATGTTTTGTGTTTATGCTCTGTGCAAGAGGTAGAATGCACAAAGCTGTGGCAGGCACGTTGTAAACGCCTTGCTGAAAGGTATGCCAGCTGCTCACCATATCACACTCCTATTTGGGGTTCATGAGGCGGGCATGAGGGAGAGAAGTGTTGCAGAGGACAGATACGAACACACACCTTCATCTACCCTCTGAGCTGCGCTGACAACCCTGCTGTCACTTGGTCCATTTGACGGGAACATTTTGTAAAGTTTTTTTTCTTGAAAGAAATACAAACAGATTCTCAGTAACATCAGATACGTGTCAATGTGTCAGTGCTGATCCTTTAATAAATGACGGATCACAAGCTTCCTGTTTAGCAGTTTGTTTTATTAGAAATTAGAAATTTTATTAGGACAACTGGTGTCAACAGTGTTTCTTGAGCAGCAAATCAGCATATTAGAATGATTTGTGAAGTATCATGTGACACCGAAGGCTGGAGTAATGATGCTAAAAATTCAGCTTTGCGTCATAGAAATAAGTTACATTTTAGAAAACCGCTATTTTACTAGAACGAGTAAAGTTTAAGAACAAACTTTGAAGTTAGCTTGAGAAAGCCTAGCCTGAAAGTTTGAAGGAGCTGTAAAAGTTTGAAGTTTGAAAGTTTAGATAGATTAGCGAAATCTTGCTAGCATTATTTAAACATGATTACCATGTTGCTTATGTTTATAGCATGTTGTTAGCACGATTAGCATGCTGCTAACATGTTTCTGGCATGATTAACATGTTTCTAGTATGTTTTTAGCTTGATTAGCATGTTTTAACATGTTGCTAACAGGTTTCTAGCATGATTAGTATGTTGCTAGCCAGTTTGTAGCATTATTAGAATTTGCTAGCATGTTTTAACATATTTAACGTTGCTAGCTTGTTGTAGCATGATTAGTATTTTGTTACCATTTTAACATGATTAGTATGTTGCTAGCTTATTTTTAACATTAGTATGTTGTTAAAATGTTTTAAACATCTTTTTAGCATGATTACCGTGTTGTTAGCATGTTGCTAACATGTTTCTTATATGATAAGTATGTTGCTAGGCTGGTCCTTAGCATTATTAGCATGTTGCTAACATGTTTTTAATGCATTTAACATGTTGTTAAAATGCTGCTAACATCTTTCTTATATGATAAGTATGTTTCTAGCCAGTCCTTAGCATTTGCATGTTGCAGGTATTTTTTTAACACATTTAACATGTCAGTAGCATGATTTTTGTATGATTAGCATGTTGTTAGCATGTTGCTAACATGTTTCTAGTATGTTTAGTATGTTGATAGCCGTTCTTAGCATTATTAGTATGTTGCTACCATGTTTGTAATGCATTTAACATGTTGGCATGTTTTTAACGCATTACCATGTTGTTAGCATGTTGTTAACATGTTGCTAACATGTTTCTAGCATGACAAGCATGTTGATAGCATGTTTTCAGCATTATTAACATGTTGTTAGCATGTTGCTAACATGTTTCTAACATGATTAGTATGTTGCTAGCCTCATTTTAACATTATTAGAATGTTGCTAACATGTTTTAACATATTTACTATGATTAGCATTTTGCTAACATGTTTGTAACATGATTAGCATTTTGCTGGTATGTTTTTAACACATTTAACATGTTTCTAGCATGTTTCTAACATTCTTAACATGGTTAGCATGTTGCTAACATATTTATAGCATGGTTAACATATTGCTAACATGTTTCTAGCATGATTAACATGTTGTTAGCATGTGATTAACATGTTTCTAACATGTTTCTAACATGATTAGTATGTTGTTAGCCAGTTTTTAGCATTATTAGAATGTTGCTAACATGTTTTAACACATTTAGCATGCTTCTAGCATGGTTAACATTTTGCTAAGATTTTTTGACATGATTAGCATGTTGCTAACATATTTTTAGCAAGGTTAACATGTTGCTAGCATGTTTCTAGCATGATTACCATGTTATTAACATGTTTCTAGCAAGATTAGCATGTTGTTAGCATGTTGCTAACATGTTTCTAGCATGATCAACCTGTTTTTAGAATGATTATCATGTTGTTAGCATTTTTTTAGCATGATTAATGTGTTAACATTTTAACGTGATTTAACGTTACCATGAACGAAACAAAATCCAGCTAAAAATCAGCTAAAACTAAATAAAACCAGCTAATTCAATTTAAAAAACAGCTTAAAACCAGCTGATTCTGTTAAAAAAAAGAATCAGCCTAGGCTGGTTATCTAGTCTTAGCTGGTTTAAGCTTGGTTGGTTGGTTGGTTTAGGTCTCCTAGCTTGACCAGTTAAGACCAGCCTGACCAACTCAATGTACAAAAGTTTTCACCCCCTCAATGAAAGTCTATGGAATTTTAGGTGGTTTTGATAGTCTGGTTATGAAAACTGTAAGTTGGGTCAGTTTTGGATTAGATTTAGCTTTCTCAAGCCAACTTAATAATATTTCACAAATATTGCTGTTTACTGTATTTGTCATGAAATAAATGTAGCCTTAAAAGACTTATTTAAAACATAAAAAATCATAGACCCCTAACTATTAAAAAATAGTGTACAATGTTCAAAATAAAGACAAAGCCTTCATCCATGCACTAAAATCTACAAAAAATATAATACTTTGTAAAATATTGTCTATATTCCTAAAGATGTTGAACAGAACATCTGAAAGGTGCTACAGGAAGTGGAAAGACTGTATACTTGAGGATGCTGAGAAGGTGGCAACAACAGTGTAGCTGTCACCACAACATCTGTGTGCCAGTTCCATGTTGCGTGTGCACGCAGTCACGATCACAAAGCTTTAAAAGACAAAAATCCAGCTGTTTCACAGCTCCAGTACACTAAAAAACTTCACTGGCAACCTTGCTCCGCACTAAAGTTGCTCTAAAGTTATAATTTCCCTTCAGCGCAAAGTGAAAAGTGCTTAACTTTCCACTAAATAACCAAAGCCAAATTCCGGCCACATTAACAGATTAACAGGCGTTCACCTACATTTATAGGGGCCTCTATGAGCCCTCGTGACCTTTTGTCTGGAATAGGAACAAATGCGATACAAAACGAGGCTTTTTATGACACTCCAGACAGGAAACAGCCACGCCACCTCCTCCGGTTATCATAAAACTACACGAACAGGCAACAAAAAGTTGACTGGCGTGTGTGTTTGTGCGTTGCGGGGCTTATTTAGCCCGACCTTGAGGAAAATGTTTATATTATGTGGGCGCTAATGAGAAGTAGAGGTGCCGTTGTCTGGCCTGCTATAGCTGTGAGGTCAATAAAAGCAAGTGTCCAGCGCTAATCAGCTAAGGCAGGAAGGAAGGACAGAAGGGGATGCATTAGAGGCCCGTTTGGACGGAGCAGTTTAGCTGTTTAATGAAGTAGAGGATGGTTGGGTGAAGCTGTTACGAGGCAAAACCACAGGAGTCTCTACAAAGACCTCCACATAAACGCCACTACAGTCTTTATGCCAGTTAATGGACGCACAAGAATGTTTTCACCGGAGATGAGGGGAGTGGGACGGGTTTCCTCTGTAATAAACAACTGTTAGCCAGCAATTTCCAGTCTGGTCGCAATAACAGACCAGCTAAACAGGAACAATGACAGAGTGAATAATTAGAAAGAGTGTATGATTGAAAGGAGAAGTGTGATTGCCTTCGTTTATGTGTTTTTAGTTACTGTTTTTATTCTGGGCTGTTGATCAGCTGACAAGATGCTGAATAAGTAACTCATAGTAACTTAAAGTGTCACAGTTTCCACAAAAAAAGCAGAACAAATGTTTTCAACAGCGAAAATACATGACCAACAGACAAGTCATCTGTATTTTTCATCAGCTGTTTAGAATTAAAATTAGTGATGCCTGATTCATTAATTAATCATTCTTTTGAACCAGTTCTTTTCAGTGAACTGGTAAAAAAAAGGTTAGCAAAATAGTTTGAATCTATGAGTGATTCATTTTGCATGATTCATTTCACTTACCTTCTGAATCTTTTGGACAGTGTTGGGGAAAGTTACTTACTTAAAAGTACTGCACAATATCACATTACTCCCTGAAAAAGTAACTAATTGTGTTACTTAGTTACTTTTTATAGAAAGTAATGTGTTATGATACTATTGCGTTATGTTTTCTCATCCGGGGTGGGCTTGTTTGTATGGAAGCCCGTTTCCACCACTGGATAAAAGGTAATTGTGAATTTATATCTCACAATTCTGACTTTATAAAACGCATTTGCGAGTTTATATCTCAAGTTTGAGAGAAAAAAGTCAGAATTGCGAGATCTAAACTTTTTTTTTTTTTTTAATTGTGAAAATCAACTTGCAATTCTAATAACATTTTTTCATTTCAGAATTGGACTTTATAACTCATAATTGCAAGTTTATATCTTACAAGTTTGAGGAAGTCAGAATTGCGAGATATAAACTCACATTTGCAAGAAAAACGTCAGAATTGCAAGTTTTTATCTCACAATTCTGACTTAATTTCTCAGAATTGCAAGTTTATCTCTCAATTCTGACTTTATAACTCGCAATTGCACATTTATATCTCGCAATACTGATTTTAATTCCCAGAATTGCGAGTTTATATTTCGTAATTCTGACTATTGCAAAAGGCATTTTATAATATGAGAGTTTTGTCAGTTATGTCAGAATTGTCAAATATAAACTCGCAATTCTGACATTTTTACCCGTCAAAATGGACTTTATAACTCATATGCGAGTTTATATCTCAAGTTTGAGAAGTCAGACTTGCAAAAAAAATTCTGAATTACGAGATATAAACTTGCATTTGCAAGAAAAAAAGTCAGAATTGTGAGATATGAACTTGCATTTGTGAGAAAAAAGTTTTTATCTCACAATTCTAACTTTATAACTCGCAATTGCGAATTTATATTTCAGAAGTTGGAGAAAAAAGTCAGAATTGTGAGATATAAACTTGAATTTGCAAAAAAATTCAGAATTGCGAGTTTTTAATCTCACAGTTTTTATTTCATTTCTCAGAATTGCAAGTTTATCTCCCAATTCTCACTTTATAACTCGCAATTGTGAATTTATGTGACTTTATAAAACAATTGCAAGTTTATATCTCACAAGTTGGAGAAAAAAGTCAGAATTGCGAGAAAAAAATCAGAATTGCGAGATATAAACTTGTAATTGTTTATCTCACAATTCTCACTTTATAACTCACAATTGCAAATTTATTTCACAATTCTGACTTTATAAAACGCAATTGCGAGTTATGTCATTTTTTCCCCCTCAAAATGGACTTTATAACTCACAATTGCGAGTTTATACCTCACGTTTGAAAAGTCAGATATAAACTCGCAATTGGTGAGAAATAAAGTCAGAATTGCGAGATACAAACTTAAATTTGCGAGAAAAAAAGTCAGAATTGCTAGTTTTTATCTTGTCATTTTGATTTTATTTTTCCGAAATGCAAGTTTTTATCTCGTAATTCTGACTTTATAAAACACAATTACAAGTTTATATCTCACAAGTTTGAGAAAAAAAGTCAGAATTGCAAAAAGAAAGTCAGAACTGTGAGATATAAACTCGCAACTGGTGAGAAAAAAGTCAGAATTGTATGTTATATCTCTCAATTCCAACTTCATTCCTCAGAATTGCAAGTTTTTATCTCGCAATTCTGACTTTATTTTTCAGAATTGCAAGTGTATGTCTCAGAATTTTTGGCTTGTGAGTTTGTATCACAATTCTGGGGGGAAAAGTCAGAATTTATATTCACAAGTCTGACTTAATTTCTCAGAAAGTTTATATCTCACAATTCTGACTTTATAACTCGCAATTGCGAGTTTATATATGTCACAATTCTGAGAAAAAGGTCAGAATTGTGAGCTAATTTATTTTTAATGTATTTTTTCATGAGCCAGCTTTCATTTTCTGGGCCTAAACTCACATTTTCAAAACACAAAATGCACTTCCAATCAATGTCACAGTTGAGCAACATAAAAACAGTAGCTCCCAGGCATATCAATTTTGCCCTAACACAAGTCTCAAATGGACTACTTAGTTTGGGTGGAGGTCACAGGCAGTCCAGCCAAACTTCTGTAGAGTGATTGATGACAGAAAAGCAGCCATCAGTTGCATAACCTGGACACATAGCCCTTACCCCCATTAACAAAGAAAACAGGGATCCAGTTTCCACATTAACACCAAAGAGCCTCTCTTAATCTGAAGAGCTGTTAAAAGCCAGATCCGCTTGAATTAGATTAGATCAATGGGTTAAAATGCTTGTTTCTGTATTAGGAAATGGCCATGACTCAATTTTTTTTTTTTTTTTGTCTAATGTTAAGTCATGAATTGTAAATGAAAAGGAGTAGATCACTCATATCCTTCCAACTCATGAACAAATCAAATTAAAATAAAATGATTACATATGTTTGAATAAGGTATTTGTTCGGCAGGGAGTGGTGGCAAGTTTGGTCTTGTGGGTGTTGATTTTAAACCCACAATCACAATAATCATGTTTCCAGAGAAGTGATGACACACCTTCACAAACAGGTGCCGTCACGTCTTTTTCTGCTCTGCCGGACGTGAACCAGGTGACCTTGCTCTTGTTGAGCGCTCAGGAGGCCGAACACCTGGTGCAGAACAATGACTGTTTGGTCACATGAGAAAGGTCTTTTCAGGTTTGATCAATGTGAAGTTAAAAGGATGAGCCAGATTCCTTCACGGTGGAAATAACCCTGCAGTGTGTTATGGGAACACCTTGACTTGACTTGCTGAGGTTAAATACGTGGAATTCTGTGGATTCCACATATTCAACATCATGTTAAACCAGTCAGTCTGTTTAAAAATAATTATTGCACACATCTGGAGTTTCTACAAAAATATCATTAATGACTCTATTTAACTACTTATAAGGATGTGTTTCATGACGCCATCAACCAGCCACATTGGCAGCACTAAATGTAAACAATGTCACTGAACCAAACTAAACTTGCATATTTTGCTGATTATTACTGCTGGAAATGGTCAATTATTGTCATGTTTTGGGCTGCACTAATCGGTCAGACCAGGAAAAACATTTGGAGTGCTACAGACTGCCGAAAGTTAGAACAAATCAAAAAAGGAGTGCAAAAAACAGGATTTTCAGGGCAAGAATCTTGACAACATTCAAGATTTTTCTTATCATTTGTTTTCGTTTTTTCTTATCGTTTGTTCTTATCATTTCTGGTCAGGTAGGTGAAATATTAGGCTAATATCTTTATTAATACTCCTCGTACTTATCTTTACCATCTATTAACTTTAGTTTGTCAAAATATTGCACCCTCTCCTGCTTACTTAGTCCTTCTCTATATGATTTAGCAGATTCCACAGTTTTTCCATGGTGTACTTAGGCCCATAGCTCCCAAGGGAGCATAGGTCATCGACAACACTTCGCCATCCATCACGGCTCTGGGCTGTCCTTTCTGCCTCCGTCCAGTTGGTCCCAATCTGCTTCAACTCCGAGTCTGCGTCTCGCCTCCAGCTGTTCCTGGGCCGGCCTCTCTTCGCTTTCCCTGTGGATTCCAGTTTAAGGCCTGGCGGGTTTCCTCAGTGTGTGTCCTATCCAGCCCCACTTTCTTCTTAGAATCTGGCTTGTTATTGATTCTTGTCCCGCTCTCTGCCATAGTTCTTCATTACTGATCTTGTCTGGCCACCTGATTTTGAAGATGCGCCTCAGACAGGTGTTGAAGAATGTCTGTATCTTCTGCTGCGTCGCTTTGGTCATCCTCCAAGTCTCTGAGCCATAGAGTAAGACCGATTTGACGTTAGAATTGAAGATGCGGAGATGGCAATTTGGTCGATACAGGATCTGGATCAGGATTCAGTAGTACATTAACTGTGCAATCAATGCTGTTGTTTACATCCGAGTATCTCCAATATGGCCGTGCATCCAGGTAACTGACCAAACCATGACGTAAGTGCAACCCCTCTATATTCAGAAAAACGGAGCAATTTAATTGCCAAATGATAATTAAAAAAATACATTTGAAACTATTTTAGAGGCATTTTGATGTTAAAGGCAATCCAATAATTGGCCAAAATAACAATACTAAACACACAAAAATGTGTTCGCGTATTTTATTCAGTAGTATTTATACATTCCGTGACAAAACGCATGGTGTATGTTAACTACAATGAACAGTCCGTGAGTGGGCTATTATTTAAGTCTCACAGTAAGTTGTATGTTTATGAATTTATTGATTGTTTCAGAATGTTATTCAGGAACATTTATAAAATACTACTGACAACACGCATGATGTGTTTATCTACGCGTTATGATGGGAACAGCCAGACAGTAACTATACTGATTCTGATTCACTAAAAGGAATCGGCTCGTAAGAGTCAATCATTCGGGAGTCGGATTACAGCGGTTACGCTATATGTTTTTGATTAACTAAAAACAACCAGTTTTACGTACACGCTTGTTACACGTTTGGAATCACTGTACACTGGTTTGACTGTATTTATTTACTTATGATTCACTAGAAAAAGAATCAGCTCGTAAGAGTCATTCGTTTGAGAATCGGTCTACACTAATCACACCGTATCCTTCGCGCTGTGCAAACAACGCTTCACATTGCACCTGGTTTGGACACCAAGGTAAAAAATATCCGTTTTTTTGATTATCAATGTCTGTTTCAGTCACAGCACTGCTGCATTTTCCAACATCTCCGCATTTGTCCTTGTGAGAATGATCGTTTCAGGCAACAAACTGAGTGCATAAACAGTCTGACATGAACTAAAAATAAAACATCGTAGAGAATGTTTCTCTCACACGCTTTCTCTGCTTCCTCATCCTCTGTACAAACGGTATCATGAGATATCAAGAGGAGACCAGATATAACCGCTACTGTTTTCTGTCGAGGTCCACATGACCACCCGATAAATGCGGCTATTCATTAACTTTCGCAGCGAGAGAAGAACCTACTTTACAACTGCAGACTGGGATTTACTGCCTCAGAGGGTTTGGTTTTGTATGACCTCTATTTAGGTTTCATTGTGTTACCCAAATGCTTAACAGTTAAGTAATCTTTTGTGAGAGGTGATTCATTGGTTTAGACATTTATTAATGAACTACCGTGAACATCCTACACATTAAGTCATTTGTCAACAGAAGAGAGTCAAAACAGAGAATGAATGGATTTGGTTACGCTGACTGAGGCGATTTCCCTCAAAATAGGATTTTTTGCAAACAAATGGCACACCTAATCTTCCTGTTAGGGCGTCATTTGACCCTTCAGATGAGGGTCAAACCTTTAGCTCCTCCCATAAACATGCACACTTCACCAAAATTATATCCTGTTATAAAAATTCCACTGTGTTCTGGTTGCAGTTTGATGATTGAGGCTCATCAAGACAGGCGGTTTGAAGAGGCAGTTCAAAAGGTTACTGCTGAGGGGGAAACGTCGTACATGATAAGGAAGAGATGCAGGAGGCCACTGGTCGCTTTGAACCTTTTGATCTGAGTAGGAGGTAAAGAGGTTTGCACTTGACGACCACACAAGCTCCAAACAGGAAGTAACAATAGCACACTTTTTCAGTCAGTGCCAGTCTAATCGGTGACAGTCTAATTAGCTGTATAAAATTGAATGTTTTTATCACATAGTCAGTGATATAGTGTTTGATGTTGATGTGAATACTTTTTTTTTTCGCTTTCTATCTTCCTGTTGCTGAGCTAAGAATGCATTAAAGTCAAATTATGCAAGAATTACCTTCACTCAAGCATGAGAGAGAGAGAGAAGCAGAAAGCCGGCCTGCTTAAATATTGATGAGTTTAAAACAGTCATGCCGTGCTCAGTAAACTGTTCAAGTCTTTTCCTTTCAGTGTTACACAAAAGATGGCAAATCATCCATCTTGCCCCCTGCAAAAGATAAAACACATGACTCATTGCCTAAATGATACATTTCGTTTTTATTGAAAGAAATATAATTTAAAAAAAAGTCTATATAAAATATTATAGAAAGATGTTGGCGCTTGTGGGTAGTGCGCTGACGTGCAGTGCCGTTACGCTTTGGACGTCCCGAGTTCGAATCCCGATTAGAGGACCTTTCCCGATCCCAGCCCCCTATTTCTCTCCCACTTCGCTTCCTGTCAGTTCTGATCTAAGGTAATAAAGTTAAACAATAAGGGTAATAAAGGTGAAAATGCCAAAAAATAAATCTTAAATCAAAAAAAAAAAAAAAATATATAAAATTACACAAAACAAAAAGTTATAACAAATAAAGGTGCAGACACATATAATGATTTTTAATTTAAAAAGTGAAAATTTTAGCTAAAAATAAATTTTGTTAAAATTTTTGTTAAAAATAAATATGTTTGCATTACAGCAATGACAATTTTTTAGTCAAAAAAAAAAGATTTTTGATTTAAAAAATGGAAAAAAGAAAAATTATATATATATATATATATATGTGTGTATATATATGTGTATATAGATATATATATATATATATGTCAAATAGTTTATCATATCCAAAATAAAGGTTTGTTTACATAATGTATGTGTGTGTACTGTTTATATTTATTATGTACATTAAAAGTACATACATATGCGTGTATACATTTAAGAAAAATGTTATATTCATATATTAAAAATGTAGATATTATATCAGTTATATGAATATAAATATATACATGGAAATACATGTAAATATTTTAAAAATATATACCGTATGTGTGTGTGTGTATATATATATATATATATATATATATATACACATAATAAATATACACAGTATACAAACAAATTATGTAAACAAAAATATATATAAAGGTCTGTCTCTCTCTCGCTATCTCTATCTCTCTATATATATGTATAAATTATTATTATTATCAGAATTTCTTTGTTTAATCATACATTTTTAGTAATTATTAATACACAGATTATATTCAATATATATTTTATTTCTGTTATTTATTTATATATATAGTTTTGCTTACAGTCATGAATTTGCATGGGGGAAATGTGCTCAAATTCTCATAAAACCTACTTTCTTATCTTTCTCATTTTTTCCTTTGGATTTATGGGCTTAATATGACCCATAAATTTCTTTGTAAGATTTGCCTGGTTAATATATTACTCTTGGCACTTAGTACAGTACTCTGGCTTGACTATAATACAGCAAAGGTCACAGTGCTGTGTATGTGAGTGTCTACTGTGAAATAGCAGTCATATCAGTAGGAAGAGCGCTAAACCAGAGTTCAGGATGTGGTCTGCGGCTGTTGGTGACAAAGGGAGGGCTGGGGTTCAACTGTTTAACAACAAGGAAGGAACTCATGCTCAGATGACACAACAGCCAAACTTATGACACCATGTGGCAACTGCCAGTCACTGCTCCACTGGGAGCTGTTTACTCCCTTTCATGCTAAATCGCCCTCGGCTCTAAACCGACAATGGTTTCCCATTACCCACCAACTTCTACACCCGCATTGGCAAAAACAGTGAAGTTTACTTCTAAAGGTCACCAGAGACAGTTTAATGGTTTATCTTGAGTGCAGAAATAGAACATTTGTCACCACAGATCAGAACATCCTGTACCTGCACACAAAAGTCACTGTTTGTTTCATTTGATAAAAGTGGCAGATTTGATATGTTTAGGGATCTGGAAAGATGTTCACCTCATTAAATGATTCAAAAATGTCAATGACAAAATTTAAAAGAATAGTTCACCTAAAAATAAAAAATACCCCATGATTTCTCACCCTCATAGCATCCTAGGTGTATATGACTTTCATTCTTCAGACGAATACAATCAGAGTTATATGTGACCCTGGACCACAAAACCAGTCTTAAGTAGCATGGGTATATTTGTAGCAATAGCCAACAATACATTGTATGGGTCAAAATTATCGATTTTTCTTCAGGATATTAAGTAAAGGTCATGTTTCATTAGGATATTTTGTAAATTTCCTACCATACATATATCAAAACTTAATTTTTGATTAGTAATATGCATTGCTAAGAACTTCATTTGGACAACTTTAAAGGCGATTTTCTAAAAATGTTGATGTTTTTGCACCATCAGATTCCTGATTTTCAAATAGTTGTATCTCGGCCAAATAATGTCCTATCTTAACAGACCATACATCAATAGAAAGCTTATTTATTCAGTTTTCAGATTGTGTACATCAAAAAGTTTCAAAAAATTGACTGGTTTTGTGGTCCACAGTCACATATGTAAAATGTCCTGGCTAGGGCTGGGCGATAAATCGTCAACGATAATTATCGCATGATATGAATTTCCTCAATAAACAATAAGAGTTCGATAATGTCCGATATAATGTTTATGCGGCAAAGGCGGAATAAAAGAGCCCTGGTCAAAGCGTGCCACTCGGACCTTTATCCGCTTAAATCAAAGTTCAAATGGCGGCACGGGGGGAACTTACTAGAGCGGATGCGTTCAATCACTGATGAGTCTCGGACACTAAACAGCGCCAGTGTAAAGCGCTTGAATTCAGTGAAGCACACAAATGACTCGGTTTACAGCCAGATGAAACAGCGCTCACAAACAGGAGAAACACTGTGCTCAGCGATACAATCAGTAGGGTTTTTAATCTACAAATCACCATCATTTACCATAGATTTACTGTAGTAGCACTAACTGCACAGTGGTATTTTGTCAGAAGTGTGGGTATCCGTGTCAAATTTTATTATATTATTAATGTAGACATGTAATATATGTATTCAAGGAAGAATAATGGAATTTTTTTTTACAGTATTTTTTTGTAATTAAGCTATAGCTTTTATGCATTTATACTAAATGTATTTAGACTACTGTTTTTCATTAAAAAACCTAGGAACCATATTAAATTTTTACCGTGGTATTGAGGTGCTGTATTTGTGGTTTTATTTCACCATATAAAAGGTTGCTACAATTTCTACAGATATTACTGATTTTGATAATGAACATAAATCCGAGGAAAAGGGTCTTATCTAGCGAAACGATCAGTCATTTTTTTCGAAAAATAAATTTTTTTATACTTTTTAAGCACAAAAGCTCGTGTAGCACAGGCTCTGGGATGTGCGTCTAATAACGCGCCTCGTGGCTAAAGGCACTAAATGTGGCTAAAGTAAACAATCTCTCAGAGCAGCAGGTCACTCCACAGAGACTAGAGAGGGGCGGGGCGAGCAGAGCTCATTTGCATTTAAAGGAGCAATCCATCAGAATGGGTTGATTTTTGCAGAGCACATTTTGACAAGGTAAAAAGGGTGTTGTTTTACACTACACTGAGAATTTTTAACCAAAGTATATTAAAGACTTCTCATTAAGACCCTAAAGAATCATATCAACTTGTGGAAAAATGGGCATCCGATGACCCCTTTAACACTGTAGCAAAAATCTGCCTTTAAACTTGAAAGAAATAAAAATTTGACATTTATCGTGATAATCATCGATATCGACTGATATGAAAAAAAAAATATTGTGATAATTTTTTTGGCCATATCGCCCAGCCCTAGTCCAGGCTCTTCCGAGCTTTATAATAGCAGTGAATGGGTGTTGAGATTTTGAAACCCAATAAAGTGCATTCATTTATCATAAAAGTGCTCCACACGGCTCTGGGGTGTTAATAAAGGCCTTCTGAAGTGAATCGATGCGTTTGTGTCGGAAAAATATCTGTATTTACACTTAATTAACCGTAATCTCTAATTTCGCTAACAGTTGCACATGGTCACGAAAGAGTGGCGTTCCAGTGGATGACATAGAATGAAAACAAAACACTGGTCACGAATTAAAAGTACAGAATGAAGATTTCTATATAAGCCAAGAGGAAACTGGTTTTTCTTTACTGTAAACAAAACTTGGTTCTTGCGAGACTAGGATAAAAGTTTAAAATAGGTTATTTTTCTTACACAAACGGCCCTGGGATCCGTGTGGAGCACTTCTTATGATGGATGGATGCACTTTATTGCCATTCACTGTCACTATATTCATCTAAAAGAACAGTTATATACACCCAGGATGGCTTGAGTTTGAAAAATTATGGAGTAGTTTCCATTTTTGGATGAACAATTTGTGTGATAGTAAACAACAATAATGACAAAGTAAGAAGAATCAATGTGACTTGTGCACACATGCTAAGTTCTTATGCATTGAGTTACATATATTATTTACTCCTTCTGAAGGTTTGCCTGAGTACACAGTGAAAACGCTTGAATCTTTAACAAGGGTACCATGGTGGTGACTGCATTTGGGGAAGCTAACGTTTCGTGTCTTCACTGACTCCAGGATACATGGTTGATCATCTTTAGGACGCAACAGGCCGTGAAACAGCATTGGGTGCACCTGAGCTGGCAGGAGGTGACGTGACAGTCTCATGTCGCACGTCTGAGATGAGATAAGTCGTGGTAAGACTCGCAGATGAGCTCAGCGTTTGTAGCAGGTGCGTGCCGAAGCTTCAGGTTTCGTCCTGTCGCGGAACAACACAGAACAAGTTTTTTAATCCTTCCTTATAGTATCAGACAAACTCAGATATTTGAATCTGAATAATCACAGTCTTTGTTGCTCCAACAATCTCTGGTTGATACATTTTATCAATATACATATGTACAAATATGAAATTGACAAAGAGCCATCAATATGTTCTTGCTCGACCACTGGAATCACTAGGCTAAAATCATATAGAAAACATCCTTCCAGAATCAGTTCATGCTTTCCACTGATTATAATTTAAACTGAAGTTAGCATGGACACATCGTCATTTATTTAATCAGGTTTCTCCTGGATACCGAGCCAGCAGGAAGAAGATAAACTAAAGAATACAAGAGACTTAGTCATTCAGCCAAAGCATGAACAAAACAGCCAAATATACTTGACTGCATCATTTGAGTTTACATCAGCCTGAAGAATGAGTAAACATCACAACATACTGAGAATGAATAAAATATAGTTGTAGCCACATTAAAATTGTAATATTCTAATGAATACTTCAGGTTGTGACCTACGTTCATTCGATCTCTAACATCTTTTAAAATTCTAACATCATAGGCAAGGGAGCTGCGTATGAACTTGTTCCCCCAATATACCCTCATCTGCTTTATTTTTGATCAGATGATTTCATAGCGAAAGATTTTACGAGCCCCTCATGAGATCTTCACTACACGTGTAATGACATCATACTGTATAATGCACGCTGAGCTCCCACCACTTACCAAAAGCACATTAATAATACAGATCACTTTTGCATTTTAAAACATCAGTCACTGCATGCTTTCAAAAGAGCACTTTCTACTCAAGACTAACCAAGATGGTTTACAGAATAACAAATTTAAAGCTGAAGTGTGTAATTTCTGCACCATTAGAAAAATCTATACAGAACTATAATCTGTTTGTCAGATGTCAACATTGGCTCGGCCACTGATGTGGGTTTCGGGTGGGGCTATCTGGTTGTTTGACCAATGGCAGCTGAGAGGAGTGTTTTGTTTTTTTTGTTTTTTTTTTTAAAAAAAAAAAACAATGTTTGTAAACAGTTAATTTTGTATTTTTGTGGTGTCGCTGGTGGCACAGAAATTACACGTTACTGTGTAGCTGCTAGGGTGTTTTAGTGGTTCCTATGGTGTTCTGGTTGCTAGAGTGTTACTATGCAGGGTGTTTTGAGAGGTTGCTCGGGTATTTTTGTGCTTGCTAGGACATTGTTGTGTGATTTCTAGGGTGTTACTACACAGGTGCTAAGTTGTTCTGGGCAAGTATTCTGGGTGGTTGCCAAATAATTTTTATGCAGTTGCTCTTATTGGTACCAATGACATTCTGGGCAGTTGCTAGGGTGTTTTAATGGTTGCTGGAACATTGATATGTAGTTGCTAGGGTGTTGCTATACAGTTGCATAAATAATTTCATTTTTCATTTCTATGCAGTTACTAGGGTGCTTTATTGGTTCCTAGGGTGTTTAGTAGTTCCTATGGTGTTCTATGTGGTTGCTAGGGTGTTGCTATGTAGTTGCTATGGTTTTTAGTTTTTGCTAGGACTTTGATATGAGGTTTCTAGGGTGTTAGGGTGTTTTAATGGCTGCTGGGCTATTGATATGTGGTTTCTGGGGTGTTTCTATACAGTTGCTAGGGTGTTTAGTGGTTCCTATGGTGTTTTACGTGGTTGCTAGGGTGTTGCTATGCAGTTGCTGGGTTTTTTTAGTGTTTGCTAGGACATTGATATGAAGTTTCTAGGGTGTTTCAGTGGCTGCTGGGACAGTGATATGTGGTTGCTACGGTGTAGTTGTAGAGTTTCTAGGGTTTTCTGGGTAGTCAAGTTATTGCTATGCAGTTACTAGGGTGTTTTAGTGGTTCATATGGTGTTCCATGTTCTTGCTAGGGTGTTCTGTGTGGTTTGTTGGCTGCTGTGGAAAGTTGCTAGGATGTTTTAGTGGTTCCTATGGTGTTTCTGTGATTGCTAGGATGTTAATATGCAGTTGCTAGGGTGTTTTAGTGTTTGCTAGGACATTGATATGAGGTTTTCAGGGTGTTGCTACGCAGGTGCTAAGTTGTTCTGGGCAGGAATTCTGTTTGGTTTGCAAGTCATTTCTTTGCATGCTAGGGTGTTTTAGTGGTTCCTATGGTGTTTCATGTAGTTGCTAGGGTGTTGCTATGCAGTTGCTGTGGTGTTCTGTGTGGTAGCTAAGGTGTTTCTGTGCAGTTGCTAGGGTTTTTAGTTTTTGCCAGGACTTGAGGATATGAGGTTTCTAGGGTGTTAGGGTGTTTTAATGGCTGCTGGGATATTGATATATGGTTGCTAGGGTGTTTCTTTACAGTTGCTAGGGTGTTTACTGGTTCCTTTGGTGTTCTACGTGGTTGCTAGGGTGTTGCTATGCAGTTGCTTAGTGTTTGCTAGGACACTGATATGAAGTTTTCAGGGTGTTAGGGTGTTTTAATGGCTACTGGGACATTGATATGTGGTTGCTAGGGTGTTGCTATACAGTTTGCTAGGGTGTTCTGAGTGGTCAAGTCATTGCTATGCAGTTGCTAGTGGTTTCTATGTTTTAGTGGTTTCTATGGTGTTCCATGTGGTTTCTAGGGTGTTACTACGCAGATACTAAGTTTTTCTGGGCATGCATTCTGGGTGGATGCCAAGTAATTTCTTTGCAGTTGCTAGGGTGTTTTATTGGTTCCTAGGGTGTTCTGGGCAGTTGCTATGGTGTTTTAGTGGTTGCTGGGTTTTTTTAGTGTTTGCTAGTGTTAGTGTTTAGTGTTAGTCAAGTCATTGCTATGCAGTTACTAGGGTGTTTAGTGGTTCATATGGTGTTCCATGTTCTTGCTAGGGTGTTCTGTGTGGTTTGTTGGCTGCTGTGGGAAGTTGCTAGGATGTTTCAGTGGTTCCTTTGGTTAGTGGTTCCTATGGTGTTTCTGTGGTTGCTAGGATGTTGCTATGCAGTTGCTATGGTGTTTTAGTGGTTGCTGGGACATTGATATGTGGTTGCTAGGGTGTTCTGAGTAGTCAAGTAATTTCTATGCAGTTGCTCGGTTGTTTTAGTGGTTCCAATGGTATTCCATTGGTTGCTAGGGTGTCGTTATGCAGTTGATAGGCTTTGGTATTCTGGTTGGTTTGCAAGTTATGTCTCTGCATGCTAGGGTGTTTTAGTGGTTCCTGTGGTTTCCATGTGGTTGCTAGGGTGTTGCTTTGCAGTTGCTATGGTGTTTTAGTGTTTGCTAGGCCATTGATATGTGGTTTCTAGGGTGTATTAGTGGTCACTGGGTGGTTGCCAAGTAATTTCTATGCAGTTGCTAGGGTGTTTTAGTGGTTGCTGGGACATTGATTTGTGGTTGCTAGGGTGTTCTGGGTGGTCAAGTAATTTCTATGCAGTTGCTAGGGTGTTTTAGTGGTTCCAGTGGTATTCCATTGGTTGCTAGGGTG
This sequence comes from Labeo catla, assembly GCA_012976165.1. Lineage (NCBI taxonomy): Eukaryota > Metazoa > Chordata > Actinopteri > Cypriniformes > Cyprinidae > Labeo > Labeo catla. The sequence goes on along the minus strand of VONZ01000713.1, from coordinate 318,646 downwards.
TTGTTATGCAGTTGATAGGTTGATAGGCTTTGGTATTCTGGTTGGTTTGCAAGTCATTTCTTTGCATGCTAGGGTGTTTTAGTGGTTCCTGTGGTGTTTCATGTGGTTGCTAGGGTGTTGCTATCCGGTTGCTATGGTGTTTTAGTGTTTGCTAGGCCATTGATATGTGGTTTCTAGGGTGTTTTAGTTGTTAGGGTGTTTTAGCCACTGATAGGACATTGCTATGTGGTATCTAGGGTGTATTAGTGGTCACTGGGTGGTTGCCAAGTAATTTTTATGCAGTTGCTAGGGTATTGCTATACAGTTGCTAGGGTGTTGAACCACATATGAACCACTAAAACACCCTAGTAACTGCATAGCAATGACTTGACTAACACTAAACACTAACACTAGTGTTGCTATGCAGTTGATAGGTTGTTCTGGGCTGTTTCTAGGGTGTTCTCTACAGTTGCTTTGGTATTCTATGTGGTTTGCAAGTAATTTCTATGCAGTTGCTAGGGTGTTTTACTTGTTCCAAGGGTGTTCTGGGCAGTTACTAAGGTGTTTTATCCATTGCTTTGACATTGCTAAGTGGTTTCTAGGGTGTTCTGGATGATTGTTCGCTTGTTCTAGACAATCAGTTCTCAGTTATATGACTATATTCTGGTCCCCCATCAGTGTCTATGGAGTTTTAAAAGAGATCACAGCAGTCTTCTGCATCAGCTTCTCACACACACAAACCTGGGGTGTAAGTTTTGTGTTACTGTGTTCCTGACACTTTCAGATGACACACATTCTAAAACATGTGAGATTGGAAAGATCGTGTGAGGTTTTATTCTTAGTCTGGGCTCAGTGTTCCTGTCACTGGCTGGCCTGGAGGATTTTAAGGCCTCAGCCACCTCATGCCCGCCTACAACTTCACTTTCATGTGTGACTTCTGCTAGAGAAACAGAAACCATGCCAACCATCATCACCGCAAAATCGAGAGCAATCTTGAACTTCACCTGACCAGATCACTCTCTTCTTATTTCTGGAAATGATGGATGGAGATAAAATGAAGTGTGTGGCATCAGTGCATCTTCTCTGGTTTGTGTTTTGGATCTGGAAGGGAAATATTACACCTCTCCTGTGAAACGTGCATCAAACGCATTCCTTCAGTCCGCTGTTGACCTGCTGGCTCTGCAAACACCTTGGCTCTTCCTCAACCCATCTGTTCCCACACCTTTTCAATATTCCTTATTTAGTAGAATGAACCTCTGAATTGTTGTTAACATTGAGGAAAAGAGGGATTTATCTTTTTATTGAGGTGAAACAACAGACAATATAGGAAAAGCTCAAAAGGGGAAAAGCTAATTACTAAAGTTGGACACCCATGCACTTTCACTGCTTATAAATCTTTCTATGTGAACTGTATTTAGTGCCTGATTAAAAATGACAGAAAATGGCTTAACGTGTATTTAGCCTTAATCATAAAAATGCTAATTATTATTAATTATTCAAAGACATTAAATATTAATAGTACTAGGCCTACCTTAGTCTATTATTTTAGAAGGACAGATAGTATTTTGTATGAAATAAGCACTTTCAGTTAAAAAAATGTAAATTTTGTAACTTTTCCCAATGATTAGCAAGGTGATAGCTTAACTGGGCTTAGTTTAACACTAACCAAAAGTTGTTTGATGAACTAGAACAAGATATCACAATAACACCCAACATTTTTCACCAGGCCTTGAGGAAATACTTCTGATTAAAAACAGAAATATATACCCAAAGCCACTAGTAGGCAAGCCTGCAACCTTTAGCCAAAAAACCTTAACGTCTAGAGCTAACGCTGCGGCACAGGGAAGGAGACCAGAGGCCGTTTTTTTAAAGGAGAAGTCCCAGAACAGAAAATTGACAGATAATGTACTCACCCCTTGTCATCCAAGATGTTCATGTCTTTCTTTCTTCAGCCATAAAGAAATTATGTTTTTTGAGGGAAAATGTAATGGACTGGTATGGTGGCCCGATTTTGAACTTCCAAAATGCAGTTTAAATGCGGTTTCAAACGATTCCAAATGCAGTTGTTTATAAACAATCCCAGCTAAGGAATAAGGGTCTTATCTAGCGAAATGGTTATTTTCATAAAAACGATTTATATACTTTTTAATGTCAAACGCTCATCTTGTCTCACTTGCAGATGTACGGGTGCTGTCTTGGAATATAAATATTTTTAGTTAGCCTTTGGTTAGCATGGTGATAGCTTAGCATATTAACATTTAGGAAGGAAATAGTATCATGTGGCACTGGCAAGAAATATATATAAATTTTTCAGTTAGCTTTTGGTGAGCATGTTAATAGCTTTTCCTATTCGTTTAGCATATAGCACTAACAAGAACTGAGGAAGGTTGTTTGGATAGGGGTATTCTACTATGTGTTCTGTTTCTGATGCTTCAGTCCAGTTTTTATGTGGTGTATTAAACACATTGTGTATATTTAAATAACAGAACTATTACACCATTTCTGAAATGCACTTTTTATGGCACTTTATTCGTAAAATTCAGTCCCTGTGCAACCAGCCTCTTCAAGATGATTCCAGATGATTCAACTCTTCTGCTGTCAGCACATCATCCTCAAACTCCCGCTAACTTCGCTAACACCACGACTCATGACTCAAAATAAGGCGTGACAACCGGAAGGCAGCAAGATGCTAAAAAGAGCAAACAGAGTGGGCGCAAGAAGAAATGCCCCACTTGGAAAAAAAAAAGAAGAAAGGAGAAGAGATAGGAAAGACGCATCGAGACTCCCTTCAAATACGTAATACTGAGTGAAAAAGCATGGAATGGGAATAGGGAGGAGGGAAGAGGGGGTTGACTGATTCATCCGGTTTCATAGGCAATTTATTTTGGTTCAGTGGAATAACAAACTCTCGAGGGGGAAGCAGAGGAGAAGGAGTGAACATAATACAGGCCAGATATGGCTGATGACGTCAAAGCGGAAGCGAGCTGGATTCTCCATCTCAAACAAAGTAGGACAAAATAAAGAGATGCGTAGTTTGTGTCAGACATGACATCCTTGAGGAATCCCTTCCAAGCCAAGGAGATGGCATTCTTATTTCCAAGACGTACTTCGTATTGCCAACTTAAATATGTGCATGCTTTTAGGCCAAATTTGAAATATTGACATAGGGTCAGAGTTTAAGTACCTACAGATTATTACATCATCCGACAACAGTAATACGTCATCCAACCTGCGTTTCTTTCTATAAACAGAATCTGTTTTTCGTCCGACTGCGCAATGCGGTTTACCTATGGCGGCTTGTGATGATTGGCGGCTGCGAATATTCACAGGTTTTGATCTTTTTGAAGAGAATGTGGGAGGGTTATGAAATCCAGCCAGCCCACCGCCCATTGATAAACACTAGGAGGGATTCTCAGGCAGTTATGCAAGACATTAGTCATCCTGGCATGATTCATTTTGTCTCTCTCTCTCTCTCTTCTCACACTCCCCCGTTCGAAATCTTCATCCGTTATTATTTTTTTATTTTTATGAGACGGAGGGGGTGCTGACCTCTTTTTCAAAAGGATGCTATTCTGGGTCAGTGGAGGACGCCCGCCCGGTCAAATGCCCGCTCAGCAAGAGTAGGAAGAGGTTTATCTGTTCTCATGCACCATTACCAAACACGATTCTGATCGTAATGAAGCGTTATGCAAACTTTTGTTGAACGCTGGTACAGTTTTCTATACTGTAAAGAAATTTGCAATAGGTTTTTGCAAAAAAACACATGCATGGCATGAATATTTGTTAGTGGCGAAAGGCATCTTTCCAACAGGTCAAATCTTGACCCACTGGTTGAGAGTGCATTCATTATTATTTATCCTCTGGACCAAGAGATCTTTTGTCCCAACATAAAGTTGATTTTAGTGCAATACCACTCATGTGTTAACCGTTTTGACTGTAGGAGCTACACATCTTCAGCGTTTCTTTGTTAGCACTGTCTGTCCTGACAACTACAGAGCTAAAAAAAATCAAGACTGCACCTTATTCTCTGCGCCCCTGAATCAATGACATCATCCTGCTTACGTCAAGCCCGAGCCACTGCACTGGCATGCGCTCTGCCCCCCTTTTCCAAAACGACCGGTCCTAATAAAAAAAAGGTTGTGCATGGAAAGACTTTCCACAGTACTATGCTACAAATGCGTTTAACCAGCCAATTTAAACGCACAACTTCAGACTCAATTCCGGCGTCAATTCGTGGGATCTTTGGCAGAACGGGTGCACATCTGTATTTCATTGCAGCCTGCAGAACTTTGCCTTTCTACTGCGGTGCCTTTGCAATGACGTCATTAGCTCCCTCCTCTTCCTCACTGCTGATGAAGATGGGGGTGTGGATGGATGAAGCTCGGCTCATCCTCGCTCGCCCTCCTTCATCTCAGTGATGCTCAGTTTTTGCTGCCCCCCAATGCAGGCCGGGAATGTGAATAGAGAGGAAATTCTGAATGAATCAGCAGCCATTCTTAATCTCATCTCTTCCTTCTATCTGTTCCCCCTCCCTCTTTCCTTCCATCATCTCAGTGAGCGAGAGAGAGAGAGCGGGGCTGTTGCCGTGCAGATTATGTGCTGTAATCCTCAGGCAGGGTGAGTGTGAATGACAGAGTTCCCTTACATCCCCCCCCCTCCTCTACATCGAATGAGAGCCTGGATGTTTCAAGCGCACAGTAGATGTAATGGCGACAGAAGCCACTAATTCCTCCAGCATCCCTCCCTCCCTGAGCTGCAGCCGCAGCGTGGAGGCTGCCGGTCCCTGAGCTTCAGCATCCATTCAGGAAAAAGCCAGCCGGAGGGGGGAAGGGGTGGTTCATATACCGCAGCATGTGTGTGTGAGAGAGTCGCATTGTGAATGGAAAGGTGTATGCGTGCGTGTGTGATTGTGCGCCATTCACAAGTGAATTGAACTCATTTGAATCAAATATGTGGAACTGTAATTTAAATCTGGAATTTGGAAACTGGAAGTTCACTGTGGAAATGTAAAGACCTATATATATATAACCTGTGGTTGAATGCAAATTCAATTTCCAGCTCATGACTGAAAGGAAGTTACCCTGCGAGAGAGCCAACGGAAAAAAGAGAGAGTCTGTGTAAAGAGAATGTGTCTAGATTTAGACCACGTTTTCTTCCTTCATAAAGCAGAGCTAAAAATAATACCTAATGGATTCAGCAGATACTAGCATTGAGTGTGGCAGACGAATCAAAAGAACGAGCGATGAGTGAAAGCGTAGTGAATAATGAAAGCAGGCAGACAAAAGAAAACCAGTGGATGAAACACACAATGACCGAGATTTGAGAGAATTTTGAGTTCTGAGTCAGTCATCATGACTACTGTTTATAGATAGTAACCATTGACGTCCATTTTACATAATAGTAGACAACAGTTCTCCATTTTGATTGGCCACATGCTGTGAAATAGTAATAGGGAGTCTTTCTGCATGTTTACATCATTATACCAGTAAGTGGTGACAAGTAACAGTTTTTTAGGAGTGAGTTTATTTGTTATTTATTAATTCACACAATGATTATTAACAGAACCAGTGCATCCGAAATGTTAATTCACTTAACGGAACATGTGAGCTGTCTTTATGAGTGAGTCGCTGAATCGGCCACTCAAAACACTGACCATCATTGAGTCATTGAATCATTCACTCAACTGATTTGTTCAAAACACTGGAGTGAAATAAGTAAACTGTCTATATGTGAACTGTTGATCAAAAACAATGATTCATTCAAGAACGAAATACCTTGTCGGCGCTAGTCTAGTGGGCAGTGCACCAACATATAACGTTTTGCGTTATGGGTGTCCCAGGTTCGAATCCTGGCTTGAGGACCTTTCCCCCTCTCTCTCTCTCTCACTGAAATAATTTTTGAATGCGTGCTCGCTTTTTACTTTCAATTTTGAGATTCACAATCACACATACTCTGTGTATACTACGGAGTGGCAGTACTTAGCACACATTTTACAAGATTAGAGGCCAGATTTACTAAGTGCAATGCTATAAAAGCGCCAATGGGAGGGAAAAATTCTGTGGGTGATTTACTGACAATGCGCACATTAAAGAACATAGAAGCAGCCAGATCATTTCCATAATGACCAGCGCAATCTACCAAGAGCAGCGCAAATTAAGCACCTATAAAACCTATAAATGTGGGATATAAACTCACAATTGCAAGAAACAATGTCAGAATTGTAAGATAAAGTCAGAATTGTGGAATATAAAAGTGAGAATTCCGAGATATAGTCAAGAATTGTGGGATATAAACTCACAATTGCAAGAAACAAAGTCAGAATTGTAAGATATAAACTTAAAATAGCCAGAAATAAAGTCAGAATTGCAAGATAAAGTCAGAATTGTGGAATATAAACTCGCAATTGTGAGAAACAAAGTCGAAATTCTGAGATATAGTCAAGAATTGTGGGATATAAACTTGCTATTGTGAGAAATAAAGTTGGAATTGTCAGAAATAAAGTCAGAATTGCAAGATAAAGTCAGAACTGTGGAATATAAAAGTGAGCATTCCGAGATATAGTCAAGAGTTGCAGAATAGAAACTTAAAATTGCAAGAAATTAAGTCAGAATTGTGGGATATAAACTCGCAATTGTGAGAAATAAAGTCAGAGTTGCGAGATATAAACTTAAAATTGCAACAAAATAAAGTCAGAATGGGGTATATAAACGCGCTATTGCAAGAAATAAAGTTGGAATTGTCAGGTGAAGTCAGAATTGCAGGATATAAACTTGCAATTGCGAGTTATAAAGTAATAATTGTGAGAAATAATTGCAATTGCAAATTATAAAGTCAGAATTGCAGGATATAAACTTAAAATTGCAAGAAATAAAGTCAGAATTGCAACATAAAGTCAGAATTGTGGGATATAAACTCGCTATTGCGAGAAATAAAGTTGGAATTGTGAGATAAAGTCAAAATTGTGGGATATAAACTTAAATTGCAAGAAGTAAAGTCAGAATTGTTGGATATAAATTCACAATTGCAAAAAATAAAGTCTGAATTGTGAGTTAAAGTCAGAATTGTGGCATATAAACTCACAATTGCAAGTTATAAAGTCGTAATTGTGAGAAATAAAGTCAGAATTGCAAGATATAAACTGGCAATTGCAAATTATAAAGTCAGAGTTGCAGAATATAAACTTAAAATGGCAAGAAATGAAGTCAGAATTGCAGGATATAAACTTGTAATTGTGAGAAATAAAGTCAGAGTTGCGAGATATAAACTTAAAATTGCAAGAAATTAAGTCAGAATTGTGGGATATGAACTCGCTATTGCAAGAAAAAAAGTTGGAATTTGTCAGATGAATTCAGAATTGCGGGATATAAACTTAAAATTGCAAGAAATAAAGTCTGAACTGCGAGATAAAGTCAGAATTGTGGCATATAAACTCGCAATTATGAGAAATAAGGTCAAAATTACGAGATGAAGTCAGAATTGCAGGATAAAATCGCAAGTGCAAGCAAAAAGTCAAAATTGCGAGATATAAACTCACAATTGTGAGTTATAAAGTCCAATTCTGAGGGGAAAAAAGACTGATATTTTCTCAGAATTGCACGTTTATATCTCACAATTCTGATTTAATAACTTAATAACCATGTTGTGTTCTTAAGTCAGAATTACAGAAAAGTTGCAATTACTTTTTTTTTTTTATTCAGTGGCAGAAACAGGCTTCAATACATTCCTTTGTGCTGTTAGTGTTATAGTTGTGCTGTGGGCTCCACTGTACTTTTAAATGTAGAAAGAATTTTAAAACGGTTTTATCGTTTGTTATCATCCTTACTGATACTATACTATAGAAGTCACTGGCTACCATCAACTGTTTGGTTGCCAACATTCTTCAAAATATCTCCTTTTGAGTTCAACAGAAGAAAGATTTTTGGGTGAACTATGCTATATCTGTTCAGTCAGATGCCTATCGGTAAAACAACAAACAAACCGTTTCGACAGCAACCAAGCATTAATTTATGCTGGGATGAGAAAAGTAGTGAATTTTGTGCGCAGGGCAACGTGACATATATTCCCGTATCACTAAGTACGCAGATTTCCAAAAAAGGCGAGTCACAAAGTGATCTAATGCAGATGTAATGTAACACAGATGTATTGGAATCTATTGTGTCTTCGAGAAGTCGTACCGAGACTTGAACAAATCGTGCATTCTTGCAGCATGAAGCAATATAAATTCAGCCATCCACCGTATGATTCATACACAAATGAATCAAAGCAAAGGCACACTGTATCCCCTCGGTTTTTCGTCACCAGCAAACATTCGTTCGCTGTTGCTCTGTGACATTAAACCAGCAGTGTGTTTCTTTATAAGCCAACACAGAGTAATAGAAATGTCATTCAGGGCACAGTTGCTGGTGGCAGCGATGACATCATCCCTCGCTAATCCTGCTTCCTCTCAGCATGTCATTAAGAGCCGGTGGCCAGTGACCCCTCCGTGTCACTATCGACTGTCCACTCTGTGTTCACAGGAAGCTAATTGGCCTGATTCGGTTGAACAGACATGCTATCAGTCCCTTCCTGTCGGACATGTAACTGTACTAGAGATTAAGCCTGGATGTTGTGTTCTTTCAGAGGTCTTTGTGGTGACCTGGAGAAGGACAGAATGCTGTAGTTACGGCGTCTTCCAGCAGAGGCTAACTGGACTATGAACCGGGCAAATCTTGAGCGCTATATATAATGTTAAATATTGACCAAGAGCAAATGCTAATGTTTAAGCGTTCATGTGAGCTGCGTTTTTTATCTTAGGCTTTTAGCGTTTGGTCCATTTCATTCATTACAGTCAGCTCAGCTGTGTGAATTCATTCATGGGTTACCATGGATATGTCTGCCCCAAGGTTGATGATGTCAGGAGTTTGCGGTGGTGCATTCAATGGCGCACGCTGCCATCTGCTGGACAGACTGTGGTATATAATTAAATAAGGTCAAATAATCTATTGTAGATACAATAGATGCAGTGTAGACTTCTAAATGTTTCTCACCAAAAATGCCAAAATGTTTTTGTAGTTTTGCATGACCTTTTTGTTACTGTACCTTTAAGGAATTAATAACTTCAAGCTGAAACATTCAGTGTTCATTTTTCCTGCAAAAACTGCCCATGATACAATTCATTGGTGGCTACTCTTTTTTGGTTTTTACACATAGATGGTTTAATTTAAACCTTAATTTATTAATGAAAAAATTCAATTATTTTAAATGATTTTAATGATTAATAGTTTAAAATGTGGGAATTTGAGGGGTAAAATTGTTCATACGAAACAGTAACACATCACAAAAACAGCCAATAAAACTAACAATAAGAGCATATGCAGTTCATAAATATATATTTTTTTAATTCAGCAGGAACAAAATTGCAAAAAGGGAAAAAATCTTAGTTTAAATGTTAAAAAATTACATTAAGTGAATAAATATAATGTATATAATATATATATATATATATATATATATATATATTTTTAACTCAACAGGAATAAATAACAAAAAGACAAAAGGGTAAAAACTTTTTTTAATAAAATAAAATAAATAAATATTTTTAAAAAGCACCAGGAAAAGAACTACAAAAAGACAAAGGGGGAAAAACTTAGTTAATTTTTTTTTTTTAAATAAACAAATATTTTTTAGAAACCAACAGGAAAAAATGGCAAAAAGACAAAGGGGAAAACATTAGTTCATTTTTTTAATTAAATAAAATAAATGTTAAAAAATTCAACAGGAACAAAAGTTGCAAAAAAACAAAAGGGAAAAAAAACTTTTAAAAAATTTAATTCAATTAATAAATAAAATGAAAAAAAAAAAACAACAGGATTATTTTTTTAATTAAAATAAATTTAATTCAATTAATAAATAAAATATTGTTCTAACAAATTCAACAGGAAAAAAAATACAAATAAGACAAAAGGGAAAAAACACCGTTTATTTTTTAAAATAAAATAAAATAAATTAACAGGAAAAAAAACTACAAAAAAGACAGGGGGAAAAAACTTTAGTTCATTTTTTTATAAAATAAAATAAATAATTAAACAAATAAATACATTTTAAAAACCAACCGGAAAAAAATACAAAACACAAAGTAGAAAAAACTAAGTTCATTATAATATAAAAAATAAATAAATAAATAAATATTTAAAATATCTACAGGAAACATAAATAAAATAAAATAAATGTAAAAAAAATTAAACAAGAACAAAATTGCAAAAAGACAAAGGGGAGGGGGGGGACTTAGATTATTCTTAATTAAATTGAATTAAAATAAATAGTTAAATAAATAAAACACACACACACACACACACACACATATATATATATATTATTCAACAGAAACAAATTAAAAAAAGACAAAGGGGGATAAAACCTTAGTTCATGTTAAAATTAAATTAAATTAAATTAAATAAGTAAGAAAGTAAATAAATATATATTTTTTTAATTCAGTGGAAAAAAATTAGAAAAAGACAAAGGGGAAAAAACTCCTAAAATAAAAAAAATTAAAATAAATAATAATATTAATTAATTAATTAATTTATATATTTTAAATTTTTTATGTTTCTTCATTTCTATACCATAGACAATTTAATAAAAAGGCTTCTAATAAACAAATTCATGTATAAAAAATGTATGGGTGCACAAAAGTTTTAGTTTCAGTGGGAATTTAGGGGGAAAGGCGCATTACAAAAAACCTTCTGTCTGTATTTTTCTCTCTTTCTCATATCCAAAGTTAAATAGCTGCAGATTTTCATAAAGTATTATACTTTATTACTCTATATTGTACTGTTGGATTATATCCATTCTGAATATAACCACTATGTTACCCTAGAATCACGTAACGTAATCATGTAAGCCCTGATTGGTAGCACTGTGGTCATGCATTGAATATTCAGAACTGATGTTCAACTGTCATAACTTATTCTCATAACATATGTCATAACATATTCATAACTTATGAACATATTCATGAATTATAGTTTAGGATGCTGTGGCCTGCATATCTGTCACCACATGCAAACAACACCACCGCAAATATAAATCATCTGCAAATTATTTGAGCATGTTTATAGAGCTTTTAGCATTAGTAGTACTAGCATCTGTCGTTTCCTTTCTACTGATTTCTTAAGAGTCCCCGCACAACCCTCTTTAGCTTGGGGGCCTCTGAACACCATCACAGCTTGTCCATATGAAAACTCCTGGCTCAATGTTCAAAGTTCAGTGAGAAAACAGCAGTATTTCATTTCAGCTAAGATCACATTCATTTAAGGGGAAACTGAATGTCATGAAACATGAGGGATCTCTTTGTTTTCTCTTTGTTGATATGTTCATTTTCTTCTTAAGTCACACTGATCTCCACATTTTGAACTGACGAACATCCCTCGTCCCTTATGTTTTAAAGGATTAGTTCGCTTCAGGAATAAAAAATTCCTGATAATTTACTCAACCCCATGTCATCCAAGATGTTCATGTTTTTCAGTCATCAGTCGCAAAGAAATTATGGTTTTTGAGAAAAACATTCCAGGATTTTTCTCCATATAGTGGACCTCAATGGTGGCTAATGGGTTGAAGGTCCAAATTGCAGTTTCAGTTTAGCTTCAAAGAGCTCTACACGGTGCCAGCTGAGGAATAAGGGTCTTATCTAGCAAAACGATTGATCATTTTTGTTAAAACAATAAGAAAGCTATATACTTTTTAACGAGAGTGATTTGGACTTGACAAAGTGGTGGTGATATATGAGTGTGTGAGTTGTTTACTTACTTTTTTTGATTAGTCTTCACATAAATGCCATTTTACAGTTGAGGTCAAAAGTTTACACCCCCCTTTTAGAATCTGCAAAATGTTAAATATTTTACCAAGATAAGAGGGTTCATACAAAACGCATGCTATTTTTTATTTAGTACTCACTAGGTACTTTAGTACTGAATAAGATATTTCACATAATGAAATATCTTATAACATAATAAGTTGAATTTCTAAAAATGACCCTGTTTAAAAGTTTACATACACTTGATTCTTAATACTGTGTTGTACCTGAATGATCCACAGCTGTGTGTGTTTTGTTTTTGTTTTGTTTTGTGATAGATGTTCATGAGTAAAATGCTCTGATTTTGAGATCCATCTTTTCACACTGAGGACAACCGAGGGACTCATATGCAACTATTACAGAAGGTTCAAATGCTCACTGATGCTCCAGATGAAAAAAAAAAAAGATGTATTAAGAGTTGGGGGGTGAAATCCTTTTGAATTTGAAGATCTGTCACACGCACCGAGTCACGTGAGGTCACGAGGTCCCGGAAGTAATCTCCGCGGGTATATAAACAGGAAGTAAGGTTCAGTCAGCACCGGACATTGAGTTCATGGTTTGTCTCTTTGTTGGTCGCCTCAACTTCACCAAATCAACTCACGTGAGTACCGCTCTGCGGACGTTTATATACCTTTCTGTGTGTGAATGAGAACGCGGGTTTCCCGGTGGAAATCTTTACTCCTTCGCTGGAGCGTTCTCAGACTAACTGCGTGGCTAACCTGCTCACTCGTGTGTATCCGCGTTTGAGTTCTCTGTCACGCTACACGGGGACCACTTCTCGATCGACCACTTCTCGTCTTGCCTCCGTGACAGAATGTCCGGTCCCGAGATGGCCCCGGCGGATTTGGGGCAGTTGGTTGAAGTGATCCGGCAGCAGGCTGGGGAGATTATGAATCTGCGGCAGGAGCTGGTGCATTTCCGGGCGGAGATGACCGCGCTGCGCGCCGAGACCGCGGGTCTTCGTGCGGAGTGCGAGGGACTCCGTTCGGATCTCACCGCCCTGCAGGCGGATCATGACGACCTGGCCGCTGCTACGGTTCCTCCCGCTGAACCGGTCCGCCAAAACCCCCCCGTCAGTCATCCCAAACTATCACTTCCGGACAAGTGGGATGGGTCCGGAAGCAAATGTGATGTTTTTCTCACCAACCTTAATTTGATTTTTGAGTTTCAGCCTTCCCGTTACCCCTCGGATCGCAGCAGGATTGCCCTACTCACCTCACTCCTCACCGGGCAGGCAGCCGAGTGGGCTACGGCGGTTCTGAAGGCCGACGGAAATGTGGCTCATTCATATCCTGCTTTTACCTCCGAGCTCAGAACCGCCTTCCAGCATCCTGAGAGCGAGGTGGAGGTTGACTCGCGGCTGTACCACCTCAAGCAAGGGAGTCGCAGCGTCAGCCGTTACACCACCGAATTCCGCACCCTTTCCGTTCAAACCACATGGTCCAACTCCGCTCTCCGCACAGCCTACTATGAAGGACTGTCCACCCGTCTTAAAGACGAACTGGCTGTGCGGGAGCTCCCTGACACCCTGGAGGGCATGATACAGCTGGCCCTCCGGGTGGATCAGCGGATGAGGCATAACACTAAAGCTGTCTTCTGTTCATTTTCAGGTTCCACCGGCTACCAAAGGGCTCCAGACTCATCCACCTTCCAGGCTGTCGCTGCGTCTCCGTCACCTCCACCGATCGCCTCAGAGGCCCACTCAATCGGAGCTGGGGAACCCATGCAAATAGGGCGCACCTCCCTGTCAGCGGCTGAGAGGGCCAGACGCTACCGCGAGGGCCTGTGTGCCTATTGCGCCTCCCCGGACCACCATCGAGCTATCTGCCCTCTTCGTCCGGGAAACGGGCAGACCAGGTGAGGAGGGGGAGGTCCCCATCTGGTCCCAAGCTCGCGAAAACCTACCCCGAGCCCGTCTCTTCCCGGCTGCTGCTGCAGGTATCAATCCTCTTGGGCCACCAACGGATCGAGACCACCGCATTCGTTGATTCGGGTGCGGCTGGGAACTTCATCGATCAGGCTTATGCTGCCCAAATGGGGATTGTAACTGAGGCGTTATCCCAGCCCCTGAAAGTCACCGCCATTGACGGTCGCCCCCTAACTCTAAGTCCCATCACTCACCGCACTCAAGAGCTCACCCTCATCATTGACAATCACTCCGAGATCATCAAGTTCTACGTCACCAAGATTCCCTCACCAGCCATCATCCTCGGCCATCCCTGGCTCGTCACTCACGACCCCCTCATCTCCTGGACGTCACGCCGGATCATTCATTGGGGTGCGACCTGTCAGGAGCTCTGTCTCCGGGCCAGGGCTGGGACATGTTCAGGGGAGTCTGAGGCCCCCGACGTCGACCGCGAAGCTATCCCTGTCCAGTATCGTGACCTGGCCGAGGTTTTTAGCAGGCGTAGCGCGGCTCGGCTGCCTCCTCATCGCCCCTACGACCTCGCCATTGACCTCGTGCCGGGCGCGGTACCGCCCCGCGGCCACCTGTACTCTTTGTCGGTTAAAGAACAACTCGCCATGGAAGAGTACGTAGCGGAGGGTCTTCGCGCAGGGACCATCCGACCCTCCAGCTCCCCGGCGGCCGCGGGGTTCTTCTTCGTGAAAAAGAAGGACGGGGGTCTCCGACCGTGCGTCGACTACCGGGGGCTCAACCAGATCACGGTCAAGAACCGTCACCCACTCCCTCTCACCAACACCGCCCTGGACGCCCTCTCTGGTGCCCACTTCTTTACGAAGTTGGATCTACGGAGCGCTTACAATCTGGTACGCATCAGGGAGGGCGACGAGTGGAAGACGGCATTCATAACCCCCACCGGTCACTACGAGACCCTCGTCATGCCCTTTGGCCTTTGCAACAGTCCAGCCGCTTTCCAGCACCTCATCAATGACGTTCTCCGGGACATGCTGGGTAGATGGTGCTACGCCTACCTGGACGACATCCTCATCTATTCCAAGACCTTAGATGAGCATATCCAGCATGTCCGAGCAGTCCTGCAGAGGTTGCTGGCCCACCAGTTGTACTGTAAGCTGGAAAAATGTGCTTTCCACCAGCACTCCACCACGTTCCTGGGCTTCATCATCTCTGCTCAGGGTGTGGCCATGGATCCTCAGAAACTGGAGGCTGTGCGTTCGTGGCCCCTACCCACGTCGCTCAAACAGCTACAGCGTTTTTTGGGGTTCGCCAATTTCTATCGGCGATTCATCCGGGGCTTCAGCTCAACTGCAGCACCTCTTACTGCTCTCACTAAGCCATCACGCGGAGAATTCCATCTCACCCCCGAGGCCATTCAAGCTTTCAAGACCCTCTGTCACCAGTTCACCACCGCTCCCATTCTCACCCATCCCGACCCCACAAAGGCCTTCGTTGTTGAGGTGGACGCCTCCGATGTGGGCGTAGGAGCCGTTCTCTCGCAACGTGGTCCAGACGAGAAGTTACACCCATGTAGCTTCTTCTCCAGAAAATTTAATTCCACTCAACAGCGCTACGGGGTAGGGGACCGGGAGCTGTTGGCCATCAAGTGGGCTCTGGAGGAATGGCGTCACTGGCTCCAGGGCGGCAGTGAACCATTCACCGTCTGGACCGATCACCAGAACCTCACTCTCATCAGGCAGACCAAGCAACTCAACCCCAGGCAGGCGCGGTGGGCCCTTTTCTTCGAACACTTCGACTTTCACCTCTCTTACCGTCCCGGATCCAAAAACACCAAGGCCGATGCTCTCTCCCGTCAGCACCAAAAAGACACCACCACCTCCGATCCCGCGCCTGTCCTGCCGTCACAGATCATTCTGGCTCCTATCCGGTGGGGGTTAGAAGAGAGAGTACGCCAGAGTCACAGCCAAGAGCCTCCGCCACCTGAAACACCCGCTGGACGCCTCTTCGTTCCCAACCACCTGCGCCAGGAGGTGCTCCAGTGGGGACACGACTCCACGTTGGGCGGACATCAGGGAGTTCAGAGAACCATCAACTTCATCAGTCGAGCGTTTTGGTGGAGGACGCTGCGGAGGGACGTACAGGAGTACGTTCTGGCCTGTAACACCTGTGCCCGCTCTAAAAACCCCAACGCGCCCTCCACCGGGGAGTTGCAGCCCCTCCCCATCCCCAAACGCCCCTGGACCCACATCTCCCTCGACTTCGTCTCTGGACTTCCCGAGTCCTTAGGTAAGAACACCATCCTCACCATCGTGGATCGTTTCTCCAAGGCTGTGCACCTGGTGGCTCTCTCTGGACTCCCCTCTGCCAAGACCACCGCGGAGTTAATCCTTGAACATGTAGTCCGCCTGCATGGGTTCCCCCAGGACATCGTCTCGGACAGAGGGCCCCAGTTCACGGCAAAGTTCTGGCAGGCCTTCTGCCGTCTGGTCGGCACCACCTCCAGCTTATCCTCAGGGTTCCATCCTCAAACTAACGGCCAGACGGAGCGGGCCAACCAACAACTGGAGCGCTTCCTCCGATGCTTTGTTAGTGACCATCAGCGCTCCTGGGCTAGCTACCTCGTCTGGGCCGAACTTTCCAATAACCTCCACACCTCCACCGCCACCGGCCTGAGCCCATTCGAGGTATGCTACGGATTTCAACCTCCCATATTCGAACATCAGGAGCCGGAGGTTGAAGTTCCGTCTGCCCAACAGTTGGTCCGCCGGTGTCGGCGGCTTTGGAACCATGCCCGTGCTGCCATCCAAAAGGCCAACCGACGCTACGTCGTGCAGCACCGCCGCCGACACCCCCCGGGACGATTGTTCCATGTGGGTGACAGGGTTTACCTATCCACCAGAAATATCAACCTGAAGACGGACTCCAGAAAACTCACCCCCCGGTTTATCGGTCCCTTCAAAATCACCCATCGTCTGAACCCTGTCACCTTCCGGCTCCAGCTGCCTGCCTCTCTCCGGATCCATCCCGTATTTCACCAATCCCAACTAAGACCTGTTTTTTTCTCCCCTCTGTCTCCCCAGGCCCCCGCTCCCCCTCCACCCCGGATTGTGGACGGTGGTCCTGCGTACACCGTCCGGAGAATCCTTGATTCGCGACCCCGTGGCCGGGGCACCCAGTACCTCGTAGACTGGGAGGGCTACGGCCCGGAGGAGCGGTCATGGGTTCCCGGACGGTTCATTCTGGACCCTGCTCTGATCCAGGACTACCGTCGTCGGGTATCCTCCGCCCCGGGTCCGTCTGGTGCCGGCCCTGGAGGGGGGGGTACTGTCACACGCACCGAGTCACGTGAGGTCACGAGGTCCCGGAAGTAATCTCCGCGGGTATATAAACAGGAAGTAAGGTTCAGTCAGCACCGGACATTGAGTTCATGGTTTGTCTCTTTGTTGGTCGCCTCAACTTCACCAAATCAACTCACGTGAGTACCGCTCTGCGGACGTTTATATACCTTTCTGTGTGTGAATGAGAACGCGGGTTTCCCGGTGGAAATCTTTACTCCTTCGCTGGAGCGTTCTCAGACTAACTGCGTGGCTAACCTGCTCACTCGTGTGTATCCGCGTTTGAGTTCTCTGTCACGCTACACGGGGACCACTTCTCGATCGACCACTTCTCGTCTTGCCTCCGTGACAAGATCAGGGTAAATGTAACTTATTTTGTCTTCTGGAAAATATGTAAGTGTCTTCTGTAGCTTCTGATGGGCAGTACTAAATGAAAAAATATGATATTTAGGCAAAATAAGAAAAATGTACACATCTTCATTCTGTTCAAAAGTTTTCACCCCTGGCTCTTAATGCATCGTTTTTCCTTCTGAATCATCAGTGAGTATTTGAACCTTCTGTAATAGTTGCATATGAGCCCCTCAGTTGTCTTCAGCGTGAAAAGATGGATCTCAAAATCATACAGTCATTGTTGGAAAGGGTTCAAATACACAAAAATTCTGGAAAACCCAGAATTTGTGGGACCTGAAGGATTTTTCTGAAGAACAGCAGACAGTTTAACTGTTGAGGACAAACAAGGGACTCATGAACAACTATCACTAAACAAAAAACACCACTGTGGATCATTCAGGTAAAAACACAGTATTAAGATTCAAAGGGATGTAAACTTTTGAAAGGGGCAGTATTTATAAATTCAACTATTATTTTTTCTTGTGGACTATATGTAAACATCTTTTGTGTCAGTTTTGATATTGTGGCGGGACGCCACAAATAAATCAATGTATGGGAAACACTGTATTATGCCACTGCTTGCCAACATTGTATCTGTGGCCAAGATTAAAATGATTGATGCTTCCATGCATATGATGCAGCCAGGAATATACCAGGCGACCAGTGTCAATGCCCGTTCTAGATGGATTGTGAATTGAACTAATAACATGTTTTTTGAACAAGGGTGCACCATCAGCGGTTTTGTTTTGAAGGAGAAAAAAAGCATATATTGCTGGACTCGGTCAAGACCAACTAGAACATTTGGCCAATGACCAATTTCACTTTTTGAACTTTAGACAGTGTGTGGTGTGTATCTTTAGGCATAAAAAGATCTACAAAGTTACAAATCTCAAAGTCCACTCCAAAGGGAGATATTTTATTTTTTTCCAAGAACTACAACGAACGGCTCCTTTGGACTACAACGTTTGTTTTCCACATGCAATGATGTCACAACGCGGTCCATTAGAATATTATTAAATTAAATCCCGCCTACAGAAATTCGAATTGTTGGCACGGAGGGTATAAACACAAGCAGATGTGTGCAGTACAGGGGGTCGAAAACACATGCCGAAGCTGCGATCTATGCCGGTTGCCGCGTCTGAGCTGTAATGCGCCGCAGACGTGTGCAGTGTGGGGTAAGAGATTTATTCATCATACAGTGTAGATAACGTTAGCTTTACTTATAACGCAAGTGTTTTTTAAATAAAAAAAAGCCTTTTTTTTGCATAAACTTGCCCTAGATAGCTGCTTTTAGCCTTATGCTGGAGCTGGTTTCGGGCAATGAAACTAAATATGTAAATAATTAAATAAATTAGCATGATAATATCATGTATTGGCGGTCTCGCACGCTGATGATAGGACCCAACACTACTGTAGCGTATTATTTACTCACCCTCCATGCATCCTATGTGTATATGACTTCCTTCTTTCAGATGAATGCAATCAGAGTTATATTAAAATTCATCCCGGCACTTGCAAATTTTAGAACAGCATAGACAGGTGTTTCTCTTCATCAGTCCAACACAAGTCCAATAATATGCATTCATCCATAACAGTAAGCGCCTCACATGGCTCCGGGAGGGAAGGCGGGCCTTCATTAAACCCAGAACTAATCGAGCCATTTGTGCCAGGCTGGGAGAAATGTATTGTAATAATGTAAATTATGTTTAAAATAATGCGTTTTTCAAACCACCAAACATGAAAGCATGTTCTAGTACACCCCCAAAACAAAATCAAGACTTTGAAAAAGAGCATAATAGGACCCCTTTAAAACTCAATGGGCTCTGAGGAGGTAAGAGAGACGTGGACTCCCACTGTAACTTTACCTGCTGGTGTCGCTGTTGGACAATCTTTCACTAGTTCAGAAAAAACTAGTGATTTATACATTTTTTCTCATCCAATTTTTTGAGGTGATACTGCCTCCCTTGTCTCCTCGGAGGAAACACCCCTGCTTCTACATATGTCACATTATATTCTGTTCTATATGGCACTAAAATTTCAATCAGTGCATGTGAGTTTCATGTGAGTTAATGTATGTCTAATTGAGATTTTCTGCGAATAAACAGAGAAGCATAAGGAATGATGACTACAGATGTCATGCTGATATGACAGAGATCTGAACCTTTCATTTTGTGTGGTAAACAGTAAATGGTCTGCCTTGTCAAAGTCTAAATTGATTAAACTCTCTCTATCAGGGTCTGGACTCATGGATGTGGTGTACTCATTGATTCATAACCCCATTCTCTTTGGTCAGATGATTCCCTCACGAGACCATATTGCTACCCCTTTTTTTTCTACTACCCAATTTAAATCACAGTTTAAAATATATTATATCAAAAAACAGTTATTTTAAAATTATTATATTGTATAGTATTATATTAAGCAACAAAAAGGGAAAAGGAACCATTTGCAATTATTAACAAACACTTAAAAAAGCATCATCTTGAAGAATTTTTGGTTTAACCATGAAAAAAAAAAAAGCTGTGAATATTTAGACATCTGTCCAGCTGTTCGGCATAGGGGGTTGGTGACCATGCTTGAAAAAGCAAACGACACAAACAGTAAAATTCCAGGCGAAAAGTTACGCAAATCACATCTGAACATCTTTAAATGCATCACTCTGACCCTGTGAGCGGAGCTGCTGTCACCTTTCGCCCAGATTATGATGACAAACTCAGCGCGGCTGTCAGTCGTCCCGTTCTGATGAGTTTATGAAGTCTTGTTGAATGTTATCTATTGATTGGCAGTATTTCATTTGGTTGATGACTGATGGGGGAGACAGAAAAAGAGGTCAAAGAGGTCGATTGATCCTTTCACATATCAATCCAGCAGATAAATACAAAGTCGTAATGACAAGACAGTTTAAAGTGAACTGCTGCTGCTGTGAGGGTTTCTGATGTGCTGTTAATCAGTCAGTACTGTGACAGTGAAAAGGCATTTAAAGCAAGGAGGGTCTGAATTGTTGTAATCAGAATGACAGCACATGTAATGATGATTCCGCAAAATGACAGTTTTCAAGTAAACAAGTAAACAGGATTTTAGTAAGAGAAATGGAATTCCCTGCTGAAAAGACTGCCGACAATTTTGCTGGTCTGAGCTGATTCATGTGGTTTGGTGCTGGTCCAGTCGGTGGATCAGCACTGTTATGTTCCTCACAAGTGAAGCTTCACGAGACTGGTCAATAGCATGGCTGGTTAAGCAAATATAATGTAATATAATATAATATATAATTGCTGCACATAATTATACTTTTACAAAATTTTTTTTTATGGAATTGATTTATACTACTACCATTACTACTACTAATAATATGACTACTACTATTATTATTATTATTATTATTATTATATTTCAAATCAATAATAAACTTCTTTATTATAATATAATATAATTACTGCACATTATTATACTTTTACTGGAAAAGTTTTATGGAAATAATAATAATAAATAATAATAATAATAATAATAATAATAATAATAATAATAAATATTTTAAATTAACAATAAACCTATTAACCATATAACAATATAATCATATAATATAATATAATATAATATAATATAATAATTACTCATTATACTTTTACTGAAAAAAAGTTTATGGAAATAATAAAAATAATAATAATAGTAATAGTCATAATAATAATAAATATTTTAAATTAACAATAAACCTATTAACCATATAATCATATAATATAATATAATATAATATAATATAATATAATAATTATATAATCATTCTTATACTTTTACTGAAAAAACGTTTATGGAAATAATAATAATAATAATAATAAATATTTTAATATAATATAATATAATATAATATAATATAGTAAGATTATTACTGCACATGATACTTTTTTTCTGAAAAAAGGGTGTGTGGAAGTAAATAATAATAATGATAAAACTATTATTATTATTATTATCTTCCACAGAACTTTTTTTTTTCTGAAAAAGTATAAGAATGTGCAGTAATATTATATAATTATAATAATAATAATAATAATAGTAAATATTGTTAGTATTTCAAATCAACAATAAACCTCTTAATTGTAATATTATAATATAATAATATAATGTAATATAATGTTATATAATTACTGCACATTGTTATATTTTTACTGAAAAAAGTTTTATGGAAGTAATTAATACTAATAATAGTAATAGTAATAATAATAATAATAAATATTTTAAATTAACAATAAACCTATTAGCCATATAATCGTATAATATAATATAATATAATATAATATAATAATTACTGCTACTTTTTATACTTTTACTGAAAAAACATTTATAGAAATAATAATAATAATAATAATAATAATAAATATTTTAATATAATATAATATAATATAATATAATATAATATAGTAAGATTATTACTGCACATGATACTTTTTTTCTGAAAAAAGGGTGTGTGGAAGTAAATAATAATAATGATAAAACTATTATTATTATTACTAGTAGTAGTAGTAGTAGTAGTATAAGAATGTGCAGTAATATTATGTAATATAATAATAATAATTATTATTATTATTATTATTATTATTGTTATTGTTAGTATTAACAATAAACGTCTTAATTGTAATATTATTATATTATAATAATATAATGTAATATAATATTATATAATTACTGCACATTGTTATATTTTTACTGAAAAAAGTTTTATGGAAGTAATTAATAATAATAATAACAACAACAACAACAACAAAACTATTATTATTATTATTATTATTTAAAATCAGCAATAAACCTATTAATTGCAATATAATATAATATAATATAATATAATAATTACTGCTACTTTTTATACTTTTACTGAAAAAACATTTATAGAAATAATAATAATAATAATAATAAATATTTTAATATAATATAATATAATATAATATAGTAAGATTATTACTGCACATGATACTTTTTTTCTGAAAAAAGGGTGTGTGGAAGTAAATAATAATAATGATAAAACTATTATTATTATTACTAGTAGTAGTAGTAGTAGTATAAGAATGTGCAGTAATATTATGTAATATAATAATAATAATAATAATAATTATTATTATTATTATTATTATTGTTATTGTTATTGTTAGTATTAACAATAAACCTCTTAATTGTAATATTATTATATTATAATAATATAATGTAATATAATATTATATAATTACTGCACATTGTTATATTTTTACTGAAAAAAGTTTTATGGAAGTAATTAATAATAATAATAATAACAACAACAACAAAACTATTATTATTATTATTATTTAAAATCAGCAATAAACCTATTAATTGCAATATAATATAATATAATATAATAATTCATATAATATTATTACTGCACATTATTATACTTAAAATATTGTATGGAGGTAATTAATAATAATAATATATTAATTTGTTGTTATTTTGTTTTATTGTTATTAAAAAATATACATAAATATACATAAATAAAATAACATAATGATTTTGTCCCAGAAGTCTTGGCATGACACATCACATTGTATTTTTTATTTATTGAAAGGCCTGTTTTAAATAATGTGAATTTTAAATAAATGTGATAGCAAAGACTCTAAAACTGATGAACTGATGAACTTGAATTCATCCTGTGTTCTATTTTACCACAAAGCAGACAAAAGTAGTTCATGCTGACGTTTTGACATTATATCAGTTAATGACATGAGCTGTTACATATAAAGCCACGTTTTAAGCCGGTAGGTAATAAGGGCTGCTGTTCGGTTCTTGATGAATTCTGGGTTAATTCTCACGGTGTTCAAAGCGTCTCTCAAATTGGAGCATAGATTTATCATTTCCACTGCTTCGGTCAGCATGTTTCCTGTTGCACCGGTCCTCTTCATGCTCAGTCAGGGTTGCTTTAATATGCCTGAAATCAACACGAACACTGGGAGCACACGCGCGGTTTTGCAGCCCTATTAGTGTCCGCAGCGGCGGTCCTCAGGCAGGCACATGACTCCAAAACCCTCAGTCAAGCAGCCGATTACACAAATGCTGAGTTCAAGGCACATGTAACGCACAGCTCCGGTTCCCTTGACGACCGGCCTGACCAGCCGACTGCAAAGGCCAGTGTTTCTCTCTCTCTCTCTCTTAACTTCTCAGAAGTGCGACCGCTGCCTCACTGCCCGAACCTACAGGTCAGCCATGCATCTCACTCAACAGGACCAAAAGCTTGACACTGTGTTGAGAAACCAGGGCGCCACAGACTCATCTTTCGAAGTAAGTGCTAAAAATAGTTTGAAATAAAACCAGCTGGATCCTGAGGAAAACAAAGTTTTATCAATTGCTGTTTGTTTCTCTTCATCACATGTGTTTTTATGGAAAGCCCAGGAATTGTTCCACGGGCCTTGTTTTAGTAACTGGTTAGTCAGTAAATGTTATCTGAATGTGGAACAATTCTAGTGTACGTTGTTTTCTGGTGGATTATGGGTTAATATATATGGGTGGTCGTGCTTTTTGAACGACGAGGTCAATATTCATAACTGAATGCAACTGTTGTAGTTCAAACTGGATTCCAAACTTCTACAGATTATTTTCAAGTCATCATAACCATCTTGTTATTATGTTATTATGGAACATTATGGAATTATGCAGCACTGTATGAGTAATCTGAGAAGTTAATAAGACGTAACTTGCACTCCAGAGGCCCCATATGGTAATATTTAGCTGACGTTTTTGTAAAATTCTTGTTGCCACCACATTATGCATTATTAATATGCTTTATAGTGCCAGCTTCCAAACGCAGAAAAATGTCATATGCAGTGAAACTGCTTCAGAAGTTTCATTATAAATACAGTGTGATTTCAATATGATGAAACAGAAACATTTACAAGTATTTTTCTAAACATCCTTTCCCTTATGGAATATCCTGTATATTTTTTATCAAATATATATCAAGTATAAAGCTCAATAAATTATACATTTTACAAATAAAACTTGCCAATATGGTGAGAAAATAAAGAAAATAAATAAAGTCTGATTGCAATATGATATAACTAGAAAAATTTCATAAACAGTACATTTTTTTAAATATCCTTACATTTTTTTTAATTTTTATTTTTATTTTACATTTATTGAAATAAAATAATATTTTAAAGCATAAACCTAAATAAATTATACATTTTGTGATTTGGAAAATGATACTGCATCGTATTATACTTCTACTGAAAACAAAATTAAAAAACGTTTTTTTGGTATAAATGATTAAGTAATTTATAATATAATTTGATATAATATAATATAATATAATATAATATAATATAATTACTGCACAGTATTATATTTTTGCTGAAAAAAATTAATGGAAGTAATTTATAATAATTATAATGATGATAATAAAATTATTATTATTATTTCAAATCAATCATAATTCTTTTAATTGCAATAATATAATATATAATATAATATAATATAATATAATATGTAACAATAATAATACAATCACTGCACATTATTATGCTTTTACTGAAAATAAATGGAAGTAATTTATAATAATAAAATAACTATTATTATTATTATTATTTCAAATCAATCATAAATATTTTAATTGCAATAATATAAAATAATCACTGCACATTATTATACTTTTACTGAAAAAAATGAAAGTAATTTATAATAATAATAGTTCATTTTAAATTATTTAAAATCAGTCATAAACCTTTTAATTGCTATAATATAATAATAATAAATATAAACTGCACATTATTATACTTTTACTGGAAAAAGTTTCATGGAAATAATTATTATTAATAATAATAACAATAATATCAACAAATTATTATTTCAAATTAATCATAAACCTTTTAATTGCTATAATATAATCTCTGCACATTATACTTTTACTGAAAAAGGTTTTATGGAAGTAATAATAATATTATTATTATTATTAATATTATTATTATTTCACATCAATCATAAATCTCTTCATTGTATAATATAATATAATTACTGCGCATTATTATATGTTTACTGAAAAAAGTTTATGGTATAAATGATACATTTGAAAATAATTTATTATTATTATTTCAAATAAATCATAAACCTTTAAACTGTAATATAATATAATTACTGAACACAATTATACCTTTACTGAAAAAAGTTTTATTGTATAAATTATAAATTAAACTCTTAATTGGGTCACTGATTAGTCAACATTTATTGACTAACCAGTGACTAAAACTAAATAAATTATACATTCAAATAAAATTCATCAGTGTGGTGAGAAAAATACACTTAATAAATAAGGATATATTTTTTGAGAATGAATGAATAAATAAATAAATTAAAATTATTTATTTATTTATTTATTTATTTATTCCCTGAGAATATATATTTAATAATTTATATTATGTTTATTTAACATATATTTATATCTTATAAAATACAGCATAACAAAAGAAAAAGCGTTCCTGTCATTTTGTTTCGTATGCTGTGGAGGAAAAGGCTGATAAAGACCAGAGTAATTTAATTACAGGCTGAAAACAGATTTATAAAGGTCAGATGGCTTCAGGGGAAACAGTGGGACACCGTCTTCTTGTTGTTTCAGATAAACACAACATTCTCTCACTTCCTTCTTTGCTCTGTTTACTTTCTTAAGTGCAAAAAATAGCCATCATAGTACAACAACAACCCTCCTCCCTCAACCAGCTTTTACTAATTTGCTGATATACAGAGTTT
>VONZ01000713.1:0-287500 GCA_012976165.1 Labeo catla | reverse complement strand
TTATCTCCACTACCCTCAGTTTTCAGATGGCAGTCATGAGCCTGAAAAGATCGTCATTGCTGACCCCCACGCCGACAGTCTGGAAGAAGATCTGGACTCGAGGACTGAAGGCAACCTTATCTACTCTATCAACGATCGCCCACCCTGGTACCTCTGCATTCTTCTGGGTTTCCAGGTGAGAGACGACACGCGACAAATGCGGCTTAACTCCTGCCGCACGTGAAGCGTCTTACAGCACACATCTCCTAAGCGGACAGGTCTCTCCTGATTTGAACTACTGACACAGGGGAACTTTAATGGCCTTTCAGGGTTAAACTGACAGCTTGAGGCTGGAGTTCTCTTCGAGGCATGCCAAAAAAAAAGTGGGTGGGTAATCATCTGAGTGGGAAAGTTGCCTTGAAGGGCATGATTAGGGTGACTGAAGATAAAGTTTAACCCATTATACCCAGGAATTCTGCCCTGGTGCTTGGTCACATCTGATATCTCACAGATCTGCTTATTTTATACATATCCAGTTTTGTTTAGATGTACAGAGGCAGCATTGCGCTGATTTTCCCTAAACACCCAAACTGAAATGACTGGATTTCACCAACAAAATTTTGCCATAAAACAGCAAATGTGACCTTACCAGTAGAGCTGGAGCAATTTTGAAATCGTTTTGGTTATTATAATAGTTCTTGGCCTTCACAGTTTCCATTTTACAGCTTTGTTGTGTCACCACTGGTCTCTTTCACTCCAGTTCTCATTAAAACAAATGACTTCTGGTTGCTTTGACATTTCATGAAATCATCATGAGTGGCATGAGCACCTCAAGGCTTTGCTGCCACTATAGAGAGTGTTATTCCTTATAATATGCATCTGATGTTGAAGGTGAGAGGAACATGAGCCAAAGTGCTCCACTTATTCGTCCGGATGACACATGGAGATCAAAGACAACTGGGTGGGGGGAGAGAAAGGGCAGGAAGGTACACAAGGGACTCACATCGACATGTGAGGTAAGATGATGTGCGCAGTGCAAAGAGCAGTACAAAGAAGAAGCCTCACTCCTTTAGCACACTAGCTTTCATCTCTCCGGCATCACGGAGGGGAGGAAAAAGCAGGGAGAGACCTGGTATTTCATGTCAGCGTAGACTCCCTTAGAGCCCCTGACTCGTTTCTGCTTTCATTACTGCCGTTTTTATACTAATACGATCCCTCTTGGCTTATGAAATGACGTTAAATACAAAACTGTTTTGCCCGCTCTACTTGACTTTTGGGGAAAGGCAGCTGTGAAGGCATAAACCAGAACAATAAAACAACAGGAATTTAAGTGAGGACAAACAAATTTATTTCCCTGTTTTTCCTGCTGTGTAAATTCTCTCCTGTGCATAGTCTCCATATCCGCACTGTCAAAGATGCTGAGCGTTCAGCCAAGTTTTACTTTTTCTGAGCCCGACAAATTTATGAAGCTTACTGCTGAGAGTAAAAAGTGGCTATCAATTCACAACAGATAGGCCAACATCTGTCTTCCATTTTTTGCACGTCTCCCTGGTTCAGTTAAGCCACATTTAAGATTTGCAACATTTTTTGTGATCATCTGTCTTCCCTCGTGTCTCACCCCTCATAACGGGTTGTTTGTGATGAATCTAAGCCCTGTGTCATCTCATTAGTTTTCATTCCTGTTAGTCCTGTCAAATCGATTAGTCATCATTAATCGCATCCAAAATAAACAGTTGTCTACATTACATACATTTCTTAAATGTATATATGTGTGTATATTTGTATATCCGTATAAAATAAACCGTACACGCATATATATTATGTAAACACAAACTTTTATTTTGGATGCAATTAATCACAACTAATCGCATCCAAAATAACAGCTTGTGTACATTACGTACATATATGTATATATCTGAATAAATATAAACAGCACACACACACACATATATATATATGTATTAAAAAGCCGGTGTCGTCTTGTTAGCTTTTCATTCCTGGTAGTGCTGTCAAATCGATTAATCGCATCCAAAATAAACGTTTGTGTACATTACATACCTTTCTTAAAGGAGAAGTTCACTTCCAAAACAAAGATTCACATACAGTGGGTATGGAAAGTATTCAGACCCCCTTAAATTTTTCAATCTTTGTTATACTAAGTTCATTTTTTTCCTTTTTAATGTACACACAGCACCCCATATTGACAGAAAAACACAGAATTGTTCACATTTTTGCAGATTTATTAAAAAAGAAAAACTGAAATATCACATGGTCCTAAGTATTCAGACCCTTTGCTCAGTATTTAGTAGAAGCACTCTTTTGATCTAATACAGCCATGAGTCTTTTTGGGAAAGATGCAACAAGTTTTTCACACCTGGATTTGGGGATCCTCTGCCATTCCTCCTTGCAGATCCTCTCCAGTTCTGTCAGGTTGGATGGTAAACGTTGGTGGACAGCCATTTTTAGGTCTCTCCAGAGATGCTCAATTGGGTTTAAGTCAGGGCTCTGGCTGGGCCATTCAAGAACAGTCACGGAGTTGTTGTGAAGCCACTCCTTTGTTATTTTAGCTGTGTGCTTAGGGTCATTGTCTTGTTGGAAGGTAAACCTTCGGCCCAGTCTGAGGTCCTGAGCACTCTGGAGAAGGTTTTCGTCCAGGATATCCCTGTACTTGGCCGCATTCATCTTTCCCTAGATTGCAACCAGTCGTCCTGTCCCTGCAGCTGAAAAACACCCCCACAGCATGATGCTGCCACCACCATGCTTCACTGTTGGGACTGTACTGGACAGGTGATGAGCAGTGCCTGGTTTTCTCCACACATACCGCTTAGAATTAAGGCCAAAAAGTTCTATCTTGGTCTCATCAGACCAGAGAATCTTATTTCTCACCATCTTGGAGTCCTTCAGGTGTTTTTTAGCAAACTCCATGCGGGCTTTCATGTGTCTTGCACTGAGGAGAGGCTTCCGTCGGGCCACTCTGCCATAAAGCCCCGACTGGTGGAGGGCTGCAGTGATGGTTGACTTTCTACAACTTTCTCCCATCTCCCGACTGCATCTCTGGAGCTCAGCCACAGTGATCTTTGGGTTCTTCTTTACCTCTCTCACCAAGGCTCTTCTCCCCCGATAGCTCAGTTTGGCCGGACGGCCAGCTCTAGGAAGGGTTCTGGTCGTCCCAAACGTCTTCCATTTAAGGATTATGGAGGCCACTGTGCTCTTAGGAACCTTAAGTGCAGCAGAAATTTTTTTGTAACCTTGGCCAGATCTGTGCCTTGCCACAATTCTGTCTCTGAGCTCTTCAGGCAGTTCCTTTGACCTCATGATTCTCATTTGCTCTGACATGCACTGTGAGCTGTAAGGTCTTATATAGACAGGTGTGTGGCTTTCCTAATCAAGTCCAATCAGTATAATCAAACACAGCTGGACTCAAATGAAGGTGTAGAACCATCTCAAGGATGATCAGAAGAAATGGACAGCACCTGAGTTAAATATATGAGTGTCACAGCAAAGGGTCTGAATACTTAGGACCATGTGATATTTAAGTTTTTCTTTTTTAATAAATCTGCAAAAATGTCAATAATTCTGTGTTTTTCTGTCAATATGGGGTCCTGTGTGTACATTAATGAGGAAAAAAAATGAACTTAAATGATTTTAGCAAATGGCTGCAATATAACAAAGAGTGAAAAATTTAAGGGGGTCTGAATACTTTCCGTACCCACTGTATAATGTAATCACCCCCTTGTCATCCAAGATGTTCATGTCTTTCTTTCTTCAGTCGTAAAGAAATTATGATTTTTGAGGAAAACATTTCAGCATTTTTCTCCATATAGCGGACTGATATGGTGCCCCGATTTTGAACTTCCAAAATACAGTTTAAATGCGACTTCAAACAATCCCAAATGCAGTTGTAAACAATCCGAGCTGAGGAAGAAGGGTCTTACCTAGCGTAACAATCGGTTATTTTCATTAAAAAAATACAATTTAAATACTTTTTAATCTCAAATGCTCGTCTTGCCTTTCTCTCCCTGAACTCTGTGTATTCTGACTCAGAAAAAGGTAAAAGAGCGATATAGGACAATTTCGAAGTTGAAGGAGAACATGAGGTGGGAGTTTTTTGACATACACTAACTGACATGAACTTAACAAAAACAGTCCAGGCAGAGTAAGACAAGACAAGTGTTTGGCGTTAAAAAGTATATAAATTGTATTATTTTTATTAAAATAACCTATCGTTTCACTAGATAAGACCCTTCTTCCTCGGCTGGGATCGTTGACAACCGCATTTGGGATCGTTTGAAGCCGCATTTTTACTGCATTTGGAAGTTCAAAATTGGGGCACCATATCAGTCCATTATATGGAGAAAAACGCTGAAATGTTTTCCTCAAAAAACATAATTTCTTTACGACTGACGAAAGAAAGACATGAACATTATGGATGACAAGGGGGTGAGTAAATTATCTGTAAATTGTTGTTCTGGAAGTGGACTTCTCTTTTAAATGTATGTATGTATGTATGTGTGTATATTTACATAGACGTATAAATAAAAACAGCACATACACACATATTATGTAAACAAACTTTTATTTTGAATGCGATTAAATGTTTGAATAAATGTTTGAGTACATTACATACATTTCTTATATACGTACACCTATGTGTGTTAATTGATATGTTCATATAAATTCTAAGAGTAAACACACATATATTATGTCGTGGTTAATCGGTTTGACAGCACTAATCCCTGTTTCTTGTGTCACACAGCATTACATACTGGCGTTCGGAGGCATCCTGGCAATTCCTCTCATCCTAGCTGAGCCGTTGTGCATAAAAGAGAACAACGCTGCCAAAAGTCAGCTCATCTCCACCATCTTCTTCGTCTCGGGCATGTGCACTTTGCTACAGACCACGCTCGGGACCAGGTACTATATATACACTAACAGGAAAAAAAAGCAAAAATTGACCTTTAGTTCATATTAGTTCATAATTTATTTAGCTATTTTTCTAAATCTCTATGAAGCTGCTCTGGCTTGAGTTTATTTGATTAGTACACAACCTAAAAAAGACATTTTGAAGAAGATTTCAACTGTTTTTTTCCATGCAGTCAGGAATATTAAAAACTAGGGCTGGGTAATAAATATCGATTTCTCAATTTTAATCAATTCTCATTTTTACAAAACTATATTGATTCTTAAATCCCAAGAAAGATTAGTTTAGTCTGTTTTCAGTTAATGAATGGAATATAGTAGCTGGCCTCCCCTCCAACAAATCGTAATGAGCTTTGTGCTTTGTTACTTTTGATATGAAACAAAGTCTCAGATTTAAAATTCTGACAATTTTATTGCAATATTCAAAAAATAAATACTAATTAATAAATTTCAGCACAAATTTAATATGAATAAACATCCGAAGGTATGTTTAAGAAAGTCTACAACTTACCGAAATCCATATCCTGTCTCATGAAATCGCTCAGTAAGTGTTTAAACCACGGAAAGACTTGTAAACAATATGTTAGTATTGTAATGTTTACTTAAAAAAAAAACACATTCTGTGACAATAAAAACATTAATCATCTAGAAACTTTAGATTTTAGCATTTCGCTAAATATGTGCATCATATAACATATTCATAATAGGTTTATTGTTTCTAAATATTTAGTTTATGTTTAAATAAATCCATAAAGTTTTTATGACAGCCACCATTTGCATATTTATGTTAAAAAAAACAGTTGGAGTAAAAATATAATTATGTAATTATAAAGTTTTAAACACACAACCTTCAATATTATAGTAATGTAGTACTCTTAGTATATGTATATATTACAGTATTAGTTGAGAGATATTTTTCCTTAGAGAAAATTAGCTATGTACTGTACCTAATCTGTCAAAAATAATTCATATCGAATCGAATCGTGAAGTTTGTGTCAAAACCCAGCCCTTTTAAACACAACCCCACTGACTTTGATTGTATGGACAAAATTGCTTAAGTCACATCAAGTCAAATTTACTTTACATATACAGCACTTTATACAATGCAGACTGTTTCATACCAGCTTCACAGAAATAAACAGGAAATCCACAGCGGTGTAACATTTCAACTTCAATTCTAGCACATCTTTCCTATAATTCAAACAGTTGTGCATGGCGTAAGCAATGCCAAGGTCATGGGTTTGCTTCCCAAGAAAAGCACTGTGTAAAATATATGTGAATGCAATGTAAGTTGCTATAGATTGCCAAATGCATAAATGTAAAATTTCAGCTCTACAGAAGACATTTGTCATTATTCAGGTCATTGTCAATGTTGCCAAACAAATTTTATCTAGCTGTAAAGAAGGACATGAAAGTAAGTTAATAATGACAGAATATTAATATAAATACCTTAAAATCATTCTGACTCTCGTCTTTTTCAGCCCAAACATTTGCTTTAAATGATTTTTATGAGCTCTCTAATTCAATGAAAGGAATATTGTATTGTTTTCTATGGCTACTGCCAATGCTTTTATGATAACACATAAAATAGGCTTGGCGCAAAATATAAACATCCTTTACGTCTTCTCAGGTTGCCGATCCTCCAAGGTGGGACGTTCACCTTCATCACCCCGACCTTGGCTATCCTCGCCCTTCCCAAATGGAAATGCCCAGACACGAGTCCCACACCTCAACCCAACGCCACAGATTCTGCAGCACTCCTCGTGGATGACGATGAGGTGTGGAAAGTCCGCATCCGCGAGGTACTGTAGGAAATGTAATTTCGAAGCCGATCAACATAATTGCAGTGTTCACTTCATGCTGGAGTTTGAAACAAGTGTGGCTGTTCTGAGCTGTGAGTCATGTGTCAGAAGGATATGTGAGTCACCAGCGGATGACGAACAATAATGATCCACTTTGTGTTCAAATTATACTGGGTGATCTCATTCGTATGCATATGTAAAGTGCAAACGTACATTTTTATGAGTTTTAGAGACTTGCATATCTATACAAAGCGTGGTCCGAAATGAAATTGCTGGAAGCTTGTGAGCAAGTTCAATCTTCAACTAGATGAGTAAAGTCTGAGAACAAACTTTGAGTTGGCGTGAGAAAGCCTACAAAGTTTGAAGCAGCTGTGAAAGTATGAAAGTTGATGTTGCTAGAATGATTTAGCACATTGTTTACATGATTTAACATGTTGTTAGCATGTTTTAGCATGATTAGCCTGTTGCTAGCATGTTTGTAATATGATTAGCATGTTACTACCATGTTACTACCGTGGTTAGCATGTTGCTGGCATGTTACTAGCTTGTTGGCAACCTTTTTTTAACATGATTAACATGATACTAGCTTGTTACTATCATGTTGTTAGCATGATTAGCAAGTTACTAGCATGTTTATAACCCAATTAGCATGTTGCTAGCACATTTCTAGCATGATCAACATGTTGCTAGCATGTTGGTAGCATATTTCTAACATGATCAACATTTTATTAGCTTGTTGTCAGCATGTTTTTAACATGATTAGCATGTTACTAGCATGTTACTAACATGATTATCATGTTACTAGCATTTTGTTAGCATTATTAGCAAGTTAATATGATTATATCATGATTAGCAAGTTGTTAGAATGTTTATAACCTAATTAGCATGTTGTTAACATGTTTTTAGCATGACTAACATGTTACTAGCATGTTGTTAGCATGTTTGTAACATGAGTAGCATGTTACTACTTGTTGTTAGCATGATTAGCATGTTGTTAGCATGCTTCTAGCATGGTCAACATGTTACTAGCTTGTTGATAACATTTTAGCATGATTAGCATGTTGCTACCATTTTTCTAACATGATTATCATGTCACTAGCATTTTGTTAGCATGATTAACACGTCAATATAATGATTCTAGCATGATTAGCAAGTTGCTAGCATGTTTATAACCTAATTAGCATGTTGCTAGCATGTTTTTAGCGTGACTAACATGTTACTAGCATGTTGGTAGCATTTTTCTAACATAAGTAGCATGTTACTAGCATGTTGTTAGCATGATTAGCCAGTTACTATCATGTTGATAGCATATTTAACAGAGTTACTAGCATGATTGGCATGTTACTAGCATGTTGTTAGCATGATTTGCAAGTTACTAGCATGATTAGCAAGTTGTTAGCATGATTTACAAGTTACTAGCATGTTGCTAGCGTATTTCTAGCATAATTAGCATGTTATTAACATGTTACTAGCAAGATTAACATGTTTCTAGCATGATTAGCATGTTTAAACCAGTTAAATCCAGTTGATTCAGTAAAAAACAGCTAAAACCAGCCTAGGCTGGTTGTCTAGTCTTAGCTAGTTTAAGCTGAACATAGCTGGTTTAACCTTGGCTGGTCTTTTAGCAGGTTTCCCAGCTTGGCCAGCTAAGACCAGCCTGATTAGCTAAAAAGTGGCCAAAACCACTTTAAACCACTTTAAAACCAGCCTGGGAAACCAGCCAAAGCAGCCATTCAGCTTAGGCTGGTTTTTAGCTGTTTTTTTTAAATAGGGAGTTGTTAAGCTTTGCTATAGCAATAAACAGCTTAGATGCACCATAGGTCTCTTTGTGTAAAAGTTTTCACCCCCTTCAATGAAAGTCTATGGGATTTTAGATGGTTTTTGAAGACCGTAAGCCGGATCAGTTAGAAAAGATAGAGCAAATAACTTCAGACCAGTTTGAAGGTTTGACCCAAGTTTGGTGGTTGTAGCTTTAAATATTCATAAAAAGGATTCATAAGTATTTGCACCTCTCTAAAGGTGTTCGTACATAGAAAGGTTTGTTTTAGAAGCTGCAAATACAATAAAATTACACATTGCTATAATGTACTAAAAATGTATGTTAGAATGCTACTAATATAAATGAGATGTTGAACAAGGAGTTGCCTGCTCATTTAAAATAATGAGTGTTCACTATGAGATTAGATCATTTTTTTATTACTGTAATAATTTGACCTTTTACGTCTTAGGTTTAGAGAGCAGCTTTTATCTGAGTAAGAGGAAAAACTATAATATTTAATGTCTTTGTGAACAAATATTTACACTCAAGGGCAGTTTGAGCTTTAAGGTTCATTTTGAGTCACATTGTAAAAAAATATATTGGAGTTCTGTATCTGCTGTATTTGAACTAAAGTTTTTATGTTTTATTGGATAATTCAGATATAGTAATCAGTCACAGAATTCAAAATTTGAATGCATTTTCTTCTTTTCTTTCATAGATCCAGGGGGCAATACTAGTGGCCTCAATGCTTCAGCTTCTCCTAGGCCTGTCAGGTCTTGTGGGCCTAGTGCTAAGGTTCATCGGGCCGCTGGCCATTGCTCCCACCATCAACCTCATCGGACTGTCACTTTTCATCCAGGCGGGGCAGAAGTCAGGAGCCCACTGGGGAATTGCTGCTTTGTGAGTTACGAGTGACTTTGGGTAACTTTGAGAGCCGAGTCAGTCCAGTAACTTGTATTTCTGGTCATGTAGAGTTTCTGCAGACTATGGCCCCTTTAAAAACAAAACAGCCCTTAGGGTTCAGTGTTTATCTGTAGAGGTCAACCCTCTTTACTGTTTTCATTTGCATAATAATGCATCGCTCAGATACTTTTCGAAAAATGTTGTGCATTACTCATCCTCAAGCATTCCTAAGAGAAAACAGTACATTAATGTAGATAAGGCAAGGTTTGAGCGTCTCGCCCCTTAGACCTTCCCTGTCCAGGTGCTGCTGAGTAAACAAATGTTTAGGACACATATGTGCATATCAGAGACTCATTAGGGCACATAGTAAACTTCTCATCCTAAGACTTGTAGATTAGATCCAAGTTGTGGGTACTAGAAACATTAAAGGAGAACTCCAACGATTTACAAATAATTTACTCATCCCCTTGTCATCCAAGATGACATGTCTTTCTGTCTTCACTCGTGAGGAAATTATGGTTTTTGAGGCAAACATTTCAGGATTTTTCTCCATATAATGGACTTCATTGGTGCCCCGATTTTGAACTTCCAAAATGTAGTTTAAATGCAGCTTCAAAGGGTTCATTTTTTCGAAAATTAAAAATTTGTATACTTTTTAACCACAAAAGCTCATGTAGCACTAGCTCTGGGATGCACGTCCACAACACTATGAATCACGTCTAAGTTCATCGTCTGTGTACTTCGACTCAAAAAGATAGAGAACTCCATCTAATTTTCTCCTACAACTTCATCGTCTGACATCGTTGTACCTTTTTGTTTGTAAACAGGGTTTGA
Source organism: Labeo catla (assembly GCA_012976165.1). NCBI lineage: Eukaryota > Metazoa > Chordata > Actinopteri > Cypriniformes > Cyprinidae > Labeo > Labeo catla. The sequence continues at coordinate 277,303 of VONZ01000713.1, read as the reverse complement.
CTTACGTGCATTTTTTAATTTCATTTAGTTGTTTACTTAACAGGGACAATGCAGAATAACATTACAGATGCTGTACATACAGGCTTCTAGCCTATGGCTAATTTGCAGCCCCAGTCCCTGGTTAGGCTTTTAAAATACAATAAAAATAAACAAAAAAAAAAACAAGTACAAGCACAATAAACATAACAAAAATCTAAGGCTATGTTCACACTTGGCATCTTTTTTGACATGAAAAAGTTGACAAGGGCGCTTTTTTAGTAAAAAAAAAAAAAATCTGGCAGCGTTGCAGCCGAGGGCGTCTTTTGTTGCTATAACAACAGCTGCAACAGTGTGAATGTCGAGAAAAGAGGAAGCTCGCTCTTGCACTGGTGTTTTATTTTTTTACTTTTTGGCAGTTTTGCCTTTTATTTGATAGGGCAGTATTTAGACGGGAAGCGAAGTGGGAGAGAGAGAGAGAGAGGGGGCGGGATGGAGAAGGGTCTGCGAGCCAGGAATCGAAAAAGGGACGCTATCAGAGCCGCGTGTCGGTTTTTGAAGTTAATGCGGAGGAGAATGTCAGTTCACAACAATAAAATAAAAGTCTATCTACCAGTACCTTCTCCATTTTTTTCTTGTTGTACTTGTCGTTATGGAAACTTCAGTTCTGGCTACTCGCTTGTCGTTGGTCAGCTGTCAAAAAGGCACTTGACGTAGGGTGTTTCTTTCAGAAAACTTTTTTCAACTTGAAAAGACGCTCTGAGCTGCAGAAAAAGACGCCGGCGGTGGCGTTTAAAAAAGTGCTCAGGACTTTTTTTGAAAACATGGTTTACTTCATAGGATTATAATGTAAAACAGACGCTGGCAGTTTTAAAAAAGACACCAAGTGTGAACATAGCCTAAGACTGTGTAACACCATCAATGTTTACAAACCTGTTTTTGTTTGAACCATTTTTTGATATTTTCCAGAAGAATGTTCAACTCTGTTTGCATTTTCAGTTCAAGTGGCAAACTGTTCCAGAGCAGTGTCCCTTTAACTGAAACTGGATTGAGCAAATTTAGTTTTTCTTTTAGGCACTATACAGTTCTGTGTAGCTGCACCTCTTGTAGAGATCCCTCTACTACTCTGTTTTACTATTAATTGGCATATAACATCTGGAGCAAGCTTATTCACACATTTAAAAACCATTTTAATAAGAGACAGATTCATAAAATTGTCAAAACTAAGCAAACTGTATTTTTGTAAAATGTTACAATGATGCCATCTGATTGATTTCTTATCTAAAATTTTTAAGGTTTGATAGTCAGTTGAGAGACTTCCTTAGTCTTTGCGCGTTCGCTTTGTAAACACTGGGTCTGTAGTTCAGCGTGACCTTTCGGCGTGATTTAATAGTACGTAGCGTTGTGGACGTGCATCCCAGAGCTAGTGCTACATGAGCTTTTGTGCTTAAAAAGTATACAAATTTTTTTTTTCGAAAAAAATGGCCAATCGTTTCGCTAGATTAGACCCTTCTTCCTCGGCTGGGATCGTTTAGAGCCCTTTGAAGCTGCATTTAATCTACATTTTGGAAGTTCAGAATCTGGGCACCAAAGAAGTCTATTATATGGAGAAAAATCATGAAATGTTTTCCTCATGAACATCTTGGATGATAAGGGGAGAGTAAATTATTTGTAAATTGTTGTTCTGGAAGTGGACTTCTCCTTTAATTAGCGTAGAAGAGAAGAGGTACTATTTAAAGAAGTGTGATTTTTTTTTTTTTTCTCAAGAGTCAGTGTGTTTTTTGTTATTTAATTATTAAAGCAGATGCTGTTTATGAGGATTTTCAATTGAATATCATATTAAAACCAAACCTTAATCATAATCCTATTCCTCATGCTAATCCAGACCTTAATCTGATCCTGACTAATCTTAAACCTCTACTACAACATATACAGTGTGGAAACCTTGTGTTGCTGTAATGAAGCTGAAAACGTTGGTAGGTTATTTAGATTTTGTTCTTGAAGGTAAGACTACATAAGATGTTTAAACAATTAAACGTGGCAGATACTTAAAGAATTATATTTTCTACAAAACTCTACAAATCTGCAAAACAGATAAAGTAATATATTATGATTACAATTTGTAGTCTAAATAATTACATGATGTTTCAATTAATTAATCTAATTAATCGCTATTAAAGCTATTTTTGTGTTAAATGAGAAAGTACCAAGTAGACATTACAAATTGTAGCTTTAGAAAGAAATATTTTATTTGATTCAACATAGAATTTATTACACATAAATATTTAGGCTGCAACGGCATAACGTAGACTATGGAACATAAAAGAAGATCATTTAAGAAACATCTCAGTTTTTTTTTTGTTCATACAATAAAAGTCAATGGGAACCTAACAGCTTTTTCACCAACAGTCTTCAAAATAGACCAATTATCTGTTTGTAAACATTCGGGATACACGCGCAGCATGGTTGCAGAAAACCCGGGAAAGATAGCCTTTACGGCTACAGAATTACACGGATACGGTACAAAATACTTAGATTTAAAAAGATTATAGATTATATTGATTAGATGTCATTTTCAAAATGTTATTCGCATATTACAAAAGCTTGTCACTCAGTGATAAGCACTGTTATTCAACGAAATTGATGTTAGATAGTGGGATAGTCTTACAGATCTGCAACAGGGATGACTTTTTTTTGTGAGGGGTTCAAGTGGCAGTCTATGGAGCTGTGGAATAAAAGAATAAAAAAGGTTACATTTGATTTTACATTTTAAAATTCTGACTTTATTTTCGCAATTCCAAGATTATATCCCACAACTCTAGAGGAAAACAACTCGTCAGAGTTTATATCCCACACTTCTGGCTTTTTTTAAATTAGTTAAATCGAGTTATAAAGTCTGTATTAGGAGATATAAACTTGCATTTGTGAGAAAAAAGTCAGAATTGTAAGATTCTAATTGTAAAAAAATGTTATGTAAAAATGTTAATAGTAATTGGTTTTAAATAATATTTGATGCTGTAACTGTAGTACTAATACAATACATCCCCTATGAACAGCATATATGAATATTATGTAGACCTATTGTTTAAATCAAATTTATGCTTTAAAAGTAGAGTATCATAGCAGTTTTCATCCACGGTATGTCCGTTTAAACATCTGCGTTTAGCTTCAAATGCCATCTTTGACTACAGTATTCTATAAAAATGATTTGCATTCTGATTTTGACGTCAAAAGGCACACAATATTTTTTTCTCTTATTCCATGGATTTTACCTGTTTACCTCCACTTGTTACCAGTGTTTTTCTGCAACCACTATGCGACCGCAGCTGCAAAGTGATGTCGCTGTGATGTCTACTTGAAATTGGTCTATACCTTCTTTTATGTTCCACAAAAGAAAGGTTTGAAATGACATGAGGGTGAGTAAATGATGACAGAATTTAAATTTTCTGGGTGCACTATGCGTTTAATGTTTTTATTTTTATAATTATTAATTTTTTTTTTTTTTAATGAAATGATACTCTGAATAAGAAACAAAATCTGCCAGTAGGTGACGGTAAATGTCTTTATGAGTCATTCATTCATTCATTCGATTCATTCAAATGGATGATTTATTCAGGAATGAAGTAAATGGCTCTCTTTATAAATAGGCCTTTGAGTCATTGATTCACACGATTCGTTCAAAATGCTGATTCATTCAGAAAATAAACACCGCTGTGTTGCCCGGAGATGCGCAATAATTCTGCTATGGCTTCAAAGGTAATATGTTCTCCGCAAAATTGAGCAAAAACACATAATATCAACTTATTATTTACTAAACTGTTATATAAAATCACATTTAAGCTTGTGAGATCGGGACAAAATCAGCACTCCTGTCATATATTGCTCTTGCTGCCCATGTGATATGGTATGATATGTGATATATATATATATATATATATATATATAAATATGAGAAAAAACACATACAGGGGCAATTTTTTGCACCAGTATCTTGCATCATATTTGTCAACTATATGAAATATAAGATGACGTACAGGTCAGTGCATTAACTGCATTAAAATATTTTCATTGCGTTATTTTTTTCAGACTTAATTAATTAAGTTAAAACTGACAGCCCTAATTATGATTTTAAGTTGTTTTTAGTGAGTTTATTAACATGAATGATAATGCTATTTAGGTACAAGTTCATTTAAGTCTATATTGATGTCTTCTTTCTACAGAACTGTTTGCCTGATCCTTCTCTTCTCCCAGTATTTGAGCAAAGTTAACCTTCCTCTCATTGCTTATAAGGACAAGAAGTGGAAAGTCTTCCAGTACCCACTCTTCAGACTCTTTTCTGTGAGTGTATTTTATTTGTATTATAATTTGTCTGTGTGTAATGTACACTACTGTTCAAACATTTGAGATCAGTAAGATTTTTTATGTTTTTAAAAGAAGTTTCTTATGCTAGGGTAGATTTGTACATACACTGCCAACACACATTAATGTTCAAACAACTTGTAAAAGTGAACTTAGCATCCGACGACCCCTTTAAATAAATCATATATGGGTAAATGAAAAGAAAACGCCATGTAAACTTTTTTAAAAACAGTTCCCCTCACAGATACATTCACATAAACCATAGTTTAGTTTTAGGATAATATTTCCAATATTTCGCGCATTGTGCACCGTGATCTTGGTCTGCCTGCTTCAGTATTTTTTTCTATTTGCGTTCGTCTTTAGCGTCTCTGGCCTCTGTTAATGGATGTCTTAAGAGTTTGTAATATTTCCTCCCATATGACATTTTGAAAGAAGATTGCATGCAGTTTGTGTGCAAGCCCAGAACAAGAGATCGGTTAAAATATGTCTGGTCTGCATCTGTCTCCACTGTATAAATTAGGTATGTATTGATCATTGTTAAAGCAACAAAACTAATTCTTTTGTAGGCTATTTGTCCGTCTCTCTGTGATCGCTTAAAGAGATCATCGGATGCTAAGTACACTTTTTCATGTTGTTTGAACATTAATGTGTGTTGGCAGTGTATGTACAAAATAATATCCCCTTTTTCAAATCGAGCCGTTCTCAGATGCCTGTCGTTGTGGCGTCACACAGACAGAGGCCACTTCCACGATAGTTGATTGACATGAGCGTCTTACCTCTGATCAGCTGTCTCAGTCTGACCTCCATTGTTTTGATGCCGGAGCAGGGATGTAAGTTAGACAAGAATATCTCCGATTGAGCGATTGAGGTGTTCTATTGCTGGATGTAATAATGGACATAGTGGTCGTCATTTACTCCCGACATCTGAGCCAATGAAGATGCAGTGGATTATGTTTGTTTGTGAAGGGAATGCGCCTCCCGATCTACATATATCCGTCTATGTTCGCTCAAATCATTTGTGATCCAGCTTCACTTACAGCAGAAGTGAGTATTAGGGTTTTTTTTATGAATCTTTGCGATCGCCTTTCCTAATAATGTGCTAGTTAGCAAGTTTAGCGGGTAAACGGGCTAAATGCGGCTAAATGCGGCTAAAGTAAAAAGGCTCGTCACTCCATAGAGAGAAGAGAGGGGCGGGGCGAGCAGAGCTCATTTGCTCATTTAAAGGAACAGTCCCCTCAGAATGGGATGATTTTTGCAGAGCTGATTTTTACAAGGTAAAAAGGTGTTGTTTTACACAACCATTGAGAATTTTTAACCAAAGTATATTATAGACTTTTCAATAAGACCCTAAGGAATCATATCAACTTGTGGAAAATGGGTATCCGATGACCCCTTTAAAATGTAAAATTATCAAGGTTAAAAAAACATTTGCAAATGATAAACTTTAGTGACGATGTGGCAGTGGCCCAATCATTTTTCACGCTGCCCCCGGGCCATCAGGCACTCCTTATTGTCGAGCCCTGAACATTGATTGAATGATTACATAATGCATGAGATGTTCATTCATATTTATTAGTGTTAAAACTAGTAGTAACGATCCACTCTGCCGTTTGAACTTATCCCATTTACACTGCACAAGTCTACTCGGAGCATTACGGCTCTGACACGGCCACCATAGCTGATTGTGGCCACTCTAGTCAATGCTTTTGTTTATACCAGTTTCTGAAACGTCCCAGCAATCTGTTTATGCAGCAATCTGTCATGCGACATCAAAGACCGTCATTTATTGTTTGAATTTCCTGGGGAAAAAATGCTGTATTTGTTCAGTACACATGTGTGAGTATGTGAATACGTGTACTGTTACACCCATAATTACTGTATTAAAGGTGTCAGTAGCGTTGCTGTCAATGCAAGGTCAGAAAGCTCTCAGATTTCATCAAAAATATCTTAATTTGTGTTCTGAATATAAACGAAGGTCTTATAGGTTTAGAACGACATGAGGGTGAGTAATTAATGACAGAATTTTCATTTTTGGGTGAACTGTCCCTTTCAAAAATGTCCCAGTGTGATTTTTACTGAGGTGTCGAGCTTTGTATACGTTATAGAATTATCTCATAATTGTCAGGATCACTAAAAAGGATTATTTTAACTAATCAATGGAAATAGACATATGGAACAGTAACAGCATAATGCTACACACTGATGCAAATATGACTCATTTGCAGGGTTTCCACCGTAATCTGTACGCTAGTCATCACTGATTACAGACAAGATATGAGATAGAATCTGTCAAATGGGGGTTCTGAAGTACTCTTGTCTAAAATACAGACTGTAAAGATCTTGTCAAAAGCTGTGGGAAGGGTTAAGCTGAAAATAATAGTTTCAAGTCTTGTTGGCTTAAAATGTTGGTAAAAGTCGAGAAAAGCCCCAGGGTTAATGCTTCACTTGTCACATGCTACAGATAACAAAAAATTGTTATTGTTAAAAACAACTGACATTAAGTGGCAATAAATCCAGCCTTTTAAAGCTACCTATTAAAAAGGAGAGAGAAAGATGAAAGGAATAGTACATGGTGAAATACAAGGAGATAGAAAGCCAAAAGTTTATGTGTGTTGTGTTTGCACATCCTGATTTTGCTGAGTTAGATGAACATTTTAATCCAAAAATTTAATCTTGATTATATCGCTACACCTAAACCTAACCTTACCCATGAGTAATCCGTAAAATCAGAGGAAATGATAGATGAATGACACTGATGTACAAGCACCAAACACTGATTGTAAGCCTAAACGTAAAATCTGATTGGTTAATCACAATGTTGTTCCAGGGTCAACAAAGATGTTGATCTAGGAACATGTCGTACTTGGTAAAATCAGTTTCTGCTGTTGTGTTTAATGTGCAGGCGTTATTTGGGATGTGTGGAGCTTGGCTTGTGTGCTTCTTGCTGACATTTTTCAACGCCCTGCCCTCATCACCCAACGAGTACGGCTACATGGCCAGGACAGACATCAATCTTGATGCGGTAAAAAGTGCTGCATGGTTCTACGTGCCCTATCCAGGTGAACCTCCATAAACTATACAGCAGTATTTTTTTTGTGCAACCCTGCAGTTTATTTAAAAAATGTAGCTATTTTGTTATTGTAATTTTACTAAACATTTTGTATTCCAGTCAAGAAGTAATATTCTCACATTAAGTGTGAAAATATTACTTAAATTAGGTTTTTTAAGGTAAGTTAAATGCTAAATATGCCTTTTTATTTTAAAAAATCTGTGATTTTGTCATTGTCATTTTTATGTAGAGACATTATTGTTTTACCCTTGTTTCAGACCCATAATTTCACACTTAAAAAAATATTATTTTGTACCACTACATGTATATAATACCAGTCAAAAGTTTTTGAACAGTAAGATTTTTAATGTTTTTAATGCCTGCATTTATTTGATCCAAAATACAGCAAAACAGTAAAATTAATAATATATTTTAAAAAATAATTTATTCCTGTGATCAAAGCTACATTTTTGGGGGGGTGGAATTACAGAAATGAATATTATTTATCAAGAATGCTTTAAATTGATTAAAATTGACAATAAGAACATTTATGATGTTGTATTTCAGATAAATGCTGTTGCTGTTCTGATGAACTTTCTATTCATGAAAGAAACCTGAAAAAAATCTACTCAGCTGCTTTCAACATTATATATATATATATATATATATAATTTATTTATTTTATTTTATTTTTTATTTTTTTGAGTGGTAGAACAGAATATTAGAATGATTTCTGAAGGATCATGTGACTGGAGTAATGATGCTAAAAATTCAGCTTTGAAATCACAGAAGTTACATTTTTAAATATTCAAATCGAAAGTAGTTATTTTAAATTGTAAAAATATTTTACAATTTTACTGTATTTGCTTTACTTTGGATCAAATAAATGCAGTCTTGGTGAGCAGAAGAGACTTCTTTAAAACATTAAAAATCTTACTGTTCAAAAACTTTTGACTGGTAGTGTACATTTGTAGAACTATTCTTCAACATTTTACACATTACGACAACAAAAGCATGCTCAAGATGACAAATAAAGCTTCAAAAAAAGTAACATCAGCTAAATATTTTATATTCCAGTCAAGCTGTAATGTTCTCTCATTAAGTGTGAAAATATGGCTTAATTTTGTTCTAAATATCTAAATATCATTTTAGCTTTTGGGGGGAAAAAATCTGGATTCTAGAATTTTCAAAAACAGTTTCCAAAAATGCTTAAAATGTTTTTTTTGTTTTTTTTTTATCACAGAATTCTAGCTAACAAAAACAATTTGTGATGTTGTGGAGATTTCAGAAAAAAAAAGTGTTTATGCAGTTTATTGTGAAAAATTCCCATAGTTGCAAAAACATGCACATGCATTATCTCTTGCTTAACTGTAAAAATTCCAGAAGAAGTAATCAAATTAATCTTATCATGAATTAAAACACCAAAAAAAGTACAGTTTGATGCAAAGATGAATGGTTTCCCTGGAACTCATAAAAAAATTTTTGTCAACTGTCTGACCTTTATGAATAATATATGTCACTTGAATGCTGATTTTCATAGTCAGTGAACATGAACATTACCTGTTTCAACAGTACTGTCACAGCTGGTTCCCAAGTGCTGTTTGCCAGCTGTTTTTAAATGACATGTCTGTTCAAAGAATTAACCATCTTGAATGGCAGTGTTTCTTTCAGAATCCACAGATGAGAGATACGTCTGCTCTGAGGGCATTGGTGATAAAGTGACATGAATGGGGCTCCTCTGGTTCATCCTGAAGGAGATTTAACAACTGTCATTCACAGGGAACCATAGTTTGCTTTGCTAGGGTCAATTCTCACCCATAAATGTGTAGAGTATTAATGTCTCAGAAACATGTAGCAGTCTTAGCCTTTTGCCCAGTCTCATCTCTTTTCAATGGTTCTGTTGTATTAGGAAATGCTTTCAACACTCAGTGTCCCCCTGCTGTGAATCAGCTAGCAAATATATGTATTTGAAAGAGCTTAAGGTCTCCAGTGTTACTTTTCATAGCGTCCCATTTGACTTCTATAGATAAAGCCCATAAGTTGTACCGCCTCAAGGCTTCCATGTTGGGGAATGTGGTATTTTAATCTTCAGATAGCTAATACAGGTTTGACTGCATCACTGTCTGAATGTTACTGGGGACAGTTCATCATTTCGCTTGACCCACTTAAATCCCTTGAGACGTTTATGTGCTTCAGGCTGATATGTGAAAACAAAGGAACATGGGCCTCACGTTACACTACATGCTCCTCTCAGCCATTCACTTTGAATGATAGTCTTTTGAAGCCGTCCTTGTCAATACATTGATCTGTGAATGTACTGAATAGCTGATAACTTTCCACAGAAAATAGTTTTTTGTAGTAGTAGTTTTTTGTTACAGTTGGGGTCAAAAGTTTACACCCCCCCTTTCAGAATCTGCAAAATGTTAATTATTTTACCAAAATATGAGGGATCATACAAAATGCATGTTGTTGTTTATTTAGTACTGATCTGAATAAGATATTTAACAAGAAAGATGTTTGCATATAGTCCACAAGAGAAAATAATAGTTGAATTAAAAAAAAAAATACCCCGTTTAAAAGTTTACATCCCCTTGATTCTTAAAATAGCGTTCTTATACCTGAATGATTTTTTTTTTTTTTTTGTTTAGTGATAGTTGCTTATGAGTCCCTTGTTTGTCCTGAACAGTTAAACTGCCCGCTGTTCTTCAGAAAAATCCTTCGGGTCCCACAAATTCTTAGGTATTTCAGCATTTTTGTGTATTTGAACCCTTTCAAACGACGTGATTTTGAGATCCATCTTTTCACACTGAGGACAACTGAGGAACTCATATACGACTATTACAGAAGGTTCAAATGCTCACTGATGCTTCAGAAGGAGACAGAACCGGGGTGTGAAAACTTTTGGAATTTGAAGATCAGGGAAAATTTAACTTATTTTGTCTTCTGGGAAACATGTAACTATCTTCTGTAGCCTCTAAAGAGCAGAAATAAATGTACACATCTCCATTCTGTTCAAAAGTTTACACCCCTGGTATAGTGTATGTTTGTAGTGTATTGTACTACTGGAATATTGCACCGCTGGAAAAGGCTCTCAGCCAATCACATTTAAGAACCAGAATGTTGTTTAAAGTGTATTAAATGTTCATGCAATTTGGTGCCAAAATCGAATCCCGTCTCGAGGTCCTTTGCCGATCCCATTCCCCTCTCTCTGCCCAGTACTTTCCTGTCATCTCTCTACTGTCCTGTACAAAAATGTTCATGCAATTTTTAAAATAAATGTAAAATCTTAACGACAAGAAATTTTGTTTTAGGTAAGATATTATATAATCAGAATCAGAATCAGAACAGCTTTATTGCCAAGTATGCTTACGCATACAAGGAATTTGTTTTGGCGTCACAGGTTTCCAAAGACGACGACAACAACACAGAGAAAATAAACTAAGTTGAGAATAAAAAAATACACATATGTAAATATAAATAGACAAAAATTGCAATATAAGATTTAAGAAAATAAATAAATTGTATATACAGTTGTGCTACAGATGATAGAACAAGAATAGAATAGAACAGAATAGAATAGAATAAAATAGAATAGAATAGAATGAGATGCCGGGATGTACTGAGATGTAGGTGGTAACAAATAAATATAAGGTTATTGCACATATTTTATAAATATTATTTATTATTTTACTGAAATATATACACTACCATTCAAAAGTTTAGGGTCGGTAATTAAAAAATGTTTTTAAAAGAACTGTTTTCTTTTTTAATATATTTCCACGTCTAATTTATTCCTGTGTTCAGAAATCATTCTGATATGGTGATTTGCTGCTCAAGAAACATTTCTTATTATATTCAGTGTTGAAAACAGTTATGCTGCTTAATATTTTTATAGAAACCATGATACATTTTTCAGGATTATTTAATGAATTGAAAGTTCAAAAGCATATGGTTTATTTAAAGTATACAAGCACACTTTTTTTGCATTTTTCAAATGAACATTTATTTAATTTGCCTTTGACTTATTACTCATTTAACCATCATTCCCAGCCTTGAAAAACACACTTCCAAATTACTCAGAAAGTCTGATTAAAATCTGGTGTGTTAGGTATTTTATTTGATTAAAATCTTGTACAGTTCTGAATAGGAGTCAAAGAAAACAACCTCTGTGATACTATAACAAAAAATAAAACCATTCCAAAGGTTTCTTAAGTTTAAGCGTACTGAAAAAATGATTTTCCTAGTAACCTCATAAACGTGTAGTTATGTATTATATCTCAGCATGCCAGTATAAAAACTACCTACTTAATATTTTTATTTCCATCATAAAGTATACTAAGAAACATCTTACTGTTGCAAAGGAACCTTACTCATCTCTTAACTCTTGCTTTTTTAGGACAGTGGGGTTTACCGACTGTGAGCGTTTCGTCCGTGCTGGGCATGATGGCTGGAGTGCTGGCTTCAACAATGGAGTCCATTGGAGACTATTATGCGTGCGCTCGTCTCTCTGGAGCGCCTCCACCGCCCACACATGCTATTAACCGTGGCATTGCGGTGGAAGGCGTGGGCTGCATCTTGGCTGCCCTGTGGGGTAGTGGTAATGGCACCACCTCCTACAGTCAGAATATCGCCGCACTGGGAATTACAAGGGTAGGATTTGTCTGATTATTGATAATAATACCTATAACAGTTTTCACTGTTGTTGCCACCAGCACCTTGTTTAAATTCGGTTCTTTTCTGTTGTATATTAACGAAGCACGTTATTTATTTTTTAAACACTTTTATGTTACTTTTCAACTAAAACTTTGACTGTCCTGAAGTCACACTGAAGTAGACCACCTGTCAAAGGTTTGGAACAATTTTCTTTTTGAAAGTCTCACCAGTGTTTGTACAAGGTGCTTAAAGTGCTTTAAGTACTTTAATTTGACTTTTTGAAATGTAAGGCCTGGAAAAACCCTTGAAAAAGTACTTGAAAAGTGCTTGAATTATTGAAAGACAATGCATCTATGAAAGAAGTGTTTAATTTTGTCAATAAGCACATATCTTTTCACGCAAAATTCACGCAGTTCAAAAAACATCATACCTTTTTCACTTATTTCAGTGAATGTCAGAAAACATTCGAGCTAAGCAAGTAGTAGTACTGACAGTGTCATGTAAAAATGGCTGAAGATGCGAAAAGAGGAACAGATGAACCAAATCAATTGAGTAATTTATGCTGGAACCGCTCTGATTGATTCAAACTCATGACTTCGATCATTCATTTCAAGCGATTCACCAGCAAAAACCAGATCAAATTAAAAGAGCCATTCATTTTCGAATTTCGATATCGCTTTAACAATTTTAAAAGCACTTAGTGATAGGTGAAACAGAACTTTTCAAAACTCAAAATCAAAAATGATTCCGTTGCAAAATGATTCACTATTTCAAATCGCTCCAATTGGATCGCTTATAGCAAATCATTTGATTTAGATCGGAACGGGTTCATGAATCATTTAGCAAATTGAATCATTCAGATCAACTGATTTACGATACGTGATTTGAAGTGCCGATCTAAATCAAATTCATATCGGGACTTCAGAGCGTGGATTGTGAATCAGTTGATTAAGATCGGAACGAGTTCGTAAATCATTTAGCAAATTGAATCATTCAGATGATTTCCGATACGCGATTTGAAGTCCCGATCTAAATTTGATTTCAGAAAGCAGAACGCAAATCATTTGATTTAGATCGGAACTTTGTGTACCGGGAATCATTTGATTCAGGTCAGGACTTCGGAGTGCGTATCATTGTGAATCATTTAGCGAATTTAATCATTCAGATCAAATGATTTACGATACACGATTTGAAGTCCTGATCTAAACCAAATTTATATTGGGAATTCAGAGCGTGGGTTGCGAATCATTTGATTTAGATCGGAACTTCGGAGCATGGATCGCAAATCATTTGGCGAATTGAATAATTCAAATCAAATGATTTGCGATGCGTGATTTGAAGTCCTGATCTAAATAAAATTCAGATCCCGACTTCAGAGCATGGATTGCAAATCATTTGATTTAGATCAGAACTTAATAGCGCGTATCAGGAATCATTTGATTTAGATTGGAACTTTGTGTACCATGAATCATTTGATTCAGGTCGGAACAGGTTAGTGAATCATTTAGCGAATAGAATCATTCAGATCAGATCGATACACGATTTGAAGTCCTGATTCAAATCAAATTCAGATCAGGACTTCAGAGCGTGGATTGTGAATCATTTGATTTAGATCGGAACTTCGGAGCATAAATCGCAAATCATTTAGCAAATTGAATAATTCAAATCAAACGATTTGCGATGCACAATTTAAAGTCCCAAACTAAATCAAATTCAGATCAGGACTTCAAAATGTAAATTGTGAATCATTTGATTTATATCGGAACTTGGTAGCGCATATCGCAAATCATTTGATTTAGATTGGAACTTTGTGTACCATGAATCATTTGATTCAGGTCGGGACTTCGGAGCGCTTATTGCAAATCATTTGATTTAGTTCGGAACGGGTTAGTGAATCATTTAGCGAATAGAATCATTCAGATCAGATCAATACGCTATTTGAAGTCCCGATTTAAATCAAATTCAGATCAGGACTTCAGAGCATGGATTGTGAATCATTTGATTTAGATCGGAACTTCAGAGCATAAATCGCAAATCACTTAGCAAATTGAATAATTCAAATCAAACGATTTGCGATGCACAATTTAAAGTCCCAAACTAAATCAAATTCAGATCAGGACTTCAAAATGTGGATTGTGAATCATTTGATTTATATCGAAACTTGGTAGCGCATATCGCAAATCATTTAATTTAGATTGGAACTTTGTGTACCATGAATCATTTGATTCAGGTCGGGACTTCGGAGCGCTTATTGCAAATCATTTGATTTAGTTCGGAACAGGTTAGTGAATCATTAGCGAATAGAATCATTCAGATCAGATCGATACACTATTTGAAGTCCCGATTTAAATCAAATTCAGATCAGGACTTCAGAGCGCGGATTGTGAATCATTTGATTTAGAGCAGAACTTCGGAGCATGAATCGCAAATCATTTACCAAACTAAATAATTCAAATCAAATAATTTGCGATGCGCGATTTAAAGTCCCAAACTAAACCAAATTCAGATCAGGACTTGTGGATTGCAAATCATTTGATTTAGATCTGAACTGTGTGTACCATGAATCATTTGATTCAGGTCGGGACTTTGGAGCGCTTATCGCAAATCATTTGATTTAGATCAAAACGGTTTAGTGAATCATTTAGCGAATTGAATCATTCACATCAAATGATTTGCAATAAGCGATTTGAAGTCCCGATCTAAATCAAATTCGTATCGGGACTTCAGAGCGTGGTTCGTGAATTATTTAATTTAGATCAGAACTTTGGTGCGGATTCGCGAATCATTTCAGATCAGGATTTCGGAGCGATTACACAAATCTTTTTTTTTTCAGATATATTTCTTAAACAGTAGAAAACTATTAATGCAGTTATAAAGTAAAAGTGTAGTATACTTCTTTTATGCAGTATACTATTTCTCTTTTTTAGAATTTGAAATGGAAGACATCATTCGATAAGTGAGATCTCTGATTGAAGTCCTTGAAAATCAAAAAAGTAGTGCTTAAAAAGTCCTTGAAAGTCCTGGAGTTTCATTTTACAGTATCTGTAGGAACCCTGGCTCACCAAGACTGCATTTATTTGATCAAAAATGCAGAAAAAATGTAATATTGTGAAATATTATTAACATTTGAAATTATATTAAATAAAGGTACAATTTATTCCTGTGATGGAATATGCTGATTTGAAGCTCAAGAAACATTTATTAGTAAATCAATGTTAAAAACTTTTTTTGTGTGGCTTAATATTTATATGGAACTGTGATAAACTACCTTTCAAAGGTAGTTCTTTTCAACTGTCTTTTCATCAAAGAATCCTGGAAAAATCCTGTTTTGATAATAAGAACCATTATTAATACTTAAGCAGCATGTTAGAATGATTTCTGAAGGATCACGTAACACTAAAGACTGCGGTAATGATATATTATAAATAATAATAAAATATATTAAAATTAAGAATACTTATTTTAAATTGTAATATTATTTTCACAGTATTCATGCTTTTGCTGTATTTTCGTCAAGCATTTTCAGCCTTGCAGAGATCTTAGGTGACTTATTTCAGAAACATACAAATTAAATTTTTCTCGACTGGTAGTGTAGTAGTAATCCATGCTGCATATCAAGTCCATGTCAGTGATTCAACCTTAACTTTATTGTTTATTCTTACAACCTTTCTGGGCCTTGAACGTAGTAGTTGTGTTGCTGTGTATCCAGGGTCAGAAAAGCTCTCGGATTCATCTTAATTTGTGTTCTGAAGATGAACAAATGTTCCCTGTTGAACCTAAAGAAGCTGCGAATTAAACTAAGGTTATCCGCTTCAGAAGTTCGGGTTCTCAACATTGAGTGTTGCCTTCTCCAACATCAGTGACTCTTTGTAGTCTTTGATGATTTTACGCAGTGAAGGTGTCCACTGTTCTCAAAAATCCTCCA
The DNA here is from genome assembly GCA_012976165.1 of Labeo catla. NCBI lineage: Eukaryota > Metazoa > Chordata > Actinopteri > Cypriniformes > Cyprinidae > Labeo > Labeo catla. The sequence goes on along the minus strand of VONZ01000713.1, from coordinate 261,341 downwards.
GGTCCTGTAAATTTTATTGGTTTCTGTGCATCCTCTGCACTTTTGAACTCCTACCTATTTAGAACAATTGAGGGACTCATCCACATCTATCACAAACAGCTTCAAGACGTCATTGATGCTCACAGAGGCAACACATGACATTAATGTCATTTTTTGGGGAATGTTTAAACATCTGTTATGTGGTTTCTTCAGGGCAATGCTCAAAAAGATCAGAAAGGTCTGATTTAAAAGATTTTCTCTCTGTTTTTAAATGCTGAGTTGTGTTTTAAAGCTTTGTCTTGATCTGTTTTTTCCTAATCTGTCTCCATTTCATGAGAATGAAAATTTGAACATTCCCTACATGTTTGAAAATGCTTTTTGGTTGTTTGGTTTGGGTTTAATGACAGTGTTTTGGATGACTTATCTTTTGATGGTGCCAGGTTGGCAGCAGATTGGTACTTCAGACCACCGGGCTTCTTATGATCATCTTGGGACTCTTCGGTAAATTCAGCGCAGTCTTTATAACTATTCCAGACCCGGTCATTGGTGGAATGTTCCTCGTCATGTTCGGGATGGTAGCAGCGGTGGGAATTTCCAATCTTCAGGTACACCTGATAGTCGACATACATTTTATATCAGGGCGACTTCATCTAAACAAATACATACTAACGAGTCATCATCTCATATTTCATTTTATGTTTGTGTTTTTCTTGCAGTATGTGGATTTGAACTCTTCCAGGAATCTCTTGATTCTTGGCTTCTCAACCTTCAGTGGTCTTGTGCTCCCAACCTGGTTTCACTCGAACCCAGGCATGATCAACACAGGTGAATATAACATTAAAACACAAATTTACAGCAGCATTTAACCCATCAGCAATGGGAATATTAAGAAGCTGTATTAGTCAGTAAAAGCATTAGTTAAAAGAACTCATAAAAACATAAAAAGTATAATCCGCGAACACATGGGTACCCTGTAGCATGGCCAAAAAGATCAAAAGAAACCAAACCTGGACATGAGACAAGAGTTTGCTTGTGATGTTAACTTGATCTTGTGCAAACACTTCAGGCATTCATAAAAAAAAATTAGTTTTTTATCAGCTCATTCCTGCTTTGATGTAAGTTTTATATGATATTCAGAAAAAACGTTTTATTTCTCTCACCCTTCTTTGTAACAGGACAGAGACAAGATTGTTATGTAACATATCAAATCCATAAGTTATTAAAATAATAGTGTGTGTGTACTGTATATACACGGCCATTCAGAAGTTTGGGATTAGTAAGATTTTTAATGTTTTTAATGCTCATCAAGGCTCCATTTATTTGATCAAAAATACAGTATAAACAGCAATGTTGTGAAATATTATTACAAAATAACTGTTTTCTCTTTTAATATACTTTCAAATATAATTTATTCCTCTGATGTGAGCTGAATTTTCATTAGCCATTACTCGAGTCTTCAGTGTCACATGATCCTGCCTGATTTGTTTTTGTTTTTTGGAACCTGTGATACTTTTTTCAAGATTCTTTGTTGATAAAAATTTCAAAAGATCAACATTTATTCGAAATAGAAATCTTTTCTAACAATATAAAATTTTGCTATCACTTTTTATCATTTTAACTCATTCTCGCTAAATAAAATATTGAATCTTTGAAATTTCCGTAACATTTTACAAAAAGGCTCATTAGTTAAAATTAGTTAACTACATTAGTTAACAAACTAAGAATGAACAATAATTCTGCAGCATTTATTAATCTTAGGGATGTTAATTTCCGCATTTACTAACGCGTTTTTAAAATCACAGGTTGTGTTTGTTAACATTCGTTGAGTGACTGTGAACTAACATAAACAATGAACAACTATTTATATTAACTAACATTAACAAAGATTATTAAATAGTGTACTAAATGAATTGTTCATTGTTTGTTCATGTTAGTTAATACATTAACTAATGTTAACAAATGACACCATCACAACTTCTTCCAACATTGATAATAAATCAACATATTAGAATGATTTCTGAAGGATCATGTGACACTGAAGACTGGAATAATGATGCTGAAAATTCAGCTTTGCATCTCAGAAATAAATTACATTTTAAAAAATATTAAATTGAAGAATACTTATTTTAAATGGTAATATTATTTTCATAATATTCCTGTTTTTGCTGTATTTTCATGAAGTAATTTCAGCCTTGCTAAGATTCTTAAGAGACTTATTGCAAAAACATGGTAGTATAGTAGTAATCCATGCTGCATATTAAGTCAATTTTATTTTATATGGTGCTTTTCCCAATACACATTGTTTGAAAGTAACTATACTTTATATTTTAAAGTATACTAAATTTGAAACTGTTATTTTAAATTGTTAAATTGTTTTAAATTGTTTTTTTTTCTGAATTTCTGATCAAGAAATAATCAGTTTGAGAGCATGAGAAAAAAAAAATCTTACTGATCTTACCAAACTTTTGAACAGCAGTGTAGATAGAGAGAGAAAGTTCATTTAAAGTAAATCTCTTTGTCTGTGACCAATATTTACAATGCTTTGTTGACTGATGATCCAAAAAAATTCAAAAATAGGTAAAAGTTAACTATTAAAAAGAATAGCTGAACATAAGTTCACAAATAAAATATATTGTTACTGACTTGATTTTGGTATAAATGTAAAATGCTGAAAAACACTAACTGATGTGATTCGTACTTGGCTTTAATACACAGAATATTAATTACATTGCTAATGTATAAAAATATAAAATAGAATTGTTTTTTTCTTTATCTGATTGTGTAAGTAATGCTTATTTAACCAAGAAAATGTGACTGGGACATGAATTTAAAATTTGATTAAAAAAAAACATTTCAGAGCACCACTGCAAACTTACTTTTTATGGAAAGCAATGGATTACAATTACTTTTTACAGCCTGGGTTGGCCTAGCTTATTTGGCTTGTTTGGTTTTTAAAAAACCCAGAAGTTACATTTTTGGCAACTGTAAAGGTCCTTTCACAACAGAAGTAAAATAAACAAGTCTCAGACTGAAAAAAGAGCCTCTGCCCCTCACTCCCAATTCAACTCCCAATCAACATGGTTACAGTAGAGGTGTCAGTGAATAAATGCGAAAACACTAACGTTACTTATCTGATAAAGTATCTCAGATATTTCATTGTAAATTTAATAGTAATGCATTACTAGTTAATCTGATATCTAATTATTCATATTATTCATGTTACTTGTAATGCGTTACCCCAACATACATGTATGTATACGTATATGTATATACGTATTATTTTTATTATATAATATTCTAAAAACAATAGTAATTATTTTATTTTAAAAAGTAACTCTCTCTCTCTCTGTCTATATATATATATATATAAAATTAACTTGAGCAGAATCACTCTGAATATATATATTAGTGCTGTTAAACGATTAATCGCGATTAATTGCATCCAAAATAAAAGTTTTTGTTTGCATATTATATGTGTCTACTGTGTATATTTATTAGGTATAAAAATACACATACATACAGTTTATATTTTAAAAAGATTTTCATGTATTTAGATGTAAATATTTATATTCATATATTTATATTATGTTTAAATAGTCTTAATATACACTACCGTTCAAAAGTTTGGGGTCAGTAAGACTTGTAATAGTCTTTAAAGAAGTCTCTTATGCTCATCAAAGCTGCATTTATTTGATTAAAAATATAGAAAAAAAACAGTAATATTGCAAAATGTTTTTACAATATAAAATAATGTTTTTTATTTTAACATACTTCAAAATAGAATTTATTCCTGTGATGAAAAGCTGAATTTTTATCAGCTGTTACTCCAGTCTTAAGTGTCACATGATCCTTCAGAAATCATTCTAATATGCGGATTTATTATTAGAATGATCAATGTTGGATAATATCAACAGTTGTGCTGCCAAATATTTTTTGGAACCTGTGATTTTTTTTTTCAGGATTCTTTCATGAATAACAAGTTTAAAAAGTACAGTGTTTATTCAAAATATAAATATTTTATAACAATGTAAATTATTTATTATCAACTTTTAATAAACTTTTAAGTATTAACTTAATACATCCTTGGTGAATAAAAGTATTAATTTCTTAAAAAAAAAAAAAAAAAAAGAAACAATAAAAATGTACTGACCCCAAACATTTGAACGGTAGTGTATATATATACATAACATATTTTTCTTAAATATATACATGCATGTGTGTGTATTTATATATACATAATAAATATGGAGAGTACACACACATATTATGTAAACAAAAACCTTTATTTTGGAAGCGATTAATCGTTTGACAGCACTAATATATATATATTATATATACTGCTTTATATTTATATTTATGTTTATATATATTATATTTATATATATATACTGCTTTGCTGTGCATTACATGCAAATGTTGCTTCAGCAACTGAACAGGACAAGTAGCAGTAGTTGTTTAAGATATGCTATGTGAGAGGTCACTTGGTGCAAGTGGCACATCCCAAGCTTAACTACATCGGTAAAAAGCATTGTCTGGACTCCTGAGGTTAGGGCGACTTATCTGCCAATCCTCTTTACAAGTCTCCGTTTGACTCTGCTGTAATCTCCCCCCTTCACTTCAGCGCGAACCTTTCGTGTAAAAATCAACGGCCCTCCTTCGACATCCGGGCCAGTGCACCCTTCAGATGAACTTTGTCCTAATCTTCGTTCAGAGTTTTCCGTTAACACTGCTTAAAACAAAGGGGGCTTTTCCACCAACAAAAGTCCAATAGTGCTTTATCAGGGGCTCTTTTAAGCAGTTTATTGACAGGCTTTCAGGAATTAGTGCTTTAAGCTGACACATTGAACTCCTGACCAACGCTGCATGGGTCTCATCAGATGGATGGTAATTGGCCCTGGAACATCCACCCTATTAAAACATAATAATAAGATATCTTATACCAAGAGTTTTTACACCCACACATTGCCTTACATTTATATACCTGCATTGGACATCTGTCGATGTCCATCCGTTTTTTGTGATCTGAATGGTTTTATATCTGTCAACAGGCATAAAAGAGCTAGATCAGCTCATAATGATTCTCTTCACCACACACATGTTCATCGGTGGATTCTTTGGGTTTGTTTTGGACAACACAATACCAGGTACATTGTAAAAACGCATGACTGTTGGGCATGTTAATCTGCATGGTCGAAAGGTCTTTGTTTGACTCATACGGCATACGAACGTTATTATTCAGTAAAAATACACATCAACAGGAAATGCTAATGAATGCACACTCTCGAACATGCAGAGTCTAATAAGTGGCAGAAATGGGTTCAGCGGTCCAAATTCAAAATCTTGGAGAGCGTTGTGATCACTGTGTAATCTGGTTCAAGACAGTTAGGGTAGGTCAAAAAACTCCCATCTCATTTTCTCCTCCAACTTCGATATCATCGTACATCGCTGCGGAAGTACCGACCCAGTGTTTACAAAGTGAAAAAAGGTAAAACAGCGATGTAGGACCATTTTGAAGTTGGAGGAGCAAATGAGATGGGAGTTTTTTGACATACCCTAACTATCTTGAACCGGAATACACAGAGTACACGCAGAGCTAGACAATACAAACATTTGAGGTTAAAAAGCATGTAAACTGTCAATTTTCTTAGAAAATAACTGATCGTTTCACTAGATAAGACCCTTCTTCGGCTAGAGCCTTTTGATGCTGCATTTAGGAAGTTTAAACTCACAGGCACCATAGAAGTCCACTATATGGGGAACATTCCTGAAAAGTTTTCACCAAAAAACATAATTTCTTTACGACTGAAGAAAGAAAGACAATGTTGGGGGGTGAGTAAATTATCTGTAAATTTTTGTTCTGGAAGTGAACTTTTTAGGTCAGGTAGAACCTGCAATCTCTAACCCTGGCTTCCATGACTGCAATACACTGTTTTCCGTAATCTGGCAAACCGGGGTGTCGATATACTGTTTGGTAAATTTGCAATGGCCGGAATCACACAGACCAAAATGAAAACAGACATTCTGACACGTAATGCACATTTCAAAAGTAGAATAACTCTCTGTAGCATTATGTTTCAGAGAAACAAGTACCAGGCTATAACACATGGTATAATGGGTAATTACAGTTCCGTGAACAACAGTAGTTTTGTTGTTTTGCTAATACCGCTTAAAATCAACCTGTGAATGTCTGTGTGTGGACAGGTCTTTACCATTCAAAATCATTTTATAATGCTGTCTTATTGCTGTCTTTGGAGTAGGTTTATTTTAAAAATGTTTTCCCGACGAATCCTTGACTCCCGCTTAAAATTGTAAATTTATATAAGCTACAAAATAATGCAATAATAAGCCCGCAAGGCTGTTGTTGTTCCATCCTGACGGATGACAACTGAGTGGAATCCCGGAAAATAAACCATGGAATTTTGACCAGTGAGAGGACAGTTTACTCACGGGGGACTTCTATTAACACATTTGGTCCGTATAGAAACTTTGCTGTGTGAAAGCGAACCACACCAAGAATAAAAAGCAACATTGTAATAATTTTAATCCCTGTTTCGGAACAAAAGCGTGTGAAAGCACCCTTACGTAATTCCTAAATATCTATAAAATCTATGCATTTCCTGGTTGCAAGATTTAAAGGGATAGTTCACCCAAAAATGAAAATTCTGTCATTACTTACTCACCCTCATGCCATTCCAAACCTGTAAGACCTTTGTTCATCTTCAGAACACAAATAAGGATATTTTTGATGAAATCCGAGAGCTTTCTGACCTGCATAGACAGCAATGCAGCTGACACGTTCAAGGCCCAAAAAGGTAGTAAGGACATCAATAAAATAGTCCATGTGACATCAGTGGTTCAACCTTAATTTTATGAAGCTATGAGAATACTTTTTGTGTGCAAAGAAAAAAAATGACTTTATTTAACAATTTCTTGTCTTCCATGTCTTGTCTTCGACGTGTGTTCACGCCTGATGTCACATGGACTATTTTAACGATGTCGTTAATACCTTTCCAGGCCTTCAACGAGGTAGTTGCGTTTCTGTCTATGCAGATTCAGAAGGTTGTCAGATTTCATTAAAAATATCTTAATTTGTGTTTTGAAAATGAACGAAGGTTATACAGGTTTGGAACAATATGAGGTGATGAGCGATTAATGACAGAATTTTCGGATGAACTATCCCTTTAAATATGTGATTTGTCTTCTAGTTGTGTTAATGCAGTATTGGTATCATTAATAAAAAAATATGTTGTTGTTTTTTTTTTTTCTTAGGAACAGAAAGAGAGAGAGGAATAAAGAGCTGGAGGAAAGCGGTTCACGAAGACTCTCAAATGCACGTCAGCGATCACTCTTGTTACAATCTGCCTTTCTGCATGAACTTTATTCAGAGGTTTAAACTGCTCCACTATCTCCCGTTTCTCCCGTCAGTTAAGTCACAAGAATTGGGAACTCATCTGTAGTGCCGGAGCTTCCTGTGGTGAGGCTTGATTTTTGAATGGCACATTCCAGGCAAGAGGTGAGCAACGTTCAGGCCCGGCTCCAGGGTTAAACCGATCAGAATAACCACAGAACTGCCCTGGGTTTCCATTGGAAATCAACAACTGTGAACATTTTCAGCTGTTTTTGGATTATTAGAGTACATGAGGATTCCTCAAAAGCTCCAGCTAAACTTCACTGTGAACATGGTGAATTTTAACCGTAAAATTGAAGTTAGATTTTTCAAATGACTGCTTAAACAAACAACAATTGAAAATCATGTTTAATTTGTGCGAGTTCTTACCTGATCAGTGAGTGCAGAGAGTGACGAAGTCCCACACTAAGAGTTAGATTTTCAAAAGTTCATAATACTGATAATAAATCAAAATGAACCCTTTTGCGTCAATGAAATCCAGTTGTGCTTGCAGGTAAAATAACATGTCACCTCAGGACTGCTGCGTATTTGCTCTAATCTAGAGTTCACAGGTACCGCTGGCATAAACGTAGCTGTTGTCATGACAATCATTGCGCACATTTTGTGAAACAACCTGTTTGTCTTTTCATGTCAGCTTTGCTGGCACACTTATATAACAATTCTTTTTTTCCGTTTTACTTGCCGTTGTTGATATATGAAATATCAAAGCATTAATATCATTCATGCTGTCTAACAATTTGATATTTGAGCTGGGCCTGGTGCCATTTCAGTTTTTCTTTGTGCCATTAATTAAATTCAGTAAATTGAATACAGAAATGCAGTACTACACAAGAAATGTCACGTCAGTTCTGTGAGAACTGCACACAAGGTGTCTGAAATCCATGTTCTTTGAACACATTCCAATTTTGATTAATTCTTAAGTAATTATAGCAATGTGAATCAATTTTTAGATGTATTTTATATTAGACTTGTGTTTTTGTGCACGATATTTAATAAACATAAATCATTAAATACATGGGTGCGTGTAAACAGACCTATCACATTTCGGCAAGATTTCTTTAATGCTACTTCTACAAAACAAAAAAATATTGTGATTTAAAAAACCTTGCCAAGGAGAGGACTATGATGCTGTCCTCAAATGCAAATTTAACTATTATTTTGCACACTTGTGCATTTAAATGACTGTATGCCGAAAATAGACAAAAGCAACGATTCCTTTCAAGCTGAATTTTTAGATCAAAGGCAAAAAGGCCTGTGAATAAATACATCAAGTTGTGTTCATCTTTCTTAAAATGCAGGATGTGGTTCATGTTTACATTTGTACCCAAATAAATGTCTTAATGACTTGCTCCATTTTGTTTTATACTTATTTATTTACATTAATTTTATATAGTTATTTTGACCCAGCTGGGTTAAATCTTTTTACCAAACATCCTGGGTTATTTTATTTGAGTCAATTATTGTTTATAAATATTACTGCTTGCTTAAAATGGACTGGAACTTATAAAAAAAATACACACAGAATTACTAGAGGCAACAGCAATAATCAAAAGATGAACATTTATTATTAAGCAAGATCACATGGACAAAATACAAGACAAATTGAATTTAATTGGGTGCATACAGCATAGTTTACAATATTACATACATTTAAATTCGTTTACCAACCCTTTTAGAGATTAAAAAATTATATATATATATATATATATAAAAATAACATTTAAACATATAAATAACATTTATAACATTTAACATTTATATATATATATATATATATATATATATATATAACATTTAAAAGAAGCATTTTATTTTATTGTATCCAACCGTTCTGTCTAATCGCTTTTTACCAAAATAGCGCTAATTCTCATGCCGGTGTGTCGCCGACATCTGAGCCGGTGAAGGGCTGCTGTTCGCCGGGGTGACTGCGAACTTCAGACCGCGGCCTCGCGTTTCACTCGTAGCTGGAAGATGCCATGACTGACACCAAAATCTACCCGTAAACAAACAGTACTGACATTAGAGAACATATTTTAACATCAAATTAAATTAAACTCAGTACTATAACGAATAAAATCCCTTTATATTATGCAAGGCAACAGGCGTTTCTGTCGTGCGAAGTGACGCAGCTGACTGACATCTCGTCCTTGTAAATTAATAAGGGCTGGCAAACGATTAATCGCATACAAAATAAAAGTTTCAGTTTGCCTAATATATGTCTGTGTACTGTGTGTAATTATTATGTATATATAAATACAAGCACATTCATGTACATATTTAAGAAATATTTACAACTATATGTATTTATTATAATTTTTATAGAAGTTATATATAAATAAAAATATTTTGTACATAAACAACATATTTCTCTTTAATATATACTACGGCTGGCAAACGATTAATCGTGATTAATCGCATACAAAATAAAAGTTTGAGTTTGCCTAATATGTGTGTGTACTGTGTGTAACTATTATGCATATATAAATACAAGCACATTCATGTATATATTTAAGAAATATTAACAAGTATATGTATTTATTATCATTTTTATAGAATTTATATTATATATAAAAAAAATGTTGTACGTAAATAACACATTTCTCTTAAATATATACATTAATTTGTGTGTATTTATATATGCATAATTCCACACAGTACACACATATATAATAGGCAAACTCAAACTTTTATTTTGTATGCGATTAATCACGATTAATCGTTTGCCAGCTCTAAAAATAATACAATTTACAGCACAGTAAAGACGTAATAAATGAAATAAAATGTATACAAACCTTTATTTCGCTGAAGAAGTGCAACAAATTGGCGGCGCTGAGAACCAGTCTCTCCTGTAGAGGAATCAAAAAGGCCACGCTCTAACTGTAACTCTGCAGCTGGGTTGTTTTGTCAGAGACAGGCTTAACCCAGCAACAGGGTAGAAAAAAATAACCCATTAACTTAGTTACAGAAAAACTACCCAGCACCTGGGTAAAAATATCAAAAATAACCCAATAAAATGACCCAACAAGTTGAACCCAGCATTTGGGTTTAAAAAAAAACCCAGCACCTGGGTAAAAATAGTAAAAACAACCTAATAAAATGCCCCAACAGACTGAACTCAACATTTGGGTTAAAAAAAAATAACCCAGGATTTTTAGAGTGTAATATTATCATCTTCTGTGTTCTACAGAAGAGTTCAGGACGACATGAGTGTGAGAAAATAGTGACAGAATTAGTCACCTCTAGTGGGGAATAAACTGACTTTAAAGCGTTTTAGATAACTGAACAAGTTCAGACACCGGTCACTAGTGCATCCGGACTCCCCGGCACCACAACATTTAGCTCACTTACCTAAGAGCCGCCTGTTTTCTTTGACGTAGGACAGTTGCGTCAAAGTATCAGTAAACAGAAAGACAGATTTTGCCATGACATTTCAGTCGTGCCAAATGAAATTCCGGCACTGCCAGTTCTCATTCCCTTTCAGAGGAATTCATGCAACAACATTTGTTTTAAATGCCTATGGGAATCCCTCCGGTGCCATCTTAGGCCACGCTTGACTAAACAAGTAAAACACAAGCAACCAATTTTCAAAGTCACCCTCAATTAATCACAAAACATCTCATTTTCCATCTATAAAATTCCATGCAATGAGATTAGTTTGTATGTACTTTTGAGCGTTTTCATAAGGCAGTTTTCAACTTTTAATTTAATGGTATCATTAGGCAAAAACAACTTTCAGAAAAAGAAATTATCAAGAAACAGCCATATGCCAAGCATAGCCAATGTCGAATCAACACGTGTGTGCATGAAAACAAATTTGACTGTCAAATATTGAAGTATAGCGTGCCATTCAGCCTTTTCATGCACGTAAACACATATCCCACTGAAATATATATGAATAGCCTCCAGGCAAAAAAAAAAGCATACATAAATCTATAAAAACAGATAACATGGAACCTGACTAAATGCTGGTTTCTGCTCACTCTCTCACTGGCCTCTCAGCTGATATCAGTTAGTCTGACTGTGGACGTCATCGGCATTACTGATTGGGCCTTCTTGGAATAGATATATGCTTAAATAAGAAATGGACCCATGAAATGCTTTCCATTAATGAATCCTGCCCCAGTTTGTAAAGAATAGTAGAACAGCAACCACTGTAGCACGAAAGAAGATTACAACTAAACTTTTGAAGGGTTACATCTGTCCGAAATAGTAGGAAGTGTGGAGACTCTTGCTTTTAATGTCTTCAGCACATCTGTGGCTTCAGGACGTCATTTGTTTCTCAGACTGTGCTGGTGTGATCTTGGTCCAGTCTTCTTCCACAGTTTGGTAACTCTAGTGGGTTTCTTAGCCATAACTTTGTCGCCAAGGGTTTTCTGGGCCCGCCATTTCATTATTTCAGTGGTCTTAGCTTCAAGGAAATGCTTTACTTGTTTTTCAGTGTGACAGGGGCGTTGTTTTACATGAAAATTGCAGGCTGATTAGGAGATGTTTACAAAGAAAGAATTGCAAGTTGCTGACAGAGGTTCTGATAAATATTTACACTGACCCTGCCATGTATCTGCATAGTAGGGCCAACTCCTGCTGCAGAAAATCCCCAAAACCATGACAACTTCTCCTCCACCTTTCACTGACTTCTTTACACACGTCAGTCTTTCCTCAGTTTGACGCCGAACAAAATTTTTCTCATCAGACCTAATTAAATTAAATTTGCTCTCATCACTTACATCTCTTGCTCTCCTCTCTCCACACAACATGCTCCTCAGCACAGGTGAGCTTAGCCTTTGAATTCTTTCTGAGAAGTTTGATCATGGCAGAGTGCGCTTTCAGTCCGACTTCTCTTAGGCTGTGTTCACATTTGTAGTTTGGTTCATTTAGTCTGGACCAAAAAGGAAAATGATACATTTGGTCCTAGTCCACTTAAGAGTTCACACTGGCATTTTTGACAGCGAACCTAAAGATACCGAACCTAAAGGCATAGTGATACGTTCACAACCTAATTGGTCGGGTTGAATGGAGTATATTTTGTGACGGAACTCACCGAACAATCCAAACAAAAGGAAAATGTGCGTCGAATTAAAGCGGCGCTGTAGGTCTATGACATCAAAGTACTCATTCACTGATCGGTCTGCTGAGAGACGCTTTAAGTTGAATACACCTAATGCCATCTGCTGGACTAAACACGCTTATTGTTGCATGCATATGATTTTATTTTCACCACTTGCGAATGCACAAAGAGCTCATAAAAGGCACTTTACCTTCTCATTGCTCCACGTTTGCCCTCTGCTCTTTTTGTGTTGGATACACCGCTTGTTTCCTTTGTGAAATCATGTTGTATAGCATCGCATTTGTCGTTACTTCCTGTTTTTGGTTCGTTTAGAAGTATTTGGTCAGTGTTGCATTCATATTTCATTCGAACCGCACCAGAGTTCGTTTGGAAGCTATTTTTTTAGCGGTCTCAGTCCGCTTGTTTTGGTGTGCACCAGGGTTCGGATGGCAGCGTTCACACTTACTCAAATGAACCGCACTAACAGAGCAATCGCACCAGAGTTCGTTTTAATCGAACCAAACATGGCAAGCAATTCCAGCTGCAGTGCTGAACCGATTTCTCCATTGAAAGTTTCTGCTTTATCCTGTCTTCTTGTGTATTTGTCTTACGTGGATGACTAGCCCTTTTGTGGGACTTTAGGGGGATTTGAAAGAGTGGTGTTTTTGTGAATGCATGACACGGAGGAAAATAAATTGTTGAATAAAGTTTTTGTTTTCTTTGCGCGTAAAAAGTATTCTCATAGCTTCATAAAATAAAGGTTGAACTACTGATGTCACATGGACTATTTTAACGATGTCCTTACTACCTTTCTAGGCCTTGAACGTGTTAGTTGTGTTGCTGTCTATGCAAAGTCAGAAAGTCTCGGATTTCATCAAAAATATCTTAATTTGTGTTCTGAACATGAACAAAGGTCTTACAGGTTTGGAACAACATGAGGGTGTGTAATTAATGACAGAATTTTCATTTTTGGGTGAACTATCCTTTTAAGTGTGGAAAGCAGACTAACTAGGTTACAACTGTTGTGTTCACTCTTACAGGCAAGTCAGTGCGGTAATTTGAAGTACTTTCTAATCTGAGTTGGATTTCTAGGATTGGATTACATTAACAGATGTATAGGCTGACTAAGCAACAAATCGCCTGCGAAGCCTCGAACATTGTGTATTAGTGAAAGTCTCTCCCCACCTGCCAAGAGGTTTACAGGTCCAGTAGATGGTTAGCACCCTTTCTTCGAATGTTTCACTTTTATACGTGAATCAGGGATAGTTTGGCCAAAAATGAAAACTGTTATTCATTACTCACTCTCATGTTATTCCAAACCTGTATGACTTTTTGATTTTCCTCATAAAATGTGAAAAAGAAATTGTCCCAGAGTAACAACCAGCTACATTGTCGCAACTCTTGCCTTGTACCTGTTCCAATAAGTCCCTTGATCCAGCTTTAGCCAAAGGTACATCATATCGAATTATCACCAGCGGACCAAACGGCCACCAGCTGGTACTTGTGACCTGAATTGGGCGGTGCGTTTGGCAGTCATTCAGTCAGTCAAGTGATCCAGTTAGGATCGAACGCCACAGCTGCCCCATTCCAGTAGCTTTACAAGTTGTAGACACCTAGTGCAGTAACCAGCGGTACCCTTGCAGCATTCTGAAAAGTTGAGATGTTTTCATCTCGATGCGGCGCGGACACGCCTGAAAAAAACGAGCGTGTCGCTTCCGTTATGAGCGCGGCTGCCACGCGTCTACATTTGAAATAACGAACTTGAGCTCGCATTAGACGCGATATGTGAACGCCCCCTTTTTCAGGCGCGTCCGCGCCGCATCCAGATGAAAACATCTCAACTTTTCAGAATGCCGCAAGCACACCGCAACTCATGTGACAAGATTTAACCAGTTAGCTTCATCCTTTCCTGTAACAACATTAAAAGGTCAGCCGAGATGGAGAAACAGCTGATCATAGCTGTACATTTTTAAATAAATTTAGTAGCAGAGCTACAGCAAATGATTTTTAGTGCTGGGAATCCGTTTGTCCTTTGATGAAACTTTCGTCTCTTCATTGATAGTGCGGGTCATGGTTGCTTCGCAACGGCAGACACCACGGGAGCGCAAGCTACAGAGCGCTTTGGAAAAGAGGAAAAATCGGCGCGCCTAGCGTTTTCCTCACGTTTTTAGGCGCGATATGTGAACGGCCCCTTACATGTCTATATCACTTCTTCATACGATTTAAGTTATTTTAAATGTCCTTACAGCCTAAAACAGATAAATAACCAAACCCTACAACGACACTGGCCAAACAAATGCAGTAAACAATATGATAAAAACTTAAAGTTTCACTATTAGTAGAGACCCTGCTGCTGAACGCTTTTGAGAGACGCACAGACAGACTCGCACCGGTAATTCACATAGTTAAGTTCTCTCTCTCTCGCTCTCTCTCTCTCTCTCTCTGATAACTAAATTATTAACTGCAGTCTGCTATCAACGGCTCAAGCCTCCGTTACGCATGTCATGTATCCGTTAGTAGGTCTAAAATGACGTTGTGGAATTATCAACGGAGGCGTTGGCTAAGATACGTAAGAAATGAGTCCTACTCACAATAGCATTTTAATGAAAAAACCGGATGAATGCCTTGAAATATATCATCTGATCGATGTCTTGAAGTGTGGTAACCGTAAGCGGAATAATTGATGACGGGCCGTTGAATTCTCAGAAAATAATCCACACCGAGGTTATTTTACACATTAATTTTTTTCCGCTCCACGTCATGGCCGCATCACCACCTCGGGTGTGCATTATTTTCTAAGAATTCAACGGCCCGTCATCAGTTATTCCTTTCTTATTTCATAAAATATTAATATAGTAATATAATGATTTTATGGATGATCCTTGTAGCAGAAAATATAAAAAGGCCCCCAAAGGTATTAATACTCTGAGTAACCTTCACCTTTCTTTATCTTGTTAATTTTATTGTTATTATATTTTTTTTATTTGCCTTATCGGGGAGTTAATAGCTCACACGCTGTCTGAGTCAAAGTCTTCTTATCCGTAGTGCCCACCTGTTGAACTGTATCTGTTTCACCATGTCCTACTGGCTCTACTGGCTCTACTGAAGCAACAGCTTTGTTTGGTGAGGGAAGAGCGTGTGTGTTCTGAATCTCTCAATTCAATGTCATTTTGATTAATTAATCCTTCACTTTGTGGCTTTGGGTTTTGGCAGAGTAGTCTAATATAATTAAATCTAAAAAAAGAAATCCATCACTTTTTATGAGATGTAATGTTTATACACGACTGTAACTCTAGAGTTGCATGATTTGAATTTAAACTACATTTTTTTCATTTTCTGAAGAAACAAGAGCAGTGCCTGACGTGCAAACTGGGTGATCTGGGTTGTTGCTAGGGCATGGCTATAGGGTTACTAAGGTGTTCAGAGTGATTTGTAGTGTGAT
Organism: Labeo catla; assembly: GCA_012976165.1. Lineage (NCBI taxonomy): Eukaryota > Metazoa > Chordata > Actinopteri > Cypriniformes > Cyprinidae > Labeo > Labeo catla. Next base: position 245,468 of record VONZ01000713.1, on the reverse strand, counting down.
GCTAAATGCTATATATATAAATGTGTGTGTGTGTGTGTGTATATATGTGTGTGTGTGTGTGTTTCTGCGTGTGCTGTCAATTTATTAAAAAGTAAACTAATCCCACATTTTTCTGTAATTAATGGTGATTAATTGCAAGTTTATCATAATTTCATATTGAATCTCCTTATTAATGTAGAAACAACAAAGATGGTATATTTTAAATATGTTTTTAATGGTGTGTGTGTGTGTGTGTATATATATATATATATATAAATGTGTTTATTTAATTATTAGTTTAGGTTTAAACTATTAGTTGATAATTAAAACTAAAACTGAAATAACTATAGACATTGAGACATACTAATAAAAAACATATTAATAAAAAGGGCAAACAGTATCAAATTGCAGTTTATATATAATATTAATTTAATATTAAAATAAAAATATTAACTTAATATATTTAATATTAATTAAAATATTTATATTTTTATTAATTATATAAATAAAAAGTACTATATGTATGTGTGTGTGTGTTTATATATAAGTACTGTCAATGCATTAAAACATTTAACTAATTGCACATTTCTTTTGTAATTATTCACATAATAATAATATAAATTAGTTTACCTTAGTGCTACCATTTGATTAAAAAGTAATTAATCACACATTTTTTGCATATTAATATATTTAAATGGTCATAATTTCACACTGAATCACCATATTAATGTAGAAACAACATACAAATATATGAACATAAAGAAATGTGTTTGTTAAATGATATAATTTAGTTATATAATAAAAAATAATAAAAATGAAGAACAAACAACAAAAATACTAAAACTAACTAAAATGTAAATACAATGGAAATGTAAAAAAAAAAAAAAAACAATACTACTATAATAGTATCTAACTAATTTACACTGATGGCTAAATATATATATATATACTTACATACACTTTTGTTTTTGCCCCCATTTTTCATGAGCTGAACTCAAAGATCTAAGACTTTTTCTATGTACACAAAAGGCCCTTTTCTCTCAAACATTGTTCAGAAATCTGTCTAAATCTGTGTTAGTGAGCACTTCTCCTTTGCCAAGATAATCCATCCACCTCACAGGTGTGGCATATCAAGATGCTGATTAGGCAGCATGATTATTGCACAGGTGTGCCTTAGGCTGGCCACAATAAAAGGCCACTCTAAATGTGCAGTTTTATCACACAGCACAATGCCACAGATGTCGCAAGTTTTGAGGGAGCATGCAATTGGCATGCTGACTGCAGGAATGTCCACCAGAGCTGTTGCCCATGAATTGAATTTTCATTTCTCTACCATAAGCCGTCCCCAAAGGTGTTTCAGAGAATTTGGCAGTACATCCAACTGGCCTCACAACCGCAGACCACGTGTAACCACACTAGCCCAGGACCTCCACATCCAGCATCTTCACCTCCAAAATCATCTGAGACCAGCCACCCGGACAGCTGCTGCAACAATCGGTTTGCATAACCAAAGAATTTCTGCACAAACTGTCAGAAACCGTCTCAGGGAAGCTCATCCGCATGCTCGTCGTCCTCATCGGGGTCTCGACCTGACTGCAGTTCGTCGTCGTAACCGTCTTGAGTGGGCAAATGCTCACATTTGATGACATCTGGCATTTTGGAGAGGTGTTCTATTCACGAATGAATCCCGGTTTTCACTGTACAGGGCAGATGGCAGACAGCGTGTATGGCGTCGTGTGGGTGAGCGGTTTGCTGATGTCAACGTTGTGGATCGAGTGGCCCATGGTGGCGGTGGTGTTATGGTATGGGCAGGCGTATGTTATGGACAACAAACACAGGTGCATTTTATTGATGGCATTTTGAATGCACAGAGATGCCGTGACGAGATCCTGAGGCCCATTGTTGTGCCATTCATCCACGACCATCACCTCATGTTGCAGCATGATAATGCACTGCCCCGTGTTGCAAAGATCTGTACACAATTCCTGGAAGCTGAAAACATCCCAGTTCTTGCATGGCCAGCATACTCACCGGACATGTCACCCACTGAGCATGTTTGGGATGCTCTGGATCAGCGTATACGACAGTGTGTTCCAGCCACTGAAGAGGAGTGGACCAACATTCCACAGGCCACAATCAACAACCTGATCAACTCTATGTGAAGGAGATGTGTTGCACTGCGTGAGGCAAATGGTGGTCACACCAAATACTGACTGGTTTTCAGACCCCCCAATACAGTAAAACCGTGGCCTTTTATTGTGGCCAGCCTAAGGCACACCTGTGCAATAATCATGCTGTCTAATCAGCATCTTGATATGCTATACCTGTGAGGTGGATGGATTTGCGAACAATATTTGAGAGAAATAGGCCTTTTGTGTACATTGAACACAAAGAGTTCAGCTCTTGGGGGCAAAGACAAAAGTGTTGTGTTTATAATTTTGATCAGTGTGTATATATATATTGGTTTTAGCATTTTTAGTTCTTATATTTTTTACGTAAATTTCTAAATCAAATGTGTAAATTAAATGTATAAATTAATAAAAAACATACAAAATACTACGCAATTTTAATATTGGCAATTTATCATCTAGCAACATAAAAATAATTACAGTATTAATGCATACATTTCTAGTTTTATCATAAACCAACCAAAAAAAAAAAGTCATATTGATTAATAGTCAATTTTTAGTTTGACCTTTCATTACTGATGTTGTTAATCACTAATAATGCTTTTATTTAACAGTGCACAACTTTTCTTACAGTAAGAGCACATAATTAGTTTTATATGGCACCTACTACAAAAAGCCTGTAGGTAAATTCTGATGCTCGCTTATCTAAACAATGTTTCTAAGCTTGTAACAATATGCCGTGTAATATCTGTACTAGTGTGTTTCATGTATTGCCAGCAACCGTTTCTGGTACTTGTGACTACACCACCCCAAATGTACTTTCTGCCAGCTATAAGCCTATTCCTCAAGAGACAGAGTCATTAAAAGTAGTTTATGATCAGCGGTTTAAGCTGGTGCCATGCATTATCTGGATGGGGAGGTCTTCACACAAATCAATTTCAGCACTTGTGATCACTTTTTTGGATCATGTGAACCAAATGATATCAGCCGCAAAACGCTCCAATGTGTTTGGAAACGTAAACAATGCAATAAACAGTTTGACAAATTGACAAGGTAAGACAATAAGCAGGCACGTACCAAGAAAAACTGTTGTCGTTTGGATTTGGATATTCTCTGTTTTTTATTGCTCAGAGATGTAACAAAGTGGCAATTTTCTGACTCTGTGTGACCTCTTTTTCGAGGAAAGATGAGGGGAATTATTCTAGGAGGTGACAATGTTGCTGTTGTCGGTCGTTTCTCTTATATTTCTTGTCATCAATGAGGAGTTTTGTTCTTTTTTTATGCCTCTTATGTGAGAATTTCAGTTCTTGACCTAGTATTTGAAGCTGAACAGTGCACCGATTGACACGGCGAAGGCTCTGGGAGCAGAAGGTTGGATATGGATTTTGATTTGGGTGGGTTCCAGCGATGAACTTCTCATGCAATGTCTCACAAACTGACAGAGAGTAGATTAGACCTTCTTCAGATTACACTTGTGTTGTCAGGTTTGGTTGTTCTGCTCGCAGTGTTGTGCATACCAGCTCTTGTCTTTCAGCGCTCTCCTCCTCTTAGGGAACACCCTGCTCCAGCCCTCCCAACATGTGGTATTGCTTAAAGCAGTAAATTCTGATGTATTACTGGGAACATGCAGTAGCTTAAGAGCGGCTTTGGTCTCATAAAATAGTGGCAGCATCTATCACCAAAAATACTTGCTTAAATATTTGGGCTACATATCCATTTATCTATTTTACAAATAGAAAAGGTTGTACATAAAACAGTATGTTTCAGTAGAAAATATTGTTTCAGTTTCATTTATTTCCAATCTTTTACTTATAGTTTCTTTGTAATTACTTGTAAAGATTACTAGCAGTTTTTTTTTTTAGAATATAGAGACTTTTATTTTAAAAAAAAGTAATAATGATATATAAAACAGATCATTTTAGTATTCTTCACAAGCAAATATTGTTTCAGTTTTTCTATTCTTCTTAAAATTTTTAAGTTTAATAATTCAGTCTTTTTATAGAATATTTTGAAATGAATAAAAATTAATAATTCTATATAAAACAGATCATTTGAGAATGTTTTCATTTTAAGGTAATTCCAGTCTGTTACTTATAGTTTCTTTGTAATTATTTGTGAAATATCAATTTTAAGTGAAAATTTCTACAGAAAAGTTAAGTTCTACAGTTAAGTTTAATTTAAAATTTAAATTTACTAGCAATGTTTGAGTGAAAAATTCTACACAATTTTTTATAGAATATACATATAGAGAGAGAGAGAGAGAGACTTAAAAAACTAATAACTATATATAAAACAGATTATTTTAGTATGTTTCACAAGAAAATATTGTTTATGTAATTATTTGTGAAATTTACTAGCAATTTTTGAGTGGAAATTTCTACACAATTTTATAGAATATAAAGAGAGGGACTTTTGTTTAAAAAACAGATTTATTAATACAAATTAATAATTATATATAAATCAGATAATTTGAGTGCTAAACAAGAAAATATTGTTTATATTTTAAAATATTTCTTTGTAATTGTTAAATTTACTAGCAATTTTAAGTGAACCTTTCTACAGAATTTCTATAGTATATAGAGAGAGACTTTTAAAATGTTAAAAAATTGATAATTGTACATAAAACATTTCATCTGAGTATGTTTCACAAGAAAATATTTGTTCAGTTAAGTTTAGTTTATTAGAGAGAGAGAGAGACTTTTATTTAAAAAAAAATAATTATATATAAAACGGATTATTTGAGTATGTTTTACAAGAAAATATTGTTTCAGTTTTTCTATTATGAAGATTTTTAAGTTTAATAATTTACATGCTATTTATTTGTAATTATTTGTGAAATTTACTAGCAATTTTTGAGCGAACATTTCTACACAATTTTATAGAATATAAAGAGAGAGACTTTTGTTTAAAAAACAAAACAAAATAATAATTATATATAAATCAGATCATTTAAGTGTTTCACAGGAAAATACTGTTTCAGTTTAAGTTAATTCCAGACTGTTACTTGCTATTGTAATTATTTGTGAAATTTACTAGCAATTGTTAAGTGAAATTTTTTACAGAATTTCTAACGAATATAAAATAAGATTCTACTTAAACATTTCATCTGAGTATGTTTCACAATAAAATATTGTTTCAGTTTAATTTAAATGAATTACAATTGGTTACTTATAGTTTCTTTGTAATTATTTGTGAAATGTACTAGCAATTTGTGAATAAAGATTTTTAAGTTAAGTAATCATTCAGTCTACTTATACTTTTATGTAAATATATATAAATAAAAAACAGATAATTTGAGTGTTTCACAAGAAAGTTTTGTTTCCGTTTAAGTTAATTCCAGTCTGTTACTTATTTCTTTGTAATTATTTGTGAAATTTATTAACATTTTTTTAGTAAAAATGTATACGCAAATTTTATAAAACATACAGAGAGAGAGAGAGATAATTATTATTTTAAATAATAATAATAATAATAATAATAAGTTAAACTTATTATTAATAATAATAGTAAGTTTAATAATTCAGTATATTACTTGCTATTTCTTTGTAATTATTTGAAATTTACTAGCTACTCACTTCATTTTTTGAGTGAAAGTGAGTTTTTTATAGGATATATAGAGAGACTTTTATTTAAAAAAATAATATATAAAACAGATCATTTAAGTATGTTTCACAAAAATATATTCAGTTTTTCTGTTTTTAAATTTTTAAATAATTCAGTCTGTTACTTACAGTTTCTTTGTATTTTTTGTGAAATTTACTAGCAGTTTTTGAGTGAAAATGTCTAATAATACTTTTCTCATAAATTTCTCATTAATAATTACACCTAAAACGCTGTTACTTGCTATTTCTTTGTAATTATTTGTGAAATTTACTAGCAATTTTTGAATGAAAATGTCTACACAATTTCATAGAATATTTAGAAAGAGGCTTTTCTTAAAATAATAATAATAATAATAATTATATATAAAACATTTCAGTATGTTTCACAAGAAAATAGTGAAAATTGATTCATAAAGAATAAGGAGAGAGATATCTACATATTACATTTAGTTTGATTTGAGGTGTAATTAAATGGATGGGCGCTTTTAAAGGGCACCTGATATACAAAATCCACTTTTACATGGTGTTTGGACATAAATGTGTGTTGGCAGCATGTGAACACAACCACCGTATAATAATAAAAATCCACTCCTTAATTTTTTTAGTCTCACTAGACATGCTGTTTTGATTCTCTAAGCAATGTGACATCACATTGTTTAGGCCCCGCCCACAACCGCTGACTGACAGTCCTGCATTACTGCATTGTCCGCCCTCAGCGAGTTGTCTTTGGTTGTACGCCGTCCTCCATTTTCTCCACGCTCGAGCAGCTGTAATGTTAACAATGTCTCGTAAACAATCCCGGTGATCTGTGTTCGGATGTAAGACTGAACATAAGAGTCTTCTTTTTCTCCCAACATCTGAGCCACTGGGGACGCAGTGTCCTACTTTTATTTTTGAAAGTAACGCGCCTCAAAATCTGCCTAAATACGTTTATGTCTGCGCAAATAATTTCACTCCAGACTGCTTTGTGAATGTCATGTCGTTATAGTGCTTAGCTAACGTTTTAACCATATTTGTGTCGTTTCGTTAAAACACCACGCCCTTTTCTGAAGACGGGGCAGGAATATGCAGCTCATTTGCATTTAAAGTGATACACACCAAAAGCTGTGATCTGTGGGGTACACCAAAGATTATAGATATCATATAGATATTTCATATAGATTCCAGTTTGATGAATGAAACTATCATGCCATACCCATTTATTCTCATGTATTATGAAAGTTTTCTGCATTTTTTGTGACCCTACAACAACAAACACATCCTCTTAATCACTGAAAAATTCCCTACATGTGTTCTAGAGGCTTAGCGAGGGCTGGAGGGAATCGTAAATTACCAGACAGACAGTCATCAGGGCCTGGAGGTCTAAAAGAAGTCTCTCAAGATTCTGGAAGCCCCTGTGTGATTCTTGGTAATGCGAGGGACAAAAGATGAAGTGATGCATTTTGAGTGTTGAGGGAAGTGAGATTTCAGCGGCTTGATTAAATTAGCGCCTGTCATGGAGTGAAAAATTAACCTTCTGTCTGATCTTCTCGAGTTACACCAATATCAAGAAAATAAAAGGCGATTAAGTTATCCCTCCTACACACACAGATGCAAGTGCGCACAAGGGGAGGTGAAGTGAAACCCGTGACAGCCGGGTGAGAGCGGGAGAAAAAGGAAAAAGCTGTAATAATAGATGAAACCATTATCAGAGAGGTATGACAGTGCATTAGTTCACAGAGGGGACATACCCATAAAACAACACTTCTTAGGAGAAAGAGTCCAAGGGTTTGGTCAAAGGTCGACACTGAACACTGTTCTGTAAGAAATACTTCTGCGAGAATAAAACCAGGGAGATTTTCGCCCTGCAGTAAAGGAGAGCAGGGTAAGATGTGCCAGTTTTTGTTTTTCTCAGCTGAAGTACGTTTTTTTGCAAATGGAGACCACATATGCACAGTGGCGCAACTTACCCCATGCCGTGGCTAAGTAGATCCTTCTTGGATAAAAATAAAAAAACATAATTGACCCATTTGCTAAGCCCCATCCCTTTTGGTTCATCAGACAAGCTTAAAGAATGTCCCACAGGAATGAACTACGGAAATGGAGATTTCTGTAAACACACTGATTATGAGCTCGAAAAAAATGATGCAGTAACTTAAATGAAAATGTGATATTGGGGAGATTTCTGCATTAATACCAAATGCAAATAATGAAAATCCTATATATATATCCTTTTTAAAATATTTTTTTATATACATTTATTAGTATGGAAGTATAATATTTAAAGGGTTTCAAAAGACCAAGCATTTATATATGTGACCCTGGACCACAAAACCAGTCATAAAGGTCAGTTTTTTTAAATTGAGATTTGTACGTCATCTGATAGCTGAATAAATTAGCTTTGATGTATGGTTTGTTAGGAAAGGACAATGTTTGGCTGAGATACAACTATTTGAAAATCTGAAATCTGAGGGTGCAAAAAAGTTCTTAGCAATGCATATCACTAATCAAAAATTAAGTTTTGATATATATGGTAGGAAACTTGCAAAATATCTTCATGGAACATGATCTTAATATCCTAATGATTTTTGGCATTAAAAAAAAATTGATAATTTTGACCCATACAATGTATTGTTGGCTACTGCTACAGATATACCCATTATTATATTTGCTTTGACATTCTTATTTAACTTTTCTATTTTAAAACACATTTTAGCACAGGACAAAAAACAGACAGTTAGTATGGTAGGCCCTTCAAAAATATGTAGTGACATAAATTTGTGCATTGTTACTTGCACAAGTGGTGGTCTTTCCACTGGCGCATCTATGAACAGGTCAGACAATAATACTCACAAATTTTATTGATTTAGTTATTTAAGAGGCACTTTGACATCTATATAAACAAATCAGTTACGTAAACTTAAGGTTTAAAACTTTTGAATGAACAGTGAGTGGAAAATTGTCCCTGTGCCTCAAGTCTCCAAAAACCAACTATGAGCTCTATGCACCAGATATCAGCACTGACATTGTTTTTTTGCTTGCTTTAGCAACTGAATAAAGTGCATCAACAGTATAATGATTAATCCTGATTCAAATGATTAGTTACTCACCATATATCCCCTTGAATGAACTGTGAGCTTTACTGTTGTATTCAAGAATACAATTATTCAGTGTAATTTGTGAAAGCAGCAGGGCACGATGGGATAAGGTGTGTCAGTGAATAAGCTGCGTCACCACTTGCATAGAAAGGAAAATGCACAATTTTTGTCATGCGATGAAATGTGTAAAAAAGAGCCACGAGCTGCCTGTGAGAATGGTGTCAAAGAAAATTTGTTTCATTACAATGAAAGATTCTGTATATTTAAATCTTACGAAGATTAACCATGGTTTTACTACAAATAAACCAAACAATCCATCATGGTAACCACAAACTGCGCTAACCATAGTTTAACGATGGTATTTGTAGTAAAACTGTGGTTATACAAATGCTAATCAATACCAGAAAACATGGTTACTACACTTTTACCATGTAAAACCATGGTTCATTTTTGTAAGGGAAAGCTTTGCTGTCTGCAGCCAAAATATGACTTGAATGGGGTATTAGCGCATTTATATTTCTTCATATTTTTATTTAAAACGTCATATAGCCTATTTGTTTTACCTTCATCTAATTTGTCCTTGCCTAGAGGGTAACCTTGTTTAAAAAAATGGCAGTTTACCTCACTCTCCCTTACTACCTAGTTTTTGCCAGAGTACTGTACTACTGCTGTAGATGTCACTGTTTACCTCAGTGTTCGCGCACGTCTGTCACATTCGACCACATTTGAAACAGAAAAGTCCAACACGTGGGATTTGAACATATTTCAGTCGCATATTTGATCAAATGTCAAGTATGTGCAGTGTGAAACCACCAAAAAGGCTTCGCGTGAAGATGAAACAGCGGCTTCTGGTTTTCACTAAATGTTACGTTCGAGAAACTCTGAATGGTCAGCTGCGCTGCATTTTTTGAGTTTCCATAATAAGAAAATCCAATTTAGAGCGATCAAAGGCTTGTTTCTTTCTTCGTCCTATTCATGACGTTTTTAGTACATGAATAAGAATCAGTAAACACTACACGCTTTCCAGAACGATTCCAACAATCACTGAGCATTTCTGCAGCGCCAAAGCCCTTTTCACTACAAAACATCTTACAAACTTTTTGCAGTCACGACAAGCCGTAAACAAGCGACTCCATCCTGCGAAAATTAGCAGGAAAACACTGCCATCAAATAAATCTCAGTTGGACGTTTGGATGGTGATTGTGAAATCGACTGAGGAGACCCAGGGCAGCAGACGATCGAGAGAAACTGGGGTGGGCGGGAGTGCGCTGAAGCCACAAGATAAAAAGGCTTTGCTCTTGGGAAAAAACTCTTGATTCTTTCCACAGCCTTCCGATCTCCATCGTACGGTATGAAGCGTCTACCTGGATACTTACCGTCATTACGCAAATTTAGGTGACTTTCTTTCCCTCCCGACTTGGATTCTACTTTATGATGATTTTGGATATGTACCTTTGGGATGAAGAGAACCCTTTCCCTGCCCGCCGAAGTAAGATAAAATAGGGTTTCGCTGACATTGGAGTTACTCCTCTCGTTCCATATGAAGAAGTCAAACGTAAGTGAACGGCTTTTGCATTAACGCGAGTAATAAGCGTGAATCACATGTGATTTGCATTTGTTTTTTGCTACGTGCGCTTGCAAAAATGCGCTGTCTGCAGAGCAGAACTACAGGAAATGATAGTATGTTTTTTATTACAGCATACTGAAGCGATAGTCTTTAATAAAGACTCTCGCATCGTTGAGCTTGTAAATATTTTAAGACGCTAAATGCGCACGAAGGCGCGCAATTGTGTGCACTTAATTAGGTGGGGGGGTGGAAGGACTGGCTACATAATGATTTATTATTTAAAATTAACTCGACGCATGTTGTTAACTAAGTACCACAAACATGCTTTGATCTCAATGAGCTGAAGATTATTATATTGTTACAGCATGTTTGTTTCCATCCATTTAACTTGTCACAATCATTTTCGTCATTTCTACTCACTTGAACCAGAAATGTTCAAAAGAAGCGCAACTTTCAAAAAGAATTAACGCAGAAAACAGCTTTTAGCGAGTTCAAATGTTTTACGATGTGGAGAGACATGCATAATTCGATCTGGCCGAACTGCAAAATCGGTTTCGTTGTCGTTTAGCTAGAGAATGTTATGTGTTATGTCCTCTCGATGGTTTTTGTGAACAATGTAACGATTAAAACATAATCCACCAGTCCTCCAAAATGGAGATAAGAGTAAATTAACGTTGATAAAACGACGCGAACTTTGGACGCTTACGCAGGTGCTTAACACGAGAAATCTACATGCACATGTATTCTGTGGGAACTAGATTTTCCTGGTACATTAGGCTACTCGCCGACTTGGATATGTTGTACAACGGGAAATAAGCCAGTGGAAATGGTTTTCATTGACTATGGGGGATATTTACTCGAAATGCATCAGGCTTTTCTCACAGCATCAGTAACGCTTTCCTACATGGCCTTAAACTATGTGAGGCTTTGCGATTTTTTTAGGTAGGCTACTGTACGTTATGAACATTCACCTTAAGATCATTTGCCATTTTGTAAATCTACTCTAATCGCAAGAAGACCTAGTCTATATTGATGTACGACGAGACAGAACTCATTCACTTTGCACCTTCTTACTCCGGCTGGGAATCTGCATTACCTCTTGCTGGGAGTAAGCTGTTGCAGGATGATAAATTGGCATGTGGTGCTCGCCAAGACCTGTTTTTTAAAGATTATTTTGGTGCATTTTTGCTATTTTATTAAAAGACAGTAATAGAGAAACAGAACATGTTGAACACTGATCTTCCAAAAGCATGTAACCGCTAAATGTTAGAGCATTCATCCAAGCTTCAATAAAACACTTTATTCTTAAGTACGCATAATTTATGTTTAACCTTGGCCGTTCTGAAAGTGCATTTATTGGCTATGACACACCTGCCACTATATATGAATCTCATCGCTTGTAACCTTACTTGAAATGAAGTTAATCATTTGCAAACATATGCACAAGGACGCTCGCTCATACTGTACACCTGACAGTTTTGTTTTTTGATAAAGACTGAGTCATTTGATTTTTGCGGTTATTCTGTTGGAGAGAATTTAATGTATGAGGAAAGTCCTGTGTGAACACCAGCATACAGTATTCACTATGTGAACAATCACTGAACAAACTGTACAGCTCTTCGCCCGTCACCCGCATACACTGACCCCTTTGCCAAAACTGAGGGCTCAATTATTTGAAACATCCAGCATGAAAGCAAAACACCTTCGATAACATGCCAAGCCCAAAGGCAAAAATAAGTTAGTGACAGTTTGCAAAGTGACTATGAGGAAGTGTTACGCATCGAAAACTAACAATCTTGCAGTAGAAAAAGACTTCATATTTTGCAACACTAAATTTCCTCTTCATGGGTAACTAATACCAGATTTCTGTTTGGTACGTGCTACGCACATGTCCACATGAAGCACATAGTTCGACAGGGTTGCTTCCTGGAAGTTTTCATTGTAGAAATGTGCAGTTGACATTCTTGTGCATGGACTGAATTAAACGTACAAATGCGATTTGCATGTTTAGCCTTTGAATTTAGACATGGAATAGTGAAGACATGTATATAAGCACCTCAGCTAGGAAATACTACAAAATGAAATGAGCTGCAGCCGCAACTTATGTTGTATAGCCACGACACTAATCCTATTCACAGCTTTCAAAACTGGTTTTGAAAGACAGAATGATTTACGAGGTTGTGAAGCAATGACACATGCTTGTGTAGAAGTTGTAAGTAACTTTTCAATTAAAGATTTAAATGTTTCACATTTTAGCAAATACTTGAAGTAACAAATTCCACAATCCTTAACCAATGTTCTGGTACTGCGGAACAGTCTGGGGATGTTGCAGCATTACAGCATTGAAGACAGAGGTAATGTGTTCTGAGAAGAAAATAAATTAAAAGACAGAAAACGCTTAGTTTTATGGAATCGGTTGTCCGTCAGTTTCCGTCTGTCATGCACCGTCGTTTTTTTCTGCTATATACATGCTTCATGTCAAATCAAATGTGAAGATAACTCAAAAAATAAGTCACTAAACAGACACGAGGGTTTTTTCCTCCTTTAAAATCACTGTAACCAGCTTAATAATTAAAAAAGAAAACTGAACCAACAGCAACTATTTAACTAATAAATCTGGAGCGTGTGGTCAAAGGTAAATAATAACACCAGATTTGCTGGATTTTACTAGAAATTATTTTGTTATGTAATTATTTTTTGTTTCCTGTTTGGGCCGATTGATGTTGTTTTGTCTGAATTCAAGAAAGTTTATCTGTAAATCTGATTTTGTTATATCAGATGAGTCATTTTGCACTGTAAAGATAACTTGTGGAGTTTACGGTTTTGAGTAAAGCAATAAGCAGACTTCCAGTAGATACTAAATGGACTACTCTGTAATTCTTTTAAATATATTTTAAGCAAGCTGGAGATAAAATACCAGAAAGAGGAATGACGGCTCGAGCTGTAATTTACCTAAATGTTATCATTGCACCATTCCATTAAGCCTGTTTACCTGTTTACTTTGTTTCCATATCCTTTTAGTCCTTACATGGCATTTGACACTCACCGGGCTTTGACACTGCTAAGCCTAGTCCAAACAAAAAGGTTTTCAATAGCGGGTGGCCATTCATAATAAAGGGTGAAACTTCATCTGTGTTTGGAAAGAGCTTAATTGTATAATGGACTCTCTAAAGTGAATTGAATCCAATGATAAAAATGAAATCGTTGGCCCGGCAAATAAATCTCTTGCTTTCATTGGCGCACTGCGTAAACCGAATATGTCAATAAAATTAAACTTCTAACGTACAATATGATCCTCATTAGTCTCCTATTGTTTCTGTATTACGTGTTCCATTTGTCTGTTGTTTTATTGCAGGAGTTGGTTTACCTCAAGTAGCCTGGCTCAATTAGCGATTTGAAACGAGTCATTTCGCAATAATATCTTCACGTCGAGTCAAGTCATTTTCTCAGCATTGTCCTCAAAGCGTTGGGTGGCGTCCATTAGCGCAACTACCTTTCTTGGTTAGTTCCCGAACAAGGCCTCTCTCCAGCTCAGGCTATTGTAATTTTTGCTCCCACCCAGTCACGGACTCCTTTTAAATTAGCTATAAAATAGCCAGATCGCATTTCATTGGGCTCCTGTGGCCTGTTGCCCTCTGTTTAAACACTTGTCAGAGGACATTGTGGCATAATCTATGTTGTCCCAGCTAGCATAATTCCTGTTGTTTTAGGTTTGGTTTGAGATGTTTAGCAGCACCCAGTGACCTTAATGACTAACCCCATTGAAGAAATAATCATTACGAACCACAGAAATGTCGAGTCATGGCTGCTGAGGAAGAATTTTACATTCTTGGCAACATGAGAAAGCTTATATATTCTTTGGGATATCTGATAGCATCTTTAGCTAGCATTTATTCGGTTAGCTAGAGGTTTGTAAAGTGCACCTGAATGGACACAGGCAGACTGAGTGCAATTTGCGGAAGCAAATTTGATTTGAGTAGTTTTTGAGTGGATACTGGTCGCTGGCTAGTCAACAGAGGCTGAAATGATTATGCTAGTTTTCCGGCCTCTTGCTACTTTGGCCTGCTATCACATGGGTTAGCAAAACTGCCTTCCAGATATACATCTGGTCACTTTTTGCGATCAAAACTAAGAGACAGAATTGTTTTTCCTCACAGAGTCTTTCAGTTTGTGTTAGCATTTGTGTCAAATGCCACTAGCTAATACAAGTCATTGGGATTCTGCCTGTTTTTGAAGTGTTAGACTGCTGTACACCATGAGATATCCAAATATTGACTGTGAAAAGATGAAAAGATGGAAGATAGATGGTGACTAGACATTTTTTTTGGCACCATGTGCTCTGTTCTCGCTAATACGATTATGTAGTGAATGGTACATTGTTCAGAACGAGCTTGTATGTCCGTCTGGGGAGCCTGCAAAGTTAATAAACCCTAGCGATCAAAGTGTCTGGTCAGCATGACTCTGGCCGTGATCTTATTCTCTAGCCGAGAGGGTTGCTGTTAACATGATGTTCAAAAGGAAGGGCTGAGTTGTCGCTCTCTCTTTTTCTCTCAGTCCAGCTCAGGGTCAGCCATAATGAGATCTTGTTCTGCTTCACATCTCCTTTGTCTGGCTAAATAAAAGTGACCTCTCATTTGACGTGTTGTAGCAAGATAATGCTTTTAAGATTTCTTTGTGTTTGTAATACAACAGTCTGTACAATGTCCTAAGAAAAGCCTTAAATTAAAATGAAAAACACAATTGTGAGACATAATGTCTCAATTATGAGAAAATAAAAAAAAGGTTTCTCAAAGTGTGACTTTACATCTTGCAATGTGACTCTGTCTTTTTTCCTCATAATTGCGATTTTATATCTCCAATGTGACTTTATAATTGTGAGAAACAAAGTTGCAATTGTGAAATATAAAGTCAAGTCGCAGTTATGAGGAAAAAAGTTGCAATAGCGTCAAATTTCAAGTCACATTATGAAATACAATGTCACAATTATGAGAAACAGTCACAACTGTGAGATATATGGATATAAAGTTGCAGTTATGTGGGGAAAAAATTGCAGTTGCGATATATAAAGACACATTGTGAGATATAAAGTCACAGTGGAGAGTAACAAGCTTGTGTTGCAGGATATTTAGTTGTATGAGATATATAAATAGATATATGCGATGCAGGTTTAATGTATGCGCTTTAATTGTTTGCATGCGTGTAGGTTACGTACTTGCATCTCAGAGAGGCTCTGTTCACAGGAAATGCTGCTATGCAAACTGTTATCATTAACATGTGTGGAGCGTCCTAAACTCCATCTCTGCATGTTGTTGTGAGTTAGGGTTTATTATAACGTTCATGTGGGAACACAACGTGCGCTATTTCATCAGATTTGTAAGGTAAATCATTTATAAACCTATGCAAACACAGGAGAATACATCATTATCATTGTCATAAGCTATCTGTTCATCGCGATTTCAAAATAAAAGTTTAAACCCTCACTCTGAGTTTATACGTTCTGATGTCCACATATTCAAGAAATTACAGTGTCTGTAGCTTTTCTGTCATGAAGAAATTGCCAGTTTTTGAAGATTAAGCGGACATTTGAATGTAATGTGACTGAGATAATATTAAAGACGGATTAGATCGCGTAGTTAAGTGTAAAAACAATCGTCAGGCCGTTGACGCCCTCTGCAGACATTTGTTATAATACATAATGTACATTAGCTCTGTTGTTCATAATACATTATGCATATGAACAGTTTTGTTCTATAAAGCCAAATGATTTCTTGCTTTTGATACTTTATTTTAACTAATTATTATTCCCTCTTTGCTATTATATATGTATTTTAAGACATTTTAAAGGCTATTGTTCACTTAGGTCTATTTTTATTACTACAATATATATATATATATATATATATAATCGGTAATGACAGTCACATTGTGAGATATAAAGCACAATTAGGAGAAAAAAGCATTACTTTTTATTTTGTATTTACTAGGGCTGTCAAATTAATCGCGATTAATCGCATACAAAATAAAAGTTTGAGTTTGCCTAATATATGTGTTTTTAATTATTATGTATATATAAATACAAACATTCATGTATATACTTAAGAAATATTTACAAGTATATGTATTTAACATAATTTTTATATAACTTATATTATGTATAAATAAAAATATTTTGTACATAGATAACATATTCTCTTAAATATGTACATGAATGTGTTTGTATTAATATATACATAATAATTACACACAGTACACTCATATATTAGGCAAACTCAAACTTTTATTTTGCATGTGATTAATCACGATTAATCGTTTGACAGCCCTAGTATTTACTTCATGAATTAATTTCTATATACACAGCTATTTTTTATAATTACATGCTCACAGCAGTGTATTCTGGAATTGTCTTCATTAATATGTATATATGCTACAGTTTGCCACGTATTGTACATATTGTAGGAGAGAGTATATAGAAGATGCCTACACCTTCACACACACCTATAATGCCATAAGTGTCAGTGGTTTGGGAGTAACATGTTGTTCAGTTGATCAGTTGAGTGGTTGGCTGTGCTTACAGTCTATTGATTTATGGCAGTCAGAGCTGAGTTTGAGCAGAAGTGAGTTTGAATTGTTGACGTTTAAATAGGAGACAGACAAACGTTTGTTGTTGTGTCCAAAGTACTTGCTGAAATCATAGTTCTTGGCTATGAAGGGACCTTAACGTCTTGAAGGAAGTCAAATCATGGATAATATAACCAATAAAACATCTGGGCTTCCATGTGTTGTTTCATTCATCAAATTTCAACAAATCCTCATCTGGTTCACAACACGCAAGAGCTCTGTACAGTTTCATGGTGATGCTGTCTGAAATACTCACAGTAGATTAACTGCTTGTTGAGTGCATACTAAATTCCAGACGCGGTCATGTGTGCTAGCATTGTTTACTTTGAAAAACATATTGCAGTCCATTAATTCAAAGCAAGGCCTGAGCATTTACATGTGGCCATGTGGTTTATGGTTTGATGCAAATAAATATTTCCTGTTTTTAACCAGGAAGAATGTTATTAGAAGAGCTGGTTGGAAGGAAGATACATTTTGGCAACCGTGACTATTGCATCTTTTATTATATATTACAAATTTGTAGATTTGATTTAAAAGCTTATGACCTTCCTAGCAGCATGAATTAAGTCATTATAAGATGACTTTGATTAACTACTTGTGACTTTGAGTTAAATCATTGATACCATGATGTAATCAATGATGAAACAAGGTACTTCCTTATGGCTTTACTTTTCATGTCAGCAGAGACCTTCCAGGACATAGTCTTCAAGAAAAAACTGGGAGCACTGAATCAAAGATGGTCCATGAGTTGATTATTATCTAAGAAGATTTAATAAGTCAGACTAGTTTATCTAGATTTTCTTCTTGGTTCTTTTTAATTATCATGCTGTGCGTTAGCGTTTATACCATTTTTATTAAGTATGAAAATTCAAACTGCTCCGACTGTTCATATTTAGGTGAAATATGTTTGGTATTTGTATTGAGTTGTGTCTCACTGTTTTTCTTAAATGTCCTGTTACTTTGGATTTTAAAATGTTATGTCAAGTTCAAAACAGTTCAGCTTATGAATTGAAGCGAATTGTGGTTTGCAACATATTTTACTTAATGTGACATTCCAGGTGAATCAGGATATCCAATATTGAGAAAAAAAATGTAGTGGGTGATTTTATTTTATTTTGAAATATGAAATGTGGACATTACATGGTATGGTATGGTGCTGAAAGCTAGTTTGTTAAAACAATGCCTAAACAAAGTGCTATTTTGCAAAAACAACAGTTAAATAGCATGTTAACTTACCAAAAAATGGCTAAACAGCCAAATAGAAAGCAGGTTTGCGAAACAACAGCAAAATAGAAAGTTAAATTGATTCTAAAACAAGAGCTAAAAAGAATGCTAGTTTGCTAAAGCACTAAATAAAGTATGAATATCCTAAAACAAGCTAAATAGAATGTTAGTTTGCTAAAACAAAGACTACTAGACTGTAAGTTTGCTAAAACAACAGTTAGTTGTCTAAAAAAACTGTTAAATAGAATTCTAACACTAAAACAATGGATAAATAGAATGCTAGTTTGCTAAAACAGCAGCTACATAGAATGCTATTTTACTAAAATAACAGCTAAACAGAATACTACTTTGCTGAAACATCGGCTAAATAGAATGCTACTTTGCTAACAGCAAAACAGAATGCTAGTTTGCTAAAACAAAGACTGTTAGACTAAGTTTGCTAAAACAACAGCTAAGTAGAATGTTTGTTGGCTAAAACAACTGCTAAATAGAATTTTATTTAGCTAAAATGTTAAATAGAATGCTAGTTTGCTAAAACATCAGCTAAATAGAATGCTAGTTTTATAAGGACTAAATATAGTGCTAATACACTTATACAACAGCAAAATAAAATACTAATGTGTTAAAACAAAGACTACTAGACTGTAAGTTGGCTAGAACAAAAGCTAAATAGAATGATAGTTTGTTAAAACAACAGCTACATAGAATGTTATTTTGCTAAAATAACAGCTAAATAGAATACTAGTTTGCTAAAACATCAGCTAAATAGAATGCTAGTTTGCTAAAACATTGGCTAAATAGAATACTAGTTTGCTAAAACATCAGCTAAATAGAATGCTAGTTTGCTAAAACATCAGCTAAATAGAATGCTAGTTTACTAAAAGACTAAATAAAGTGCTAATGCTCTAAAACAACAGCTAAATAGAATGCTAGTTTGCAAACGCTAAATAGAATGCTAGATTACTAAAACATCGGCTAAATAGAATGCTAGTTTTAAAACATCAGCTAAATAGAATGCTAGTTTGTAAAGATTAAATAAAGTGCTAATGCACTAAAACAACAGCTAAATAGAATGCTAGTTTCTAAAACATCGGCTAAATAGAATGCTAGTGTGCTAAAACATTGGTTAAATAGAATGCTAGTGTGCTAAAACATGCTAGTTTGCTAAATCATTGGCTAAATAGAATGCTAGTTTGCTAAAACATCAGCTAAATAGAATGCTAAAGGACTAAATATAGTGCTAATACATACAACAGCTGAATAAAATACTAATTTGTTAAAACAAAGACTGCTAGACTGTAAGTTGGCTAGAACAAAAGCTAAATAGAATGTTATTTTGTTAAAATAACAGCAAACAGAATACTAGTTTGCTAAAACATCAGCTAAATAGAATGCTAGTTTGCTAAAAGACTAAATAAAGTGCTAATGCTCTAAAACAACAGCTAAACAGAATGCTAGTTTGGTAAAACAAAGACTACTAGACTTGTTTGCAAAACAACAGCTAAGTAGAATGTTAGTTGGTTAAAACAACCCTGGTGGAAAAAAACAGCATATGCTGGTAGGTATGTTCTGATGCTGGTTAGTTATGTGTTGATGCCGGTTAAGCTGGTCCTTGGCTGGTTTAAGCTGGTCCTTTGCTGGTTTATGCTGGTCAAGTTGCTGGTCAAGGACCAGCATAAACCAGCAAAGAACCAGCTTAAACCAGCATCAAAACACCAGAATATGCTGTTTTTTTTTCACCAGGGAACTGCTAAATAGAATGCTAGCATTCTAAAACAACAGCCAAATAGAATGCAAGTTTGCTAAAGGACAAAATAAAGTAATAATATACTAAAACAACAGCTAAATAGAAGGCTAGTTCGCCAAAACAAAGTAAGCTTGCAGTCTAGTAGTCCATTGTTTTAACAAACTAGCATTCCACTTAGCAGCTGTTTTAGCAAACTAGCCTTCTGTTTAGCTGTTGTTTTAGTATATTCGCACTTCATTTAGTCCGTTAGCCAACTAACATTCTACTTAGCTGTTGTTTTAGTTGTCTAGTAGTCTTTGTTTTAACAAACTAGCATTCTGTGTAGATGTTTCAGTTTGTCCACCCTTTATTTAGTCCTAAATGTCATCCTATTTAGCAGTTGTTTTAGCAAACTTGCAGTCTAGTACTCTGAAACAACAGTTAGCTGGCTAAAAAAGAATGCTAGTTTGCTAAAACAATGGCTAAATTTATTAACATTGTTCAGTATCCTGCACAGCTTTAGTGATGTCTGTAGAAAAGGAAAGAATGACAGTCATTTTATAGGAAAATTATTACATTTTGAGGTCAAATTTAACTTCGGAATACCATGAATGACTTATAATAAGAGCGGAAACATACATCAAGAAAGTTTTGAGTTGTGCTGAGTTTAAAAACGACACCTCTGCATTATGCTCTAGCTGTTTTTGAATGTAAACGCTTCCGATTGTGGCTACGTGATCCCGAAAGCATCCTAATTTTTAAAAATATGTAATTGCGGAGTATAATTGTGCAATTACACACTCGGAACATCTCGCAGCTCAACAGCCTGTCCTCAGATGAGTCGGCTCTTGACCCCTGCTCTGCTGTCCCTCTCCGAGCAAAGCTGAAACTCTTTCAATGGCTTTCCCGTTTCTCCCGACAAGGCTCATGCATTCTTTGTCTGGGATCACCTTTGTAATCAGGGTTAAGAGCAAATCTGCCTCATGTTATGCAACAAGCTCAAATCGCAGGTCTGGGAAGAGGGGAGCAAAAGCTTTAGGCTTTAAGCCACCATGGGACCACAAGCTTTTTAGCGGCGGCCGAGAAAAGACAAAAACGTTCATTTATTCGATCAAAACTGACCCGGTTGTTCTCTAAAAATAGCAGTGCAAACATTTTCCATTTTGCCTAATTCTCAACAATGAGATTAGAGATTAGGTCACAACCAGATAGGGGTGTAAGAAAATATCGATACAGGTGTGTATCGCGATATTTTGTTTGGCGATACTGTATCATTCTCAAAAATGGAATATCCATATTCAAAAAAATAAAAAATAAAAAATCATACAAGATTCATGACAGTTGCTTCGTTTTGATTGTATATCCTGACCGCTAGATTGTAGTCCTATTTCTGAACTTAAACTGTGACAGGAAATACTAGCATAAGGGCACGCCACTAATGTTAGCGTTAATGGAGGATGAAAGAATAGTTCCTGCTCCCGCCTCGGTGTAAAGTGTGGCGTCATTTCGGCTTTTGAGGTAACATTCGCTCCAGAACGCGGTGAGCAGCGGAACCTCCGTGCGGCCGCCACCCGTCTGTGCAGCAGAAGCGCCCCGTGCAGCTGAGGCGGCGCCCGCGCCGCGGTTCCGCTGCTTGCCCCGTCCCGCGAAAGGACCTTAGCGCCGGGCGCGATGGGGTAGACGCGCAACTACCAGCCGCTTTCTTTCGTGGTGGGGCTGTTTGTGCAGTTGAGGCGGTGCTTGCCTCACGGTCTCGGCGATTCCACGCGGAGCATAATTACAAACTAAAAAACTTGCGAAATCCAAAACTCACGAACTTCTCAGAACAAAAAGGTTCTCAGAATGTCTAATATCTGTATTTAACAGATAAAACTTTTGTTTTCTTTAGGAATCCTGCAAGCACTTGTAAGATGTAATTCTTAAGTTCAGATCAAAATGATCTGACATGGTTACAATTATAAACTTAAATTGTAAAGCAGGGTCTAAAAATATATATGGTCTGTTTATAAAAGCTTACATTTTATAACTAAAGAAACTTGCAAGCACTTTATTTCCCCCCTTTACTCCTACTGCACAAAAAGTGAATTAGTAACATTTGAATGGTTTGCATATGGTTGTGTGTTCTTAATTACAGCTTTCCTAAAATTATGTCCTATTCATAAAATAAGAAATATCCCAGTATATCGCCTTGTCTAGAGTATCGTGATGTTTCGCAACATATCGTATCGCAACCCCTGTATCGTGATACGTATCGTATTGCCAGATTCTTGGCAACACAAAATTATTATTATCATTAAAACATTTTCGATACAATCAATTTGACTGATCTTCAACCTCTTGTTTTTCAGATTTGGATATGCACCTGTGTCCATTTATTGCTGTACATGACAGTTGCTGCCTATTCCAGTGAAATAGGAAATCCCATTACAGATGACATCAAGAAAATTTCTTTGTTGGTAAGAGCTTGGACATTCTTATCTCTCTATTGCCGAGGGGCTTTTTTTTCCCGAGCGTATTTTGCGAAAGAAGGCTGATTTATCGATGCACTGGGGGGAAATTTATTTCATGTGTGTTGGAGTAAAAGCCCCAGACATGTGGTTTAAAGTATGATAATAGAGTGGTGTACATAAAACAAATGCTTCGGTGCAGACACTTTTTTAGGATCATCAAAATTGGAAAGGATTATTGAGTTTATCGCTTGCTTTGAATATGCGAGTTGTGTAATGGCATTTGCTTTCCTTTAGCAAAATATTTACGAAGTAAGATGCCAAATGGCTGTGCGTGCCATATGCTGAATCGGTGATTAAAATCTTCTGAAGTACAATTCTTTTGTGGCTTCTATATCTATACCTACGGCAAGGTTAAAAGCCAATTAGAGCAATTGCATGTTTACGTTGTGGTTACTCACTGGAATGTTTTATTTTTGCTTTTTATTGATGATGAAATGACCATGTGCTGTGTAGTTTTTGGCTCTCAGAACCGGCTTTCTTTCTCTTCTATTAGAAACAGAATATTCCGAAAGACTACAAGATTACATTACGTTATATACCTAAAGAAGTGGTGAGTTGTTATCGTTCAGTTTTCATTGAATCGTTCATGGGAATGAAAGCAAACATGGTGATAATCTAGTAATGTCTTTATGTTGTTTTTCTTCAAGAGTGGTATGTGCTGGGTGAAGCTAAATGTATTTCACTTGGAGGTGAGCTTAAAAGGCCTGGCGCAGAAGTTTGGGAACATATCCTCCAATAAAGATAATATAGGCACTTTTGTCCAAATACTGCAGGAGATGCGGTATCACATTGGACATGGCTTGGTAAGTTACAATAACAGCTGTATTTCAGACAGAAATCTTAATATCATCTAGTATGTTTTGTTATGTTGTGACAAATTTTCCTGTCAACTGTAGTTTTCATAAAATCAATTCTGTCAATTCTATTAAGAACACACTGAATGAGGAACTTAAGTAAAACGATTGGGAAATACGGCCAAATTTGCTGTTTTAGATCTTAATTTCTTTTTCAAAAATAGTTTAAATTATTTGGTATAAAATATGTATTTGTTTGTAAGTATAGCAATGTGGAAAGTTTGTAAAAACACGAAAAAAAGTATATTTTATCATATCATATTATCTAAAATAATATAAAATCGATTTTAAATCCTATATTAAAATGTATATATTTAACTTTTATTTCAATTTACATTTCTATTTCTATTTAAACTTTTTTTAAAACTATTTTATAAATAATAATATCGCAACAATCAATGATCATATATAATATTTTATATAAAATATACCCTTTTTTCATTCAAATATTAAAACGTATATATTTACCTTAAATTATTGACATTTATAATTCTATTTAAACTGTTTTTTAAAACGATAGTTTTTAAGCAAAATTTTGCAACAACCAATAAACAAGGTTTGGAAAAAATTATATTTTATCATATATTTTGTATAAAATAATGCAAAATATAAAATATCAAATAAAACGTATAAATTTATCTTTTATTTTAATTTACATTTATATTTTTGTTTAATCTCTTTTTAAAACAATCTTTAAGTAAAATAAGCAAGGTTTTTAAAATCACTTAGGAAATATTTTATCATATATAATAATTTCTATAAAATATTATATTTTAATTCAGTTATTAAAATGTTTATATCTACCTTTCTATTTCTACTATGTTTAAAACTATTTATTTTTTAAGTAAATTATTGCAACAACCACTGAACAAGGTTTGTAAAACCGCTTGAAAAAATTATATTTTATAATATATATTTTATGTAAAATTACATAAAATATAAGCAATGATATTTTCATATATTAAAATGTATATATTTTTATTTTAATTTACATGTATATTTCTATTAAATAAAGTAAAATATTGCAACAACCAATAAGCAAGGATTGTAAAAACCATTTGGGAAAAAAAAATAAAAAATAAATAAATAAATAAATATATATATATATATATATATAATAGTTTATGTAAAATCATATAAAATATAAAATGTCATATTTTAATTAATATATTAAAAATGCATATATTTATCTTTTATTTTAATTTACATTTATATTTTTGTTTAAACTACTTTTTAAGCAAAATATTACAACAACCAATGAGCAAGGTTGTTTGTAAAACCACTCTGAAAAAAATATTTTTTCATATTTTATGTCAAATAACCTAAAAGATAAAATATAATTTTAATTCATATATTAAAATGTATATATTTTTATTTTATTTTATTATTTTATATTTCTAATAAAACTATTTTTAAAACTTTTTTTTAAGTTTAAGTTTTTTTTTATTATTTTGAGTAAAATATTGCATCCAGTGAGTAAGGTTTGTAAAAACACTTGGAAAAAAAAAAAAACAGTTCATAACAATAAACAACTATTCATTTGTAAAGCAGTGCAAAATCTGATATGTTTTATCAATTTCTTTTTTAAAAATAGTTTTAATCATTTTATAAAATGAATATTTATTATTACAGTTTAATTTGGTATAATTTCTTTTATTTATTGATATTTTTATTTAAAATCATTTTAAAAGTATATATATTGTTTTAATGTAAAACATTACAACCGACCCACTTGTAAATCAAAACAATTTTTTCTCTGATTCTTTAGGAGGATTCAATGCTAGAATTCGATTGCCACTACGTAAATGAGTTGTGGCTTACGGCGAAGTATTTTGAATTTGTGGAGGACTTTTTCAACACCGCCAACTCGTCGAGAGATGTGGAGGACTGCGAGCCCCCACCGTGTCCCACATCCACAAAAACGACAGTAACGGCAACTACGACAGCGTCGACGACGTCAGCGCAACATAGTACAAATGGTGAGGTCGCATGTCAAGAGCAGTCTTGGAGGCCTTGCGAAGGCATGGTCCACATATTGCTGCGTGTTGTCTGTGTCGTTTTTAATGAAGCTATTGAGAAACCACAGAATGTCGTTTGTGGAAGGCCGCCCATTTGCAACTGAGGTTTTAGATGTTAACACCCGCTTTTAAATCATATCTCTTGTGGCAGCTTTGGTTGCAATGTTGTGTGTGTGTGGGGGTGGATGTGTGTGTGCTCAACGCCTTTTCAAACGAAGCCGCTGGACAAAACAAGAGAGGCAACATGTTTTTGTCAGTGCTATTATGACAGAGTCTCAGCTGAGTTTCAAAACCAAGAGATGCTCCCCAGTGAGCGCCATGAAAGGGAGGACAGAATCGAAGTCCAATTGTCACCATGTTGATTACAGAGCAATCTTCAGATCTTCCCAAGCGCAAGCTCTTTCTTTCCAAAAGCGGACAGATCAGATCTTTCATGGGGCGGAGAGAGGGAGGAGGAGATTGTGTGCGACTTTTTAACCGTCTAACAATGAACGGTTTCTATCTGAGACTTTTAATGCTTCTCTGTTTCTGGCTTTCTCTAGAGAAACGAAATGGTTTGCCTGGTGACCCCGAAAAAGGTGAGTTATCACTTATCACTACTGTATGCATCCAAGAGATAGCTGATCCAAAAATGAAAAATATTTACCTGCTTGCATGACTTTATCTCTTCACTGGAACACAAGAAGAGATACTGTTGGTTTTCTAATCTTTCAATGTAATTGAACGGAATAAGGCCGTCAAACTCTAAAAAAAAAAAAAAAGAGTTTTTGTTTAATGAATGGACCTAAATTAGTTGTATTCATAGAAAATATCTGCTGCACATCAAGACATTTCATGCCAGGTTGGCAGACAATGCTTCTTTTTTGTCATTTTTGATACTTGACAATCTCAGTCCCTATTTACTTTCATTATTTTCAAAGGAAAAAGAGGGAGTGAACATTCTGCACAATTACTTGTTTTATGTTCCATAGATGAAATGAAGAACAATACCAAGTAAATGATGACAGAGATTTATTTATTTATTCAGAGTGATCTTTTCCTTTAACATTTTATTCATTTGAAGATGACTATCCAGCTTGCCAAAGAAACAGGAAATGACATGAGGTTGAATAATATTGACAGAAAGTTAATTTCATTTTATCCTTTAACATACATTTGAAGATGACTATCCAGCTAACCAAATTAAACAAAAAAAAAATGAGAATAAATGTTGATATTTTATTTTATCCTTTAATTAACGTTCATTTGAAGATGACTATCCAGCTAGCCAAAGAATAAAGAAATTACGTGAGGTTGAATAAATGCTGACAGAAAGTTTTATTTTTTAATTTATTTTATTTTATCCTTTAACATTCACTTGACGATGACTATTCAGCTAGTACAAAGAAACAAGAAAAGACATGAGGTTAAGTAAATATTTACAGAAATTTGATTTTATTTTTATTTTATTTTATTTAATAACATTTATTTGAAGATGACTATCCAGCTAGCCAAAGAAACAAGAAATGACGTGAGGTTGAATAAATGTTGACAGAAATTTTATTTAATTTAATTTTATTTTTCGTTTTAACATTCATTTGAAGACGACCATTCAGCTAGCAAAAGAAACAAGAAAAGACGTGAGGATGAATAAATGTTGACAGAAATGTAATTAAATTTAATTTTGTTTTATTTTATTTTATTTTATCCTTTAATAATCACTTGGAAATGAATATACAGCTACCCAAAGAAACAAGAAAAGACATGAGGTTAAGTAAATATTTACAGAAATTTTATTTTAATTTAATTCAATTTTGTTTTATTTAATAACATTTATTTAAAGATGACTATCCAGCTAGCCAAAAGAAACAAGAACTGACCTGGGTTGAATAAATGTTGACAGGAATTTTGTTTTAGATTTTATTTTATCCTTTAACATTTATTTGAAGATTCAGCCCAACGCTATCCACAGAGGAAACAATAAATGACTTGAGGGCGAGTAAATTTTAATAAAAGGTTTTATTTCATTTTATTTTGGGTGATCTATTTCTTTAGCAATCATTTGAGAAACAAATAATCTAACTATCCAGTGACATGAGGTTGAGAATTTTAATTGAATTTTCTTTTATTTTTTACCTTTTATGTTAGTATTTTATTTGGGGTGATCTACTTAACATTTATTTACAGAAAACGATCCAATTCTGCAGGTCAAGATTTTCTGATCGTCTATCTGTCACAGTTCAACAATAGCATCTTTGCAACCAATAAAACCCGTCTTGTTGTTTTTGTAGGGGCATTCCTTCCGAAAGTTGTGGAGAGCAGTCTTATGTCGCTCCTTGCCATCCCGTTCATCGCAGTGGTGTTTCTGTTGGTCTGGAAGGTATGCGTAGCATCGTGTCCCGCTGAGCCTTCAACACCACAGCATTTCGCTTCAAATCCTGATTGTTTTTTGCCCTTTCGTTGCAGATTAAATCAAAAAGAAACGCCTCCCAAACCGAACGGAGTCCGGAAGAAGGTCCCGCCCTTTTCTCAGGAGAGGAAGCCAATATACCCCCATTAGATGTGGAGATATCTGAAAAGTAATGTCGGCAACACTTATGTTGAGACCTAAGAATGTCACTTTTGAGGTCTGTTTTGGTCCGATTGAGTTGTTTCAACCAACACTTCCTGTTTTCCTTTTCCAGAAACAGATTAAATATTATCATGGCAGTGTAAATCCAGCCCCAGCTTAACCAACGCAGGTAAATAATGTTCTCATAATAAATAAAGCATTAACCTAACCTGCTTTACCGCATTGATGAATAAAGATTCACCAATTTTGTTTCTCATTAACGACATTTCAGCCACTCCTTCAGACGGCACGACGGACAGGAACAAACAAGCACCACCTCCGAAAGCTTCTTTTACTGAACTTCTAGTTGTGAAGGATGCATACAGGCCTGAAACGCAACGAACTGATGCCCTCTCATATCAACCACTGCTGAGCCCTTTGGGGTAGAAACGGCTGCTCCTTCTGAGAACTTCTGAGAGTCGCTCTTCATGCTCTTCAAAGCTTCCTACTCCTCTCGGAGACTGTGCAGGGGGAATCTGATGAAAAATAGAACGGCATTGGATTCAGCTGGAGACGTTAAATAGCCGAGCGCATTTTTTCGAGCGCAGGAGCCGCGGTTCAGAAGGAGGGCAGCCATGTTGTTGCTTGAGAGCAGATGGCTATCTAAAAGGAGTTTAAGCAGAACTGACTACCTCCAGCTGCACTGGTCCATCTCCTTCTTTCTCTCTTCGTCCCTGTTCTCTTTCTTTCCTTTGGTCTGGGTGTCCAGATAGACGCCTTTTCAGTTTTTTGAGTGCTTGAATCAGTAAAGTCGTTCTCATCTGATTTGTGAATTGTTTTTATTGTCACTATAGACTGGTGGTGTGGACTTAATTTATTTATTACCGAATACGACACGTCACCCGCATGGCAACAAATATCGATCGGGATGGCGAATACTTCATCGTCTCGATCTTAAGACATATCCCGCAATCCTTAATCGCTTGTGTATTTCGACAGTTCATACTAGCTGCAACCTTGTAAGTACTTGTTTTTAACGCTATATATCAAATATTAAAGTCTAATTCGCGATTAATATAGTTAGTTTCACATTATGGCTTTTTATGAAGTCTGTCAGTGTTTTGAAAAAGTCCTTTAGTCAAAGAAAATCTCTGGTGGCTGCTAATTTTATAGACGTCTCAGCTTTTGTCAACGCTCATGAGAGATCGTAGATTTTAATTCAAAGATGTTTTCTGCCATACTAGAGTGAGATCAGGCTTTTAAAAACTCAACTAGTATTACGTAAAAACAAAACGGTACACCTCTCACCAAGAAAAAGCGACTTCGAATACAGAAATTCGTTCGTTCTTTGACGCCGTCGTAAAACATATAAGCTTCTACTCGTATTTTTGTGCCTTTTCATAGCATGGCTCTCCCTGTAAAGATTCTTTTTGGATAACCAGCCATATATTTATTATGAGAAAAAAATAATATAATAATGATATTGCACTAGTTATATTGCTCTAGGACATTTCATAACACAATCCGGTTTTGGTCTCCTGCTGAGTACGAAACGATTTATGCATGCTCACATCTGACATCTTACATGGCTTGCGCTTAATCTGTACATACTGATTTATGATAGCTACGACTCATATAGAAAAGTGCTAATGATTTTGAGACAAAACTCAGAGGAGATCAGATTTGATTTGTACCCTGCTTTCTCCAACTGGTTGTAATGATCTATATCCTGTGTTGTGGGGAATAACCTGTTGTCTGCCCAGTCTTCGTTTTCTTAGTTAGATCACAGTTTTTATTTTGTTTGTTTTTTTTAAGATACAGTATGTAATGTGAAGTTGACATTTGGTGAGTACTATCTTGTCCTGGTTAAGGTGGATGTTTACAAAAACTTGTATTAACATTGGCAGCAATGGAAACGTCTCCCACTGTAGTGTTCTAACGGTTTTCATGCAGTTAATCCAAGTCATTCTGAAGCTCTCGATAGGGGCACGTTAGTGTATTTGCTTTTTCCAAAACAGTTTTCGGGACAGTGCTGAGATTTGGGATCTGAGATTCATTTTTACACTCGATTCAGGAACCTCAGTGAACTGGAGGGCTTCCTTTGGCGGCTTTGTTGGTGCCTTGATAAGGTTCCATATAAAGAGTCAGTAAGTAATTGTGACAGATAAGCTGCACCATAAGTGGAAACATCCTACATGTTGTATGAGTTTTGTGTGCGAGTTAGGACCCCCAAAACACCAACCGCAGACCATACGAGCCAGCCAGTGAAATTCCCACCACTGCCCTGAAACTACTGGGAATGTTGGCGAAGTGCCAGAAGGCACTGTGAGGCTGATTTGAGAGGGACGTACAAGGGAACCGTACCAGGATTTTTCAGATTTGGCACGTCCCAGTTGCCGCAGTTGGATCCTGCATCATATTTGTAAGACTGCAGAAGACAGCTAGTCAGGAAGCCAGTCAGGGTGCCAAACGTAAACAAGGAATTGTGGCCCAGTCATTGTCTGGGTGACAGTCTACTGTATTCTGTATTTTATATGAATATATCCAAATATATGTATGAGATGTGAATAAAATACATTTATCCACCATTGCTGAGGCTTGGGTGGGCTTTACTTCTCATTACGACCAATAAAACCATAATGACAGTTCAGCTGTCTGGGTTTGATTTAACTTTTTTTCCTTTGACTTCCTTTTAAAATGTACTGATGCATTTAAAAGGACGGCTTACTTGTTTACTCACCCTCATCCGAAGCCAAATTACTTTCTTTTTGTAGAAGGAAATACTGACTAAACACGTTTGACATCCATTATTGTTAATTAAAGTTGATAAAAGACAGACTTCTGTGTTTTTTCAGTGATACGGTTAATCCTAAATGATTCACTCTGAAGGAGTCGAGTTCACCTCACTGACTCAGTCCAGTGTTTTGTGAATAATTAGGGATGGGGGAAAAAATCGATTCACATATTTCAAAAATCGATTTTCTAGTTAATAATAATAGCATGATGTTGTCGGAACAAAACAGCAACAGCAATGGAGGAGAAAGAATACATCCTGCCCCATTTTCAGCAAGGGCAAGTGTTTGGGGGGGAAAATACGATATCAATTATTTATCTTTAGTTATTATGGGAAGTAGGGATGTGGCCAAATAGTGAATTCGTATTCGGAAAGGCCAGGAAAACGAACAACGCGTTCTACGGAGCCGCTAAGGGGACATGATTAGCCGCTAGCTAGCGGTAGCCTGTTACATTAGAGTACATAATATTTCACTTACCACATAAACAGAGCAAAGAGACATGACTGATAGGACGATGGGGAATGATTTGCAGATCCTGCACATCACTGACTAACATCTAATCTTGTAAAAATATGTGGTAAGCACTGCTGCTCCTTAGTATAAACAGAGTAGGTGTGAAAAGTGAAAGTAATTTAAATGCGATTTTAACGACGCCCTGATCCCCGCACTTATATACAGTATAATTAACGTTACCCAGCGACATAATTGCGAGAGAAAACACTGAAATATATGTTTCCTCCCATCTGTATTTATGCGTTTCGTAGTACATGTAATTTCCTTTCTGAACAACCGTAGGAGCGGATTCGGACACATCCCTAACGGGAAGTGTGAAATATTTTTGATTTATTAGGAAGTTATTAGTTAATAGGGAACAGGGGCGTCGCTAGGGCTAATCATTCGGGGCTCAAGCCCCGAAAGTTTTTACTCCAGCCCCGAATGTTTTTTTTTTTTGTATGGCCCTATGATTTCTATGGAATTTGTCAAAGTTTGAATGAATCAATCAAAAGTTGGTCATTAAACTTAAATCAAGTCGCGATATGAACTAGTATCTGTAAATATTATTCCGCAAAAGACTATTTAAATATGAATCCTGCATGTCCTGCGTGTCTTTTTATGAATGAACGGCGCGGATGTGCGGTTTCGTTTCCTACGTATGTAATACTGACACGCGCAGTGATTTCAGCGTCTGCCGTTTCACTAAATGAGAACATAAATACATTAACAACATCTCCAGAACTGCTCTGAGAGTCACTTCATGAGCATTTCACTGTTTCATTTGAGTAAAACAAGCGTCAAATATATACACAGAAATTTAAATGTATTCACGGCAGCCCGTTAAAGTAAAAGTTCGGTTTAACTTTATTAACCATTCAGTATAATGTATGTGCCTACTACTACTACTACTACTACTACTAGTAATTAATAAAAATTTATACAAAAATTTCACACAATAGTTCTTCTATGTTTTACATTTTAATAGTAAATCCCCTTTATTTGCCAAAAATAAAATATAATTTTCATTAAAAGATCAATCAAATCAATATTTTATACCTTCATTTGATAACCAGAAAAATACACAACACCGAATCCCATAAGGCTATTGTAAAAATAAATAAAAGTGGTTTTTATGCATTCAAATAAACAGACATGCTATATTTGGTAACAATAAAACATAAAGTGAGAAAAAATAAAACATTTTATAGGGTCCTAAACATGTAATTTTTCTTAACTTTTGATAAATTGACGGTAAATTGTATAAGATTCATGGTTTTAATTAACTACACATGATTAATTACATTTTGATTAATAAAATTAAATTTAACAATTAAAACAAAGACCAGAAAAATTAAAACAGAAAACAGAATTTGAAAAAAAAAATAAAATAAAATGGAATTTGGGAGAAAAAAATAGGGCCCTCTTTTTGCATGCAACTATATATTTGTTACAGTTATAAATACATTTTCAAATGTATTATTTTATTTGTCTAGCATATTTTTGTAATGTTATAATTTTGTTATAATACTTTGATATGTTTGTTATTTGCAGTGATTACTATTTACTACTGTTAATAGTGGGACAAAGTCTTTAACCCCCGGTTTAATGCCCCCGGACCCACCTAGAAGGATCCAGGTTCAACCACTTGTGTCTAACAAAATCTTATGTGAGCATGATGTGAGCTCCCACCAACTACCACTAGACCTTGATGTTTTGGCACCAGCCCCGGATGTTTTAAAATTCTAGAAACGCCCCTGATAGGAAACACTGATTTCTTGAGTCAGGACTACCCATACTATAGACTAGTTTGTTTTTGTATTAAAATACCAGTGCGTTTGATGTCCAGTGTGCACAAAAAATGTGATGAAAAATCGTGAATCGATTTTTAATCGAACCGTAACCCCAAGAATCAATATAAATAGAACTGTGAGGTAATGAAAGTTCCCACCCCTAGTGAATAACGCCTAACAAATACCTCACACAAAACTTTGTATGACTGTTTACTATTGTCCTCTTTTAAGAACTTTGCATTATTGAAAAACTATTTTTCTGTTTAGCACCATAAAGCTGCTTTGCCGCAATAAAGGTCTATAAATAAAGGTTATCTTCAAATGACTTAAAATATAGATACTGTTTTATATGGAGCAGTTTAATGATGCTTTGATTATTCCATGTTAACAAATCATTGTTCCATGTTAACAAATCATTCAATTTTATTACACTGAAGAATCCCCTTTTTGTGTCTCACGGACGACAAGAAATAAGAGCATGTGGGTTTGCAAGGACATGAGAGTAAAACAATGTTCATTTTTTGAGTGACTTGTTCCTTTAAGAGTGTGTGCAGTTGGTTGTTATGGGTTCAAATATCTTTTCTTTTCATTTACTAGGAAACAGCACGCCACAATCACACGCACTGAGCAGACGTGTTAAGGGTTCAAATTTCATTTAAATGATACCATTCTCTTTCCTGTTAAATGAAACAGTATATTTGGAATGTAATCTTTGTAAGGCTTTATACAAAACCTGTTTCCAAGGAATATCCATAATGTGAGCATTTTTAACACAGCGTTTAGTATTTCAATATTTTGCATTTCATTTAAACTCCCGGTATGATTAAATAGGACATTGGATGCCCATTTCCCCATTCTTTAGGATCTTCATGAAATGTCTGCAACATACTTTGGTTAAAATTTCTTAGTGGTTGTGTAAAACAACACCTTTTTACCTTGTCAAAAACAGCTCTGTTCACAGCGACCCGGTGCATGTCTCTTTAAATGCTAATGTTGTCTGCTCACCTCGTCCCACCCTGTAAAGTGTGAGACCTACTTCTTCTGGAGGTGCAGCTGGATCACGAAAATTAGGTACTCATGCATCCTTGAGTTTTAACTTTTAAGCAAAACCTGCTTTGAACTGTCCCTTGAATTTAGGTGTATCCAGTGGCGCATTACCATTAAAAACATAACTAATCCACTTTGTCCTCAGAGGCTCTCATGTCGGGAGAAAATGAAGACTCATGTTCACTTTTATATCCAGCTACAAAACATCTGCATTGCTTACTAAACATTGTTGTCGCTACAGCGACTCGGACGCTGAGAAAATCTACCCTATAATGATGAAAATCCATGCAGTGGTTTTTAATTAATCTGAAAAATAATATCCCCTTTTTCAAATCGAGCCATTCTCAGATGCCTTTTGGTGTGGCGTCACAACGACAGAGGCCGCTCCCACGATAGTTCACTGACATGAGCGTCTTACCTCAGATCAGCTGTAACAGTTCGACCTCCATTGTTTCGATGCCAGAGCAGGGATGTAAGTTAGACAAGAATATCTCCGATTGAGGTGTTGTGTTGCTGGATGTAATAATGAACATAGTGGATGTCATTTACTCCCGACATTCGGGCCGCTGAAGATGCAGTGGATTACGTTTGTTTGTGAAGGGATTGCACCTCCCAATCTACATAAATGCGTCTATGTTCGCGCAAATCATTCGTGATCCAGCTTCACCTACAGCAGAAGTGAATATAAGGTTTTTTTTTTATGAATCTGCAATCACCTTTAATAATAACGTGCAAGTTAGCATGTTTCGTGGCTAAATGCTCATCACTCCACAGAGAGAAGAGAGGGGCGGGGTGAGCAGAGCTAATTTGCATTTAAAGGAACAATCCCCTCAGAATGGGATGATTTTTGCAGAGCTCATTTTGACAAGGTAAAAAGGGTGTTGCTTTACACAACCGTTGAGAATTTTAACCAAAGTATATTATGGACTTTTCATTAAGACCCTAAAGAATCATATCAACTTGTGGAAAATGGGCATCTGATGACCCCTTTAAAAGGATAGTTCACCCAAAAATGAAAATTCTCCCTGTTGAAAAAACTAGCATATGCTGGTTAGATATGTTTTGAAGAATGGCTGCTGGTTTGAGCTGGTTTAAGCTGGTTCTTAGCTGGTCATGACCAGCTTAAACAAACTCAGACCAGCAGCCATGCTTAAAAACATAGCTAACCAGCATATGCTGGATTTTTCAACAGGACTGTCATCATTTACTCACTCTTTTGTTGTTTTGGACCCCATTGATTTTCTGTATGGACAAAACCAGTGGACACATTGGTTAAGAATGGTATAATGGTGAGCAAATTGTGTTTGAATACAAATTTTTAAGTAAACTACCCCTTTAAGTGCTTTTACTCGTGTAGCATTTCAATCCCCAAATTAATTAGAAGCTGTTTATGGGTACAAATACAAGCCTGTGGAGTGAAAATGCACTACACTTAAGGTGATTGATCGCATACCATCAGGGAATTGTTGTAAAAGTTAGGCCCAACTCTGAGCTAACAAGGTGTGTATGGTGGTACCTAATGTAAACCTGCTGTGCACCGATCCTCCAGGGCCTTTAAACACCCCTGTAGGGTAACAATTCCTTGTTACCTCGGTATTATTGCTCACTAAAAAACAATTACAGCTGAAACAACCATTGTTAAGCATAATGGTGGTTCAAGGGTTTAGTGAGAAGTAGCGCCAAAACTGGTAATTTGAGCTAGTTTATTTGTGCGAGTTAAGGATGTACAGACATTCAGTTCTCCGTGCCGCGCTTGTGTGGGCAGCGGCCTCCCGCTGCTCAAATATGCAGGCGCTTGAGCGTGCTACAATAAACTCTGCCGTCTCTTGAATCTTGAACCCAGATTGCAGAATGCATAATACAGACAAAAATGGAAGCGTTTTTGCATAACAGTCTACGGCTCGGTCGCCTCTGCCCTTCTCGGTGGCCCCCTCGCATCGCATTAGCGGCGTTCGTGTGGGTTGGTACGCTGGTTGAGAGCCCAGGCAGATGACACTATAAGCCTGTCCCCCTGAATGCCAGCCTCTCCTGTGACAGTACGTACATTAACAAAAAAAGGGCTTTTGAATGTGTGACAAAGGTCTTTATGAATTTAAATTGTGTGTGTTTTTTCTCGGCGGTGGGAATCGGCACAGGACCTTAGTCACAGGTCATGTGGTTTAGGGTTACTAAAAGCCTCTACCAATAGAGTTGTGTTGCGCGCTTTTTGCCCTTTTACAAAGCCCTTTCTGCAGCCGCGAGAGAAAGCGCTCGCCCCCAGGTGGGGAGCGGAGACGGACGAGTCGGGTCCCTGGAGGCCGTAACCGGAGGCTTATCAGAGCCCGACGCTGTTCTGTAATACTCCTGTGAAAGGCCTTCTCCGCCGCCTCCCAATAGCTATGTCTCTGGGCAGGAGGCTGTAATGGAGATCTCCGTGGCCCCTCGGTAAGCAACGAAGGAGCGAAAAAGGGGGGGTCTGTCTCAGGACGAGGCGTCCCGCTCCAAAGCCGAGCTGGGACGGAGGGAGAGATGACACTGCCGCGTAGGCGTGACAGAAGAGAGGAGAGGTCTAATGAGTCAGAGGGGAAAGGCTCGGGTTCTCCTCAGGGGTCCCCAGCCGCGAAGCGTCACCTCACGGGGTGCAGGTGGACACGCCCGCCATTCGAACGCCACCGCGTTTCTCACGGGCTCCCCGGGGAGCGCTTGTGTCGTGGCTGAAAAGGATTGGATAAAGACCAGCAAGGTTTACACCAGTTCAATGACATTCACATTAAAACCCAGGCCGATTCAGCCGGAATGAGTAACCTGAGATTTGCTGATATGACTAAGGCAAATACACAGTTGGGTAAAGATAAATGCCATGCTGCCGTGCAACTATGAGTCATGGCGCGACCATCGCTTGCTCGCTTCTTGGCTGCTATGCTGACTGAAATCCTAAAGGTTGTTTTGTCAGTCCTTTTGCCAGCTGATAAAATTGGCATCATACCATGGTGGCTTGAAAGGCTTTCCAAGAAGAATTTCAAGAGAAACCTAGCAGGGTGTTGTAAGTGATTTCAGGACAGGCCGGGATGACGCATTTATCACGGAAGTTCTGTATCTTTTGTCAAACCATTAGCACTCACCTTTGCAGGAAAAATATATCATGCAATTCAAAATTATCATTAATATGAGAGCAAAAGTCCAATCCAGTGTGTCACAATGTAAAATGCATTCACTTCCTCAAAAATCAGCCAGTTCAGTGAGAGTTTTTTATTTCAAAATTCATTATATAACCCCACACATCGTTTTGATTCCCAGGGGGATAAAGGGTGTGTAAAAAGAGGTGTTTCCTTTTATAAAAATGAGCACTGTTGGGTGTTCTTATTGTTTGCTGCTGTTTGAAATGCAGATTCTTTTCACACCATTCGACTGAATTATTTCAAAAGAGTAACTTGATAACCTTGAGGGTTTGGCTGCACATCTAAAACATATTCCCGTATACAAAGACATCTTTCCCTGGAGATTTTCAGGAAATGACATGAAAGACATCCATTTCATACATATTTGATGTCATGTGGGTTACGGCGAGTGCAATATTGTAATTGAAAAGTAGGGACCAAATTAATGTTTTGTGTTTTCCTAGCAGATTTACCTTGCTGTTTCAACTTGTTGCTGATTTTTCAAGTACATAATATGCATACATCCACTTGTTAAAAGAGAAGTTCACTTCTAGAACAAAAATTTAGCCTACAGATAATTTACTCACCCCCTTATCATCCAAGATGTTCATGTCTTTCTTTCTTCAGTCGTAAAGAAATTATGTTTTTTGAGAAAACAAATTCGAGAATGTTCTCCATATAGTGGACTTCTATGGTGCCTGTGAATTTGAACTTCCAAAATGTAGTTTAAATGCAGCTACAAAGGGCTCTAAAGGATCCCAGCTGAGGAAGAAGGGTCTTATCTAGCGAAACAAAATGGACAATTTATATACTTTTTAACCTCAAATGCTCATCTTGTCTAGCTCTGCGTGAACTCTGTGTATTCCGGTTTATGACAGTTAGCTTATGTTGAAAAACTCCTGTCTCATTTTCTCCTCAAAATCGTCCTACATCGCTGTTTTACCTTTATTTTTTGTAAAGTGCATTTGACCCTCCTTCTGTGTTCACTGTGTAAACATTTGCTCGGTACTTTTGCAGTGATGTAGGACGATTTTGAAGTTGGATGAGAAAATTAGATGGGAGTTTTTCGACATACCCTGTTTTTTTCGACATACCATCATAACATCTTGGACGATAAGGGGATGAGTAAATTATCTGGAAGTGAACTTCACCTTTAAGTCTGACGTCACACGTCACGGATCAAAATGCTCTTTCAGATGCCATTAGAAAACAACAAATGGTGCTAATATACACTCAGAAAGTGATATAATGCTAGCAAAAATATATAATCCTAACCTTTAACTCCATACCGAAATCCCAGATAGCCAGACAATGAAAATACAAATGTAAATAAATAAATCTAAAAATTATTTGTCTTTGGAACGCTGTGAGCACGGAGACTAGTGTACATCGTAAGTTTTTTTTTTTTATTAAATGTTTAATATGAATAAACAGTGCTTATAAACGGCTGCTGAGAAAGTATTTTTAAGTGAAACGAGTTAAGGACTTGGACTCGGAAAAATCATTCCTTATGTCACCATTCTTAAACCAAACCAAAAAATATATATATTTAAAAATAATCTAAAAACAATTATTTATATATAATTTATTGATTATTGATTATTGATATATAATGAATTTGATATAATATAAAAGCAGAAATTCAAAATCTTGCTGCGCATGTTCAGTTGAGTGAGCCCTTGAATGGACATGGTTTGAGCGCGTTTTATGCAAATTGCTAGCGGTTGTTAGTCAATTTGCATGTACAAACATCCGGATTCAACGACTTTACAACTAAGGTAAGAGAGCGTATTTTCGTGTTTACTCACCTGTTGAATACTGCGTGGGAACTTTTCCTACACTCAAAGCAGATGTTGTCATAAAGCAGGTATTTTTGCTCCAAAAAATGAGAATTAGAGATTTTGAAACGTAACGTCTCTCTTGTGCCGCATTCCTAATCTCTCTCATTCTGCCTCATTAATCATTTGATCGGTAACGTAACTTACCTACACAGTATATCCTTCGACTGAACTATTATTTATAATTATTAACAGGTCTTATATGTATCTGGTTAACTTCAACATAACTGCTGTCAATTCTCAATGGTTACTTCATGCCAGAGAATTGCTAGTTACTTAAAGAATTTAAAAGTCCACCTTTCACCAAATTTTCCATCATTAACTCTTGGCCGGCCGCCAAAGTAAGTTACAGTACTTACATTTCTATAAAGTGTGTCCATAGAGAGGATGATAAATTAAGCATATGGCCAGAGGTTAAGCGTTTAATTAAATATGGAGAAACCCAGTGAACACCACTCTCTTAAAGTTTATCTAAACACAGAATCTCTGCCAGACTGTCCATGAAGAATCACTGGCATTAAAAGTGGAACATTTATCTCATGTATGAGGAAGCAATAGATAAGAAATGATAAGAATCACAAAAATGGACATTAATGTCATGGTTTCATTCAGATGCTTTGTTTATCAGCCTTATCTTAATTCAGTAGGTATATATAAACACGAAATATGCAAGCAGGTCAAGGCTTATGGATTTTATAGAATTCACAGATGTGTGAACTCCTTTCACGTGGTCTTGCAGTTGGTTTTAACAACAAACATCTGATACCCTCTTTTCAAAATGTAATCCTCCAGTCATTAGCCTTGCCCAATAAATTTTCATGGTATGAGGTCTTTGTAAGAAGTTCCAATTAAATCGCATATTTAGGGAATGAGGCATCATTGAACTGCGGTGATAAAGTGGCTAGTTCCTGTTGTCTAGTGCCTTTTATCCTTTGAAACAAACCACCACTGCAAATTGCTTCCTAAGCGAAGAACAAAGAAGCTGACATGTGCTTCAAATCTCTGGCATTTAATGCCAGTACAAATTTTTGATACAGACACTCTACATAGACATACACCTTGAGAAACATCATTTCTAATTAAATTTAATAACAGAGCGGCTTACCGACCCAATCCAGTGCCCAGTCTTTCATGATAAAAAGGGTAAAGTCGCTCTGAGCAAAGCTTGCAAAAAGCCAAGCCGACAAAGTTCTCCCAGGCTGTTGCACCTATTTGTGTGAAAACTTGATTGTCAATATTGTATTGCCAAGTCAAAGTTACATTGCACTCTTGATTGGCATTTAGTGGGCTTGTTAAACGCTTAGTTTTCTACCGCACCCTAACATGCACTCGCAAGTACCAGATCTCCCCATCTTTTCCTATCTTTTTTTTATGCATGTCTGACTAATAGTTTGAACTATTTGCCATAAGCAGAATGCAACAGGTTGGTAGGAATGTATTAAATTATCCTCCTTAAAAGAGTACTTCCAAGCACTGACAGGTTACAATTAAAAAGTGTCTGCAAAATGTGTGAATTCCAAGGATATATCCTAGATTGTCCAAAAAGTAGGCTGCTTGAGTAGTATTGGAAATGTTGTGCAGTTTTTAGGGTTCTCATTGCAAATTTTGAACTTTTATCTACTTGTTTTCAGAGCTACAGGGAAAGCTGCAGTTTCCTGTGATTATCATAGCAGATGTAAGTAGATCAAGCATTTTTATGTTTTTTTTTTTTTTTTTACGTTTAAAACTAGAATGTAATATATATTGTGCGTAGATATAAATATAGCTGTTATGCTACCCGCAGTTGGAACCAGCTTCCAGAAGAGATAAGGAACAGTTGCGTAAAGCATTTAGACTAGTCTTACAAGTTAGTCGTACTTAAGACACTGTCTTATGCAATGTGCTAAACCAGTAGCCACATTTAAATCTAGACTCAAAACACATCTGCTTACTAAATGAGCAGTTTGCTATGTCCAAATGATTATTTTTTGTTTATTTATTTATAATGAAACATTGACAGACAAAGAGTCAAAACAGGATACAGTGACTGGTCTCCTTTCTTGATTATCCACCTTTTTCCTGAAGGTGGACGTTTCCCCTGACTGGAACGTTGCTTTGCATTTCCGGTCTGCGGTGTTTCCGGTCAAATTAACATATTTTCCAAAATGATGGGCGTTGGAAGCAAAAAAAAAAAGTGGGTGGGTCCTCCCCCTGAAAAGATTTACTGGAGTAAATACCATTTTCATGTGTTCTGGTGTCTATTAATTAAACAATTGCCTTTATAGCCTAAAACCGTTAACGCATACCTGGCAAGGTTTCTCAGAAATGAACACAGCAACAAGTAACAGTAAGTTGTTTTGAACAAAAAAATGTAAAAGCAACAGGTGAACAAATGATGAACATTCACTTCAAGGAATAGTTCACCCAAAAGTTAAAATTCTGTCATTAATTACTTACCCTCATGTCGTTCCAAAGCCGTAAGACCTTCGTTCGTCTTCAGAAAACAAATTAATATATTTTAGATGAAATCCAAGAGTTTTCTGACCCTGCGTAGACAGCAATACAAGTGACACGTTCAAGACCCAGAAAGGTGGTAAGCACATTAAACATAAAAAGTAAAGATGTTAAAGTAGTCCATGTGACACCATAATTTTATATTTAACGACTTTATTTAACAAGTTCTTCTCGTCCATGTCAGTCTTCGCTGCACGGCCACCAGAGTACCACGAAGCATGAGAATGGAATGGAGTTGAATTCATTAGGGCATTCCTCAAAAGGAATGGATTTGACTGATGGCGCTCTGAAACGTAAACAGACACATGTGCTGAATTAGAGATGGTAAAAGTGATTGGGTCCTTTATTATTCGTCCTAGAAAAGTGGGTGGGTCTTGCCTTACCCACATACAACGATTCTGACGCCCATGTGATAATACAATGTTAAACCTGTGAAAATAGCACCATAATCCCATCACTTTACAGTGTCGCAGCGACCACCTTTTTGCAGTAACTCACCTGTCATAGTTTAATGAAAACACATGAGCGCACATATAATACATACAGCTCCCAATTAGGCGAAGTTAGGAGGATTTTTTCCACGAAATTATAATTACGTAATGTAAGTACACATTATTTTATTTTTTTTACACAGATTATTTTAATTTAGGCACTGCAAACCATGCTTGTTTTCTCTTTCCAGCTTTTGAC
The DNA here is from genome assembly GCA_012976165.1 of Labeo catla. Taxonomy (NCBI): domain Eukaryota; kingdom Metazoa; phylum Chordata; class Actinopteri; order Cypriniformes; family Cyprinidae; genus Labeo; species Labeo catla. The sequence continues at coordinate 203,349 of VONZ01000713.1, read as the reverse complement.
ATAGAATGCAACACATACACTGCCAGATACAGGCAGATTTGCTGGTGCACAAAACAAGCACTTTACAGGAATTCCTTAAGTTTATTGCTGTTACTGTGGTAGCCAACAGCAGCACTGTTTAACCATGTCTGCATTTTTAGATTTGGTTATACTAAAAAAGTTTGTTTAATTAATTTAGTCAATCTTATTACACCATTTCAACATGGGTTTCTATGGAGACCAGAACACAACAGCATCCAACGGATGTTTAAATCCAACATGGTGGCGCTCATCGGTTACTCTGGGAAAAAGGTGGATTGGTAGGAAGGAAAAAATGCCTGAATAGAAAAAATATCAAATGGCTTGCAATATGGATACATGCATATTAAAGATATATAAATATGACCCTGGACCACAAAACCAGTCAGAAGTAGCACGGGTATATTTGTAGCAATAGCCAAAAATACATTGTCTTGGTCAAAATAATACATTTTCTTTTATGCCAAAAATCATTAGGATATTAAGTAAAGATCATGTTCCATGAAGATATTTTGTATATTTCCTACTGTAAATATAAAACTTTATTTTTGGTTAGGAATATGAATCGCTAAGAATTGTATTTGGACAACCTTAACGGCGATTTTCTCAATATCTTGATTTTTTTTTTTGCACCCTCAAATTCCAGATTTTTAAATAGTTGTATCTCGGCCAAATATTGTCATATCCTAACAAACCATACATCAACGGAAAGCTCTTTTAGTCAGCTTTCAGATGTATATATCAATCAATTTAGGGTTTTATTTTATATTTTCACCTAAAAGTGACTGAATAGGGATTGGTGTTTGAGATATTTCTAGTTGTTTCCATTTTGAAACATAGCTAGAATTGCACCTACAAACGAAATTTCTCAACTGAGCAGGAATATAATTGTTGTGCAAGCAAGGTTGCCCCTTTTTCTTTTGCTAATTGTAATTTGATAATTTTTTTTCACTGTTTCAAATGAATCATGAAATTAGTCTGAATCATGAAATTGTTTCCTGGAATAGATATAGCAACTGGGGTACTATGTTCATTTGAACTGATTCTGTTTTGTTACTCATATATAGAGGGTAATGGCTATCTATTCACATCTGTTTTGATTGTCTTATTAATGCTTTCATATAACATAGAGAGGTTTTTAGGTATAATTACCCCTATAAATACTTGATACTCTAAGAATTCAGTTTAAAATTATTCCATTTAAAATGTCTCATTTAAAGCCTGAGATGGAGAGAAATTAAATGCCATAATATGTGTTTACTGTATGTTTACTAATTTTTTTTATTCTTAGCTGTTTTAATTCATTTTAACTGACTCTTTAACTGTCACCCCCATTTTTTAACATAGACGTGAAAGTGCACTATCAAAACTTAAATTGTTAATACATTTTCTAATATGATTTTGAAGTATAATTTCCATGGTAATGCAATGCCAGATTTTAAACTTGAAACTAGATTTTGGACTTGAAATTCTGAATTATAATATAATATATATAATATATAATATTTTCTAAAACATGAAAGTGAAAAAAGAGTTTTGGTGACAAAGGTCAGAACTCCTGTTATGATGTAGATTTTTGACATGCACTCTTGTCATAAATTATTCTATTAATGTTCCTACATAATTTGTAATATGTAGGAGTCTTAGATCTTTTCAACAATATATAGTTGGTCATGATTAGACTAGGATTTAATTGTAATATAGTGAAGTAAACGTAGGTGTCTCTCTGAGGGGACGGGTGACAGTCAAAAGGTTCAACTTTTTATTATTTGCTTCTATTGTTGTTCTATTTTCATCCCATTTTATGTAAAGCACTTTGAACTGAACAGAAAAGACCATTTTAAAAGTTATTTTAAATTGGTATTTTTTTTGTTTTGTTTGCACCTATTAATACATCTGGGATTAGAAACTGAAGTTAAGTTGTCCAAATCTTGTCCAAAACTTATTTCCAGAGAGATATTATTAAGTTTACAGGCTACAGTAGTTTTTCAGTTGTAGAAAAAAATATTTTTGACATTTAAAATATAATTCTATTATTATAATCCTGTTCTGAACGTATTACCTTTTTTGAAAGATAATGATAATAAAAACAAAATTGATAAGTATAATTCAGAGAATGAGAAAATCAGTATAAGCCTGTTTTACCAGTGTTTTGATAATTATTTTTTAAGGCAGTCTATGTTATAAAATAAATATTATAATAATAATAGTTCAAAGTATAAATAATTTTTAGTCAGTTAAAATAAAAAAGACTAGTCTCCTCGACGCCCATGAAACGCTCTCCCTTAAACAGCAAGAACGCAGTAAACATGCATCTTTGTTTATATTGCAGTGTGCTGTATGTAGCTGCAATTAAGTTACTTCTACAACAAACAGCAATATAAACAACAGCTGTGCATGCTTGCTTTATGTGTTCTTGTAAAGTAAGTAAACAAGCACACCTCTCAACTGAGAACCCCACTCACCGGCAGCTGTGGGCGGTATTAAAGGTGTCCTAGTGCGCTAAATTACTAAATGTGTCTGAGCGTAGGGGGGGCCTCTTGGATGAGGTCATCAAGTGAAAGGTCATCATGTGGGTCATTTTATTTACGGCTAAAGTATTATTCATTCATTTTACTAATACTTCGATGTAGGCAGGCCTTCACAAAAAGGCCTTTTTTAATTACAAAAAAAGGTCATTTTGCAATGACAAAAGGGCACTTTGGGCATCAATGGGCAAAGTGGCAAGTGCTTAAACATATATGTGCTTTATAAATAAATTCAAAAAGAAAGTAAACAAAAAAAATTCTAATACATTTTTAAATATATAAGAGTCCATTTTTGAAACTGGGTTTTTTGAAAGATGAATAAATAAGCTTTCCATTAATGTTTGATTTGTTAAGATAGGACAATATTTATTCGAGATACAACCATTTGAATATCTGGAATCTGAGAGTGCAAAAAAATCAGGACATTGAGAAAATTGCCTTTAAAGTTGTCCAAATGAAGTTCTTAGCAATGCATATTACTAATCAGAAATTAAGATTTGATATTTACGGTAGGAAATTTACTAAAATAATAACAATTTTGACCCATACAATGTATTTTTTGGCTATTGCTTCAAATATACCTGTGCTACACAAGACTGGTTTTGTGGTCAAGGGTCACGTATTATAATGTTATTGTATTTGTAACAGCCTTGTAAAAACACAGTATTTACACTGCAAGTGAACTGTTTTTGTACATTGATAATAATAATAATAATATTTCTTGATCAGCAAATCAGAATATGATTTCTTAATAATCTGAAAAATCTTAAAGGGGTCCTATGATGCTTTTTTTCAAAGTCTTGATTTTGTTTTGGGGGTGTACTAGAACATGCTTTCATGCTTCGGTTCGAAAAACGTTATTATTTTTCACATAATTTACATTATTACAACACCTTTCTCCCCAGCCTGGCACAAATAGCTCGATTAGTTCCGGGTTTAATGAAGGCCAGCCTTCTGAAAAAAGGAAATGTGTTATGACTGGTTAGCTATCCCAGTGCATTGCGATTGGTGAACAGCTTAGATGGTGTTTCAGTACTGCCACGCCCCTTGTCAAAGCAGTTAGCACAAGCTAGATTAATAGTGAATCTTATGTTTTAAATATGGATATTTTTCTTACAAAAACGCATCGAATCCTTCCTTTTTTTATGAATGGATGCATTTTAGTAGACTTTATTAGACTCTGATTGCATACACCTAGGATGCATGGAGAGTGAGCAAATAATACGCTACAGTAATGTTGAGTCCCATCATCAGCCTGCGAGATCGCAGATACATGATATTATCGTGCTAATTTATTTAATTATTTTACATACTTGGTTTCATTGCCCGAAACCAGCTCCACCATAAGGCTAAAAGCAGCCTAACATTATCAAAGAACATCATCACTGATCAGCCTAGTCTATTCTAGGGCAAGTTTATGTATTTTAAAAAACACTCGTGTTATAAGTGAAGCTAACGTTATCTACACTGTATGATGAATAAATCTCTTACCACACACTGCACACGTCTGTGACGCGTTATGGCTCCGACGCAGCAACCGCAGTTGATCGTGGCTTCGGCATGTGTTTCGACCCCATGTACTGCACACGTCTGCAGCACGTTACAGCTCAGAAGTGGCCACTCTAGTCACTGCTTGTGTTTATACTCGCCGCGCTGCGGCTCGTTGAAGCGGCTCTCCGCGCTGCATCGCTAAAGTTAGGCTAATCCCCCACCTCGTCCTTACACACCCCCCAACAATTTGAATTTCCGTAGGCGGGATTTAATTTAATGATATTCTAATGGACCGTGTTGTCACATCATTGCATGCGGAAAACAAACGCTGTACACTGTAAAAAATAAAAAACACACGCCTTAATTTTAAGTTCAGTCAACTAAAATAAGTTTAGTCAACTTAAAATGTTAAGTTGTACTAAGTTGTCACTTAGTATAATTTAACATTTCAAGTTGAATAAACTTTTTTTGAGGTGACTGAACTTAAAATGTTAAGGCAGCCAGGTTACAAATTATTTTAAGTTGACTCAGCAAATAGTTTTTTACAGTGTAGTCCAAAGGAGCAGTTTGTTGTAGTTCTTGGAAAGAGTTTTTTTTTAAAAACGAAATATCTCCCTTTGGAGTGGACTTTGAGATTTGTAACTTTGTAGATCTTTTTTATGCCCAAAGATACACACCACACACTGACTAAAATTCAAAAATTGAAAAAGCATAATAGCACCCTTTTAATTCTTCAAAATTTGTAACTGGTACTTTATTTATAAGTGTAATATTTAAGTATTTATTTAACATTCTTACATATTTTAATATTTTATATGAGACTTTTTAAAGTATATAAATATTCAGCAAAAATATCAGCTATTAATCATCATACATTTTGGCAGCATGCATGAAAAAAGCAGTTTTGACATTTTGATGGTCATCCTTTTTGTGTTTAACAAGATGTCATCAAAACTTTGCAATCATGAAACATAAAGGTGAGTAGAATTAAAGCAAACAATTGAAATTTAATTATCAACTATTTTATGAAGGTGCAACACAGTTTGAATGGCAATGCCACTTGTGTTATTTTGAACAGGGTTTTCGTGGAAATCGCGCAAGTTACTTTTCATTAGCATTTTAAAAGTATTTCCATTAGTATTAGAAAAACAAAAACCCTTATAAACCCTGATCATCAAATGCCGCCCATGGATAAGATAACTGCCATTTCTCTTTAATGATCATGAGTCATGTATCATATCCCCTAGGCAGTCATCAGTTTCTTGAGTTAAGTCTATGCTGAAGCATTTAAAATCTTTACGGGTTTGGCAATACTTATGCTTTGTAGTGCGATAGCATTTTAAAACACATATACGTGTCTAACAGGGTCAATTTCAGTGCAGAAAGAATAAGTGAAATGGAATTCCCTTTCAGCACTTCAGTAAAATGACCATAAAATAAGACAGATTCAATGACCTTTGTCACAAACATAATGATGTAGCAACTTCGCACCAGCTGCACTGAGCGCCTGATAAACTTTAATAAGAAACGTAAACAAACTTCAAAGATTTTGTGGCCGACAAGCAATAACGCTTTTATTACCCTTCATGTGGAGTCAAGTGTCTTTTTGGATCTTTAAACTAATGATCTGACCTGACAGAAATTTGACTTTGTTTCCAGTGTTTGTACATTTAAAGCTGTGCTCATATGAGATGTAGCACAACAGTATGTGGGAGCTGAAGCCGCAGGCCAGTTACCCTAAAGGATTTTAACTTGCTTGAACTCAACATGCATCCACATAACAGATGTATCTCCTGTTAGATATTAAGCAATGTTTACCCACACTACAGCGGCAGCACTGGAAAGCCCTCGAGTCGATTGCTAATAAGATCTGATGTAGAGTTTTGGCTTTCAGTGCAGAGCGATGAAATTAAATAAACAAAAACAAAAGCACAGGGACACTGAACTCCCTTTCTGACAGATCTGTATTGCTGTGGAAGTGCTCACTTTAAAAAACAAACAACTGCACTAAAAGCGGAGTAATTCTTCTCTGAAATTCAGTTACTATATCAGGCCTAATCTTCATGATCTCAACCAGCAAGACATGCAGATCTATAAAAAACAAAACAAATCAGAAAGAAAATCATATAAATGAGATCACTTTAAGAACTTAGATGTTTCTATGAAGTGAAATTGAGACTTTCGTTTGTTCTCAAATTAACTTCTGGTGGAAAAAATATCTTAAAACGTGTTGTCTGCGCTTTGCCATTCACATTTTATTGCTCTATTCTTTCTGTAGCCTGTGTCTGTCTGTCTATCTATCTATCTATCTATCTATCTATCTATCTATCTATCTATCTTTCTATCTATCTACACTACCAGTCAATTTTTTTCAAGATTTTTAATGTTTTTTAAAGATGCATTTATTTGATCCAATATATAGCAAAGTCAGCAATATTGTGAAATATTTTTACTGTTTAAAAAAAATAGCTTTCTCTTTAAATATATTTTAAAATGTAATTTATTTCTGTGATCAAACTGATTTTTTTATTATTATTAATATTTAAAACAGATGAGTACATTTTTTTTTTGATGAATAGAAAGATCCAACAATCAGCATTTATTTGAAATAAAAAGCATTCAAAAGCTTGGAGTTAGTATTTTTTTTGGGGGAAAGAAATTATAGAAATTAATATTTTTATGTAGCTAGGATGCTTTAAATTGATCAAAAATGATGATAAAGACATTTATAATGTTACAAAAGATTTCTATTTCAGATAAATGCTGTTCTTCTGAACTTTCTATTCATCAAAGAAACCTGAAAAAAAATGTGACTGAAGTAATGATGATAAATTCAGGTTTGAAATCACAGGAATAAATTATATTTTAAAATATATTCAGATAGAAAACAGTTATTTTAAACTGTAAAAATATTTCAAAATTTGACTGTTTTTACTGTACTTTGGATTAAATAAATGCAGGCTTGGTGAGCAGAAGAGATTTCTTTAAAACATTAAAAATCTCAAAATTTCTTTCCTGTTTCAAAATATATCTCTTGTCTGTCTCTGATGAATTGTATTGCCTTTAAAACATTCTTTAAAACTGGTTTAAATGTTAAACCGACAATTTTCAAACTTTTAGCTTTTAAAACTTTTTCAACTTCAGAGATTGTCTTAAAGGAGAAGTCCACTTCCAAAACAAAGATTCTCATATAATGTACTCACCCCCTTGTCATCCAAGATGTTCATGTCTTTCTTTCTTTAGTCGTAAAGAAATTATGTTTTTTGAGAAAAACATTCCTGCATTTTTCTCCATATAATGGAATGATATCCGATTTTGAACTTCCAAAATGCAGTTTAAATGCGGCTTTAAATGATCCCAAATGCGGTTGTAAATGATCCCAGCTGAGAAGGAAGGGTCTTATGTAGTGAAACGGTCTGTTATTTTCATTTTAAAAATACAATTTAAATACTTTTAATCTCAGTCGCTCATCTTGCCTTTCTCTCCCTGAACTCTGTGTATTCTGGCTCAAGACAGTTGGGGTATGTCGAAAAACTCCAATTGTATTTTCTCCCTCAACTTCAAAAATCATTTCAAAATCATCCTACATCTCTGCTGAAGTACCGACCCAGTCTTTGCAAAGTGAACATGCAAAGAAGATCAAACATCCTTAACAAAAAAGGTAAAACAGCGATATAGGGGGATTTCGAAGTTGAGGGAGAACATGAGATTTTTCGACATACCCTAACTGTCAGGAATCGTTGCATTTGGGATCATTTGAAGCCGCATTTAAACTGCATTTTGTTCAAAATCGGGGCACCATATCAGTCTGTTTTATGGAGAAAAATGCTGAAATGTTTTCTTCAAAAAACATAATTTCTTTACGACTGAAGAAAGAAAGACATGAACATCTTGGATGACAAGGGGGTGAGTACATTATTTGTAAATTGTTGTTCTGGAAGTGGACTTCTCCTTTAACAAAGTGTTCAATCTAGTTTGTTTCTAATTCTTATTTCTAAAGATAACACTTGTATTTATTTAATTTAGGAGAAGCATCTGCGATGAAACCAATACATCTAGCGGTAAACTTCTAAAATCTGGGAAAGAAACTTTTCTGGAAACTCGGCACCAGGTAAGAGCGTTGTGACCAAATACAAGCATCATATATCCTTACATTATTTGTAAATCTTTATAAAATAATTCAAATATGAATGGTGTATGAATGATGGTTAAAATCTGATTTTTTTGTACACATAAATCCTAATCGTGAGACTGACTAACACACGGTGATTACATTGTATATATTTGATCAGATGTTAGTCATTTTGTATCATCAAAAAGGCTGAAAGTGAAACAGTTGGATTAGGTGGGAGGAGAGATGGATGTTTGGCTTAAAATGGTTTAGAGACAAAGTAAATATGATTAACACAATAAATCATGCACAAAATTGAAACTGATGTCCATGTTTTCTATTAGTAGTGGGTAGGTAATGAGAACGGCATTCTTTGTACTCCAAAGTTATTTAATGGATAAGCAGTACGTTTAATAAATACAACACTTATTATGTCAAAGTTTGAGACAGACAGTGCCAACAAACAGCATGTTACAACACTCTCAAGTCTCCTTTAAACTTAACAACTTCTGCAAACCCCCCACCGATTACTGATCTTCAAAGAACATTTGTTTTAACTGTCATTAACTCAGCATGACAGGAATGATACTATTCATTTGTAGGAGTATTAGTGAGCAAATAACAAGACTAGACTGCCTGCCAGACAATAGTTAAGTAAATTGAAATGTCAATGAGGAAACATTCATAAATGCCTCCTCTCCAGTCTTTTTGGTGCCTGCTTGTCTGTGGAATGAAATCACATGCGGCCGATATCAAGTGCACATAATTTGTGGAAAACCAATTTATTTATTTTTGCCCAGCCACCAAGCGCGAGCAATCTTAATGGAGTACAGTAAGTTCTGAAGATGCCTAACTAAGTCATTTGAGTGTTTTTGCTAATTATTATTTTTGATCTGTTTAAGAGAGAATTTCATATTTTCTTAGTACTGGGACAGGTGTGGCTTGCAAAGCTGTTTAGCTTTCACAATATGTGGGCAACAATTTACCCTTTTAAAAGTTCCTGAATAAATACCCTAATAAAGTTTGAGAGGAATAGCTGTAAGGATAGTTACCTTAACAACCAGATGGCTTTTTAAATTAGTTTACCTTCCATATGTGTTGTCAACCATGTTAAAAGAGTGGGACAAAAAATAAATATGAACATATGATGAGTCGATTCAAATGTACATGTGTTAGCCGGTCGACCGTAAGCTATCTAGTCGCACTTCCACTAATAGAAAGTATGTAGCAGCAGGTTAATGGTAACCATAGAAAAAAACCTTCATGCTGTTTGTGCAGCAGATTATTTGGGTGGTCCTCCTCGGTATTTTCCCATACATATAAATAAGTACTTAAAGGGATGCTTTATCCATACATTAAAATTCTGTTTGCAATTACTCACCCTCATGTAGGACTTTCTTTCTTCCTGTTAATCAAACAGATGTTTAGCAGGATGTTCATGCTGCTTTAGACTAGGGCTGCCCTTGGCTAAAGGTTTTTTTTGGTCGACTAGTAGTTGTTCATTTTAAGCATTAAACCATATAAATAATAATGAGCCTTTAAATGCCTACATAGCCCAATAAGCGCTCAAGCGCACGCAAAATAGCTTGCCACAATGCACAGGCAGATCTAATTATTAGGGGTGTAAGAAAATATCGATACACGTGTGTATCACAATATTTTGTTTGCCGATACTGTATCGATTCACAAAAACGGAATATCGAATATTTAAAAAAAAAACAAAAAACAAATCATACAAGATTTGGGTAAAGTGTGGCGTCACGTCGGCTTTTGAGGTAACGTTCACTCCAGGACGCGGCAAGCAGCGGAACCGCCGCACAGCCGCCATCCGTCTGTGCAGCAGAGGTGCCCTGTGCAGCCGAGGTATAACGCCATACCGAGGCAGCGCCCGTGGCGCGGTTTCGCAGCTTGCTGCGTCCCGTGAAAGGGCCTTCGCGTCGGGCGTGGTGGGGCAGCCCCGCGGCTGCCTGCCGCTTTCTTTTGTGGTAGGGCTGTTTTGTGCAGATGAGGCGGTGCTCGCATTGCGGTCTCTGTGATTCCACGTGGAGCATATTTACAAACTGAAAAACTTGCAAAATCCCAAACTTTTAAAATTCTCAATATCTGTATTTATTTCTTTAGGAATCCTGTAAGCACTTATTGTTATTAAGCAGATGTAATTCTTAAGTTCAGATCAAAATGATCTGACATTGTTACAACTGTAAACTTAAATTGTAAAGCAGGGTATATATGGTCTGTTTATAAAAGCTTACATTTTATACATTTAATAACTAAAGAATCTTGCAAGCACTTTATTTTCCCCCTTTACTCATACTGCACAAAAAGTGATTCAATAACATTGAATGGTTTGCATATGGTGGTGTGTTCTTAATTATAGCTTTCCTAAAATGATGTCCTATTTATAAAATAAGACATATTTCATATATATCGCCTTGTTTACAATATCGCAATGTATCGCAACATATCGTATCGCAACCCCTGTATTGTGAAACATATCGTATCGCTAGATTCTTGGCAATACACAACCTTAATAATTATTATGAATGTGTCAGGAAAAACAGTAAGGAGGCTGCATTAATGTTTTACTGATTTATTGATAAACTAGTGCTTTCTTTGTTTTCGGCTTAAGAGATAAGGTCGGCGACACTGACTCGTCATCTCTGTAGTAGTGATGCACCTATATGCATGTTTCATATGGATTGCATAATCTGAGAATATCTGTTTTCTATTTGAAATGGTTCATTTAAAAGTAGACATTTCACTCTTTATAGATATGTAAGGCTAGTATTACATGGAGTTTCGTGCTTAAGTTCACAGAGACAGAGTTGGCAGAAAGCGCATCGTGTTTGCTTTCATTATTTCACAAAAGCGCAACATTTCGTTGTTATTCTAAATGCACACAAATAAAGTAGTATCTATAGATTCGAAAGATGTATTACTTCTGTCTGTATGATCAAAAATGACGGAGTATTTTAAGTGCAAGTGACCGCACCAGCGCTTCCATCTGTCATACAGTTAGCGCGCTACTTTTCAGATTCCTCACTCTGCACAGACACCTCAATAGCACACATTTTTCTAGGTTAACATTAGATTGAGCAACAATGTAAAGTTGCTACTACTTACACATTTCAGATGAAAAGCCCTATTTGAAGTCGATGAATGATAGGGTGAGCATTTTGATGTTCTGTCCGATATACTGTATTACCACATAGACCAGCTGTTAATGATCTGTCCGTCACAGACTGCTTGACTTTGCCATTTCCTGACGAATTCTTTTTTCTGCAAGTAAGCGACTAATACATTTTTGGTTTACCAAGCCTCCTCTTGTTAACTAACAGTTAGTCAACTATTAGGGGGCATCCCTACTTCATACACTATTTTTTTTTTGTTTTTTTTTTTTTTGAAAGAAATGGTGGATCAACAATTTTTCCTAGTAAATTTTACAATCAATTATGAAGAAATATCAAGTAAACATTCAATTAAAGGGCTAGTTCACCCAAAATTGAAAATTCTGTCATTAATTACTCACCCTTGTGTCGTTCCAAACCCATAAGAGCTTTGTTCATCTTCAGAACAAAAATGAAGATATTTTTGATAAAATTCAAGAGCTTTCTGACCCTGCTTAGACAGCAACAAACTGTTTCAAGGCCTAGAAAGGTAGTAAGAACATTGTGAAAATAGTACAAATAGTGGAGAATACTTTTTATGCACAAAGAAAACAAAAACAACAACTTTATTCAACATTTTCTTGTCTTCTGTGTCAGTCTTCAACGCCAATTCATGAAAGTACCAGAAATGTACATAAAGTCGTTATTTTTGTTTTCTTTGTGCAGACGAAGTATTCTTGTAGCTTCATAACATTACAGTTGAACCCCTGATGTCACATGGACTATTTTAACGATGTCCTTAGTACCTTTCTGGTCCTTGAATATGCTTAGGATAGTTCAGCGTTTGAGTGTAAAGCAGGTCACTTTGATTTCCTATCACCCAACTGTCTGCAGGGCCTTTTTAACATCTTCAAACAGACAAGGGCTGTCGGGTGGCTCCTCACCCCTGAACTCTTTGACGACGCCTGACTGCATCTTATTTTAGATATAGCAAGCTCATGTTAAACTGCTCCTGTCTTATTCAGGAGCTTCAGGAATGCAGAGTTTTCAAAGGTATAGAGCTTGTATTTACCTGACAACAGTGGCCTGTTATGGTTTCCCTGTATCCCAAAAAAATGCAAATAGCAAAGTACCACATTGGGAATCGGGTAAGCTGGGGCTAATTATTACTAGGAAATTTATAGAAGGTCTGTGTAATATTACATAAAAGTCAAATTGCACATTTGTTTTTTCCAGCAGTGGTTTTGTGTGTCAGATTCAAATATCTAGTTCAAAACGGTCTTAAATTCTTTAATAGTTGTTTAATAGCTGGTCATAGTATTTACTAGCTGTTTGGTAACAAGAGAACACAATTAAATTACACTGGCATGCATTCAGACAAGAAACAAATATATAATGAAAGCAGATTTTGTATTAAGCTCAGGCCAGGTCAGGTCAAGTTGTATCAAAAAAAAAACAAACAAACACATGCCCTAATAATATTTTATACGGAACAGAGTCCGGAACATGCAAATTTCTCACACACTTTCGATATGCCTAAAGGGTTAGCTCACCCAAAAAAGAAAATTCTGTCATTAATTACTCACCTTCATGTTGTTCCAAACCCATAAGACCTTCATTCATCTTCGAAACACAAATTAAGATATTTTTGATGAAATCTAAGAGTCCGCTAACCCTTCATAGACAGCAAGAGTACTACCACGTTCAAGGCCCAGAAAGGACATTGTTAAAATAGTCCATGTGACATCAGTGGTTCAATCGTAATTTTATGAAGCTACAAGAATACTTTTTGTCTGCAAAGAAAGTTGGAACAACAGTGTGTTTGATATGTTGACGCACTCAGTGTGTTGTATACATTAACACATTGTTAAGCTCATAATGTATTATAAGGCCATTTAGAGTTTTTATTAACCATGCAATAAAACAGATGTTACAGATGGCACCCAAACATGTTTGAACCATAAGCCTATGATTTCATTAAATTGAATTAAATCAAAACACTCCCAAGTAGATCAGCATTCGCAAAAGGACAAACACTGACTGACGTTTTATAAATAGGCTAGCAAAAGGTGCTCATTTGCGTGCATGTAAGAGGTGCTTCCTTATGAGTATCAGAGTGCTTACAGAGCTCACAAGTCATAAGACTGAACGAACATGGGGTGTGTCCTTGTTCACTGAAGACACACCCCGAACTTGTTTACCCCACATGACCTTTTTTTCCCCAACCGAGTCTGTCCTTGTGAAAAATGTTCCCAGATTCTTGGGTAAATCAGGTCCTCATGGGAAAATAATACTTTGCAGAGTTCGACAAGGCTCTCACATCTTTGCATTTTCGCACTGAATGCGAGAGAGGTCATTTAGTCCACGTGCAAACCAATTTGTTTGGTTTGATGCAGTCACATTTGGGTTGGCAACAATAAGATACTCAGTCAAGAGATACAATCAGTCATAAAACAGGCTTATGATTTGTTAACTGAATTTAAAAAAATCCACCCATGGAATATATGGAGTGACTCTTGTTTGAAATTAATGAATGGATTTGAGACTTATTTCATGCTTGCGGGTTAAAAGCGGGTCATAAGAATCTCCCTATTCTGGTGTATTTTTGCACAAATCTGCATCATGAAATAGTGATATACAAATATATTAAATAGAAAATAATACATGATGTAATGGTTATGCATTTTAAAGGAAGTTCAGTGAGTTCAAAGGCTCCACAGAAAATCATTCTGACTCATGCTTCAGTTTGTAAAAACAAATAAAAAACTGGGTTCACAATAAGGCACTTACTACAGAGGTCTGTAGGGAATGGAATGGCACTGGAATAGACTGAAATACACACCGTTTTGAAAGTAAACCGCAAAACTCAAGGGTGAAGTGTGTAATTTCAGTTTGTAAACACTTTATTTTATTTTTTTTTTCATTTTCTAAAACAAATTTTCCAAACACGATGAATTACTTACCCTGTGTTACTTTCTTCTATGACTTTCTTCTTTCAGACTATTAGAATTGGAGTTATATTAGCTTTGTAATAGCAGTGAATGGCTGTTGATTTTTTGAAGTCCAATAAAGTGCATCCATGCATCATAAAAAGTACTCCACACAGCTCCGGGGGGTTAATAAAGGCCTTCTGAAATAATTCGATGTGCCTGTGTAAGAAAAATATCCATAATTAAAGACTTACTCCACCCCAAAATGAAAATTTTGTCATTATTAACTTACCCCCATGTCATTCCAAATGTGTAAAAGCTTTGTTTGTCTTCGGAGCACAAATTAAGATATTTTTGATGCATGTGACAACTGTAATTTTACAAAGCTACAGGAATACTTTCCGTACGCAAAGAAAACAAAAATAATGATTCGACACTTCATCTCCTCCACATCACCCTAGCATCATTTTGGAGAGTATCCTCTGAATGCAACCGGCGTATGCTGTTTTGTGTCAGCTGCGCCACGCGGATACGTTTTCTACGTTTATTGTTACAGAACAGCATACGCCATTTATGCTCAGGGGATACTAGCAAAATTGCGCTACAGTGATGCGGAGGAGACAAATTGTTGAATGAAGTCATTATTTTTGTTGACACAGAGGCAACGATTTACTACAGAAGGCCTTTATTAGCCCCTGGAGCCATGTGTTGAGCACTTTTTTTATGATGTATGGATGCACTTTATTGAACTAAAAAAATCAGCCATTCACTGCCATTATTAAGCTTAAAGGGGTCATCGGATGCTAAGTTCACTTTTTCATGTTGTTTGAACATTAATGTGTGTTGTCAGTGTATGTACAAATCTACCCTATAATGATAAAAATCCATGCAGTGGTTTTTAATTAATCTGTAAAAATAATATCCCCTTTTTCAAATCGAGCCATTCTCAGATGCCGTCACACCGACAGAGGCCGCTCCCACGATAGTTGATTGACATGAGCTCTTACCTCAGACCAGCTGTCACAGTCCAGTAACTTTCCATGTTTTGATGCCAGAGCAGGGATGTAAGTTAGATAAGAATATCTCCGATTGAGCGATTGAGGTGTTGTGTTGCTGGATGTAATAATGAACATAGTGGACGTCATTTACTCCCGACATCTGAGCCGCTGAAGATGCAGTAGATTACGTTTGTTTGTGAATGGAATGTGCCTCCCGATCTACATATATCCGTCTATGTTAGCGCGAATCATTCGTGATCCAGCTTCACTTACAGCAGAAGTGAGTATAAGCGTTTTTTATGAATCTTTGCGATCGCCTTTCCTTATAACGTGGTAGTTAGGAAGTTTAGCGGCTAAAGGCGGCTAAATGCGGCTAATGTAAACAAGACTGTCTTTCCACAGAGAGAAGAGAGGGGTGGGGTGAGCAGAGCTCATTTGCATTTAAAGGAACAGCCCCTTAGAATAAGATGATTTTTGCAGAGCTGATTTTGGCAAGGTAAAAAGGGTGTTGTTTTACAAAACCTTTGAGAATTTTTAATCAAAGTATATTACAGACTTTTTATTAAGACCCTAAAGAATCATATCAACTTGTGGAAAATGGGCATCCGATGACCCCTTTAAAAGAGAAAGGACATTTTTTTTTAAAATAACTCCAATTGTATTTGTCTAAAAGAAGAAAGTCATGTACACCTAGGATGGGTTGAGGTGAGTAGATCATGGGGTAATTGTCATTTTAGGGTGAACTATCTCTTTAAGCAAGCCTTAAAGCAAATTGTAATAATAATTGACAATATCTACAACCAAGGTCCTGTCTGCATGGCCCCTCACTCTTCGTCTGTGAGTATCTCTCATCTGGGCAGAGTCTGTCTCTCATGAATAATGTTTGCACAGGAAGGAATCTGGCCTCTCACCTGGGACCAATTTGCCTAGGGAGACTCTACACTCTTAAAAATAAAGGCGCTTTACAAGGTTCTTCACAGCAATGCCATAGAAGGACCATTTTTGGTTCAACAAAGAACCATTAAGTCAAAGGTTCTTTAAAGAACCACCTCTTTCTTACCTTTTTATAATCTGAAGAACCTTCTTTCGCTACAAAGAACCTTTTGTGAAACTAATATGTCCTTCAAATGTTAAAGGTTCTTTATGGAACCATTTAAACAAAAAAGGTTCTTCTATGGCAGGGGTCACCAGACTCTGTCCTGGAGGGCTGGTGTCCTACAGAGTTTAGCTCCAACCCTAATTAAAAAATACACCTGAGGCCAGTTAATCAAGGTCTTACTAGGTATACTTAAAACTTCCAGGCAGGTGTGTTGAGGCAAGTTGGAGCTAAACTGTGCAGGCCCTTCAGGACCAAGTTTGGTGACCTCTGTTCTATGGCATTGTGAAACACCTTTATTTTTAAGAGTGTTCTGGGAGCTAACACTCTGGACAGGGTAACTGAGGCACTCAAACCCTTCCACCGCTTGAAGGTGGTGATCCAAGGAGGTAAAACTCTCGATTTACCCTTCAGTCTATGGACCATCCATCCTCAGCTATGGTCATGAACTTCGGGTATTGACCGAAATGTACAAGAAGCTTGAATGAGTTTTCTCCGCAGGATGTCTGGGCTGACTCTAAAGGACATGGTGACAAGCTCTGATAACAAGGAGAAAGACATTTTGGTATTTTGAGTAGTGCTGTTGCTCCTCCAATAAGGAGCCAGTTGAGGTGGCCTCTTGGTGGAGGGGTTCTAGGTATGTCCAACTGGGAAGATACCCAGCAGTAGAACATGCTAGGCATTATTGAGGAAAATGACATATGGGTGGCCATTCACGACAGTACTTTGCATGTGTGTGGTTCTGCCAGTGCTTTGAGGTAGAACCTGGATGTTTGTTTCCTTTGCGCGCAAAAAGTATTCTCGTATTTTCCTAAAATTAAGGTTGAGCCTCTGATGTCACATGGACTATTTTAATGATGTCCTTACTACCATTCTAGGCCTTGAACATGTCAGTTGCATCGCTGTCTATGCAGGGTCAGAAAGATCTCGGAAAGCCATAGAAAAACATTTTTGGTTCCCCAGAGAACCTTTCAGTGAACAGTTCCTAAAAGAACCATTTTGAAGAAAGTTTAAAAAATCTAAAAAACCTTTTTTGACTATAAAGAACATTTTCAGCATTTGAAAGGTTCCATGGATGTTCAAGGTTCTTCATAGGACCACTGATGCTAATAAATAACCTTCATTTTTAAGAGTGTAATTTGTGTATCAAAAATGGACAAAAATCTTATCGTTTGGAACGACATGAGGGTGAGTAATTAATGACAAAATATTCATTTTTGTGTAAACTATCTCTTTAAAAAAATACTGTATGCTATAATCTTTCAGGTATTGCTTTGCCCCGTAGACTTCAACTGTAAGTGCATTATTGTTAATGCATTTTACTTGCTTTTTTATTGTTGCCTTATTTTTTTTGTCATAATTGAAAGCATGTCATAAAAGCCCTCCATAGAACTGAACTTAACTCTGAGTATTTCTTCAAATATGCGTCACATTTCTATTTGTATCTCAGATTTATCACAAACTCATGACATTCCAGGGATTTATAAAAAATAAAAGCATCAGTTAACACGCTATATATAGGAAGTACCGGTCTGTGAAATCACTTAAGTCGGGTCATATGGGATTTTGACTTTCTGTTTAAACAAAAGAGAGGCTTGCATAGCAAAATAGGGCACAGAGCACCAAAAGTCAGACTGCAATTATCTTTTAAGCTGAAGTGTCTTTTTCTTTTTAATGCTAAAATATTTTTCTCTTGTGTGAAAACAAGTAAACCATTTTTAGGCCGATTTCCCCAAAAGATGTGTGAAAATGTGTCTGTCAGAACATTTAAATTTGTTTCAGTATCTAGATCTGCCCGACAGCAGTTGGCTCAACTAACGGTGTAAGTTTGGGGTGGGGCCATCTGTTTGACTGACCAGTGGCAGGAAGTGCTCAGGGAAACGTGTTGCATATCTGTTAAGTCACCACTTAAAGGAGAAGTCCACTTCCAAAATAAAGATTCACACATAATGTACTCACCCTCTTGTCATCCAAGATGTTCATGTCTTTCTTTCTTCAGTCGTAAAGAAATTATGCTTTTTGAGGAAAACGTTTCAGCATTTTTCTCCATATAATGGACTGATATGGTGCCCCGATTTTGAACTTCCAAAATGCAGCTTAAATGTGTCTTCAAACGATCCCAAATGTGGTTGTAAACGATCCCAGCCAAGAAAGAAGGGTCTTATCTAGTGTAACGATCGGTTATCTTCATAAAAATAATACAATTTATAAACTTTTTAATGTCAAACGCTCATCTTGTCTTACTCTGCCTGGACCTTTTTTTTTCCAGTTCATGACAGTTAGGGTATGTCAAAAAACTCCCATCTCAAATTCTCCCTCAACTTCAAAATCGTCCTGTATCGCTGTTTTTACCTTTTTTGTTAAGGGTGTTTGATCTTCTTTGCATGTTCACTTGGCAAAGATTGTGTTTGCAAAGACTTTGCAAAGACTGTGATATTGAAATGATTTATGAAGTTGAGGAACTAAATAGTTTTTCGACATAACCTAACTGTCTTGAGTCAGAATACACAGAGTTCAGAAAGAGCTATCTGAAGAGCATTTGAGATTAAAAAGTATTTAAATTGTATTTTTTGAAATGAAAATAACGAATCGTTTCGCTAGATAAGACCCTTCTTCCTCAGCTGGGATCATTTACAACCGCATTTGGGATCGTTTGAAGTCGCATTTAAACTACATTTTGGAAGTTCAAAATCCAGTCCATTATATGGGGAAAAATGCTGAAATGTTTTCCTCAAAAAACTGACTGAAGAAAGAAAGACATGAACATCTTGGATGACAAGGGGGTCATCTTGGATGACATTATATTTGAATCTTTGTTTTGGAAGTGGATTTCTCCTTTAACTTCATACTTAAGCTTTATTTATTCACAGTGAAGTCTAAAACATGATAAAACTGGGTTGCTTTGTCTTGTTTATTGTTCAAAATCGACGTGAATGTTCCGAGGCAGTTGATCCAGACTGATATATCTTTAAGATTACACAATCTAGATCCATCACATGACAGGATTTCCCTGGAAGCCTGGGAGTACAGAGTTATCTTCAAGTGAAATAAGATAGGTACTGACCTGTGATTAATCTAACTCCATATGTGAGCAAGTGAGAGTTGATGGACTGTGAGCACTGAAGACTTTAATGCTTAATCTGAGGTCAGGGTCAGCTTCAACACTTCAGCGTCTCGGCTTCGGTAGCCGCTGAGTGCCTTCCTGTTGCCAATTGCTCATGTCCAGCTGTTGTACAGCTGAGAAGTCAAACCCAGTGGGAGAACACTATGAGCCAAGGCTGTCTGCATATACCTTGGGAATTCCCACAATTGTTTTGGCTGAGAACTCTGCATCACTGTTTATACGAGAGGGCCGGTGACCACTCGGTCTTAAAATAGCCACTTCCAGATCAAATGCAGGAAATCGCCATCGTGGCTCCTCGGCAAGTGACGCTAACTTTAGTGAGACAATGGCTTCACAATTAAGCCTTTAAGTTATCATTTGTCAGTTGTTTTTCAGTGTCGTAAAGGAAGTGTTCCATGTTTTCTGTAGCTTACAGAACAGTTCAAAAGCTTGGGGTCCGCCAGATCTTTTTATGATTTTGAAAGACGTCTCTTAGTGATTTATTCCTGTTATACAAAGCTGAACAACACTGATCAAATGAATGAGTTCAAGTTCTTACGTTTTTTTTTCAAAATCTTAGTGACCACAAAAGTTTTGAATGGTACCGCATATGGGCCGTTCTACAGAATTGGTGCAAACTGCTGTCCCACAATGAAAAAGCGCATTTAAAAAGCATTCAAGTATTCAAATCTTAGATGTTTATTAAGATCCTTTTATTATCTATTGAAACCCAAAATAATATTTACAATATCAGTAAGCTTAATATATATCAAAAATCATCATTTAGTGAGTACTTTCAACCCTAAAACCTATTTTCAACTTATGAAAATGACATTGAAATATTTTTTGCATTTGATTTTTAATGCATTTAATATCTTTTAGATTTTTTTTAAAAAGGGAAGTTAAAAAATTGATTGTATATTTTCTTTGTAAATTATGAAAATTCATGTAAAAAAAAAATTCATATCACTACCGAAACAGTGTATGTTTTAGTCCATTGGCTAAAATTGATTTTACTGTTCAGTACTCTGCTAGCTAACCATCTGTTGATTAGCATTTTTGAGCTAGGTTCAAAAGTATCTAATATTGTTGCTAACAAAACAGTCACAACCGAAAAATTTGGTGAAGTTTCGGTAGTGACATCATTGTTTTTTTTTTGTTTTTTTTTGTGTTATTCCATAAAATTTAGTTTTTGTGTGTGTACAAATTTCCAGAACTATGTTAGCTAACCATGTGTTGATTAGCATCTTTGGGCTAGGTTCAAACACTTCTAAAATTGTCTCTACTGTAACCGTGGCAATAGAAACATTTGGTGAAGTTTCGGGAGTGAACTCATAGTTTTTTTTTTTTGTTTTTTTTTTGGTGTTATTCCAACTGCACAGTTACTAGAAATGTGTACCTTGAATATTATACAATTTGCATACATACAAAATTTGTGGAAAGACGTTTTTTTAAAGATGTTTCCAACTTTAATTTTACACCAACTCTATAAAATGGCTTATATAAAGTGATGAATCACCTGAAGCTGACATTTAAATGGACATGTTAAAAATATTGCAGATTTTATGTAAGCAAAGTAATGTTGTGTAAAATTTTCGACGAAAAACTCAGACTAGAATCTCACCAGTTCTGCGCCAATTATGCATACAACGTAGTGTATTTTGGACTCAAAATAACAAAAGGCCAAAAAATATTGTACCTGCATTTTAAATCACAAACCTCAAATAAAAAACTAAATTAGAGGACTTCAAAAATATCTGCTGTTTTTTATGAGCAAAAGTAAAATGAGGGCGAGTAAATAATAACAGAATGTTAGTTTCAGGGTGAACTATTATAGATAAAAAACACATGACCTAAGCCTCATTGCGTGATTACAAACACAAGGTTCCCACAGAACTAAAAAAGAATGTAGTGCAAATGTGTCATTTTAATATATATTGGAATGATAATGAACACATTTTCAAAACAAGCCTTCGTTTGGAGACAATAGTGCTACTTCTGTCCAAGGCGGGAAATGTGTTCTTAGCAGCTATGACATTCATTTATTGTTTTTGGTACAGAGGTGGCAAAGCAGAGTGACGAGTAAAGACACGACGCATAATTTTGCGGAGGGGAAAAATTAAATGAGCCACGCTGCCAAGTTAGTGAGAGCTTACACGCAAACTCTCAGCCAATTTAGTGTTACAAAACTCCTGTTTTGATTATACTGGCATGAAGGTGATCAAATCTAAACCTACAATAATATCAAATGAATAATGTAGGAATTGATGCATTTTGTGATTTTAAAAATGTGTAAATTTTTGAAGACGCGTTCAGGCTAACCCCTGCGACGACTTCTGTAGGTAAGAATGTGTCTTGTAATTTTAAAGGGAACATTCTAAAACAACAACAACACATCCCTAAATAATTTGCTAAGGGAATTGGATAATATAATCAAGAAATAATTATGTGTCTCATTCCCATGGTTCCCAAAAGTCACATTGCATCTGGCATTAGAAGCATGGTGGTTTACAACTTGTTGGCAGACGAATACAGACTTCCTCTGTTCAAAGATGTATTTTAAGTCAACAAATGTCTTGTATTTCCATGTAAAGCCCTCTTAAAACATCCTCTCATAAAACATTTCTCTGTTATGCAAAATAAAGCCATTTAAACACTAACAGAAATGAAATATTACAAGGTCTCACAGATCAGACCCAGGCACATTTGTTCTCATCAAAAACACATATGGAAACCCCTGTAGATAACGATTTTCATTCGTCATGTCTTGACTCACATACACTCATTCCACAGAGATGAGCAAGCGTCGCTTTTACAAAACTTTCGCGTGTTGTTTTTCACTCGCTTGATTTGTTTTTATCCTTTTTTGTCCGTGATCTAATAATACATCTGTTGAACGACACAATTCTACTCAACCGGTGACTTGGAATACTACACAGTGTGCCTGGGGGGCCTGATAAACACGTGTTTACGCATATTTCCTATTTGAAAAAGAGCAATGAAAAAGATTTACGCATATTTCCTATTTGAAAAAGAGCAAATAAATATATCTAATTATTCTGAATACAAAGGCTGTGACTCATGTGAGATGGAGTTGACGCATGTGTGAAGTATTTAATTTAGCTCTGATTCATACGCTCGCATTGTCTCGCTGACATTTGTGAGAAACTAAGAAACAGAACAAGATGACCAAGTTGCAAGAAACGCATTAGAAAAAGTAATACATAAAAGCAAGTTGCGACTGAATGGGCTATGTAGTCAGACTGGTGTCGTGAGCAAAAAAAAAAAAGCAAAGGATCACTCCTAACTTTGAGGACATTGGTGCCCCTGGGGTATGTAGGTGACTAGCTCACAAACCATGCTTTTCACTTTCTCAGACAACTAATCTTCTATTGACAGTGACATGACTTGGCCATTCACAGTAAATCTGCATTTTTATTCTGATTTTATTTTCTCAAATGTGCATGTGCAGCTGTACTGCATGCTAAAGTGTATTTATCCATAGCTAGTTATATTTTTAAAAAACAATGTAAAACATTGCACATATATAGGCTACACACACATACAGACATGTGAATATACATCATTTTATGTTTTTAATATTAATTAGGGCTGGGTAAAAAGTATAGATTTCTCCATTTTATGAAACGATTTAGGCTATTAAATCCCAAAAAACTATTAGAGTCTAGCTTGTTTTCAGTTAACGAATGAAATGTAGCTCGCCACCCATCCAATAAATGACAGTAAGCTTTGTGCTTTGTTACTTTTGATATAAAACAAAATCTCAGATTTTAAATTCTGTCCTTTTGATTACAATATGCAAACAATAAATGCCGTTTTGGCGCTGTTTAACGTGGAGTGACAGATCACTGTAACGCCTCCAGAAGCACGTGAAGCACACGTGAATTTATCATCTTCTTGGCTTTGATACCAGTTTCAGCACGAAGTAAACATAAATAAACATCCCAAGGTATGTTAAATGAAAGTGTAAAACTTACCGTAATCCATATCCTGTCTCATGTAATCACTCAATCAGTGTTTCAATCTTGGAAAGACGTCAGTATAACAGCTTGTAAACAATGTCACGTAACGTCACATTTACCTCAGGAAAAACATATTAGATGAACTCTAGAGATGAGCATTTTGCTAAATATATGTGCCATGCAACATATTCATTCTTTTTTTTACTGCTCTTCAATGTTTTATTTATGTTTGCATAAATCCGTCAAGTTTCTCTGACAGCCAAATATTTGTATTTCAAAAAAACAAATTGGAGTAGAAATATAATTATGCAGCTGCAGCTTGATTCTTCAATGAGTGTAATTTAAGCATTTGTGTATTTTACAGCATTAGTTGAGAGATTTTTTTTTTTTCCTTGAGAAAATGTACTGAACCTGATATACAGTTGAGGTCAAAAGTTTAGATACTCCTTGCAGAATCTGCAAAATGCTAATTATGTTACCAAAATAAGAGGGATCATTCAAAATACATGTTATTTTTTTATTTAGTACTGACCTGAATAAGATATGTCTCATAAAAGACATTCACATATAGTCCACATAAGAAAATAATAGTTGAATTTAACCCTGTTCAAAGATTTCACTTGATTCTTAATAATTCTTGATTCTGTGTTGTTACCTGAATGATCCACAGCTGTGTTTTGTTTTTGTCCTTCATGAGTCCCTTGCTTGTCCTGAACAGTTAAACTGCCCGCTCATCTTCAGAAAAATCCTTCAGGTCCCACAAATTCTTTGTTTTTGATACATTTTTGTGTATTTGAACCCTTTTCAACAATGACTGTATGATTTAGAGATCCATCTTTTCACACTGAGGACAACTGAGAGACTCATGCAACTATTAGAAGGCATTTGAAGAAGGTTCAAATGCTCGCTGATGCCTTAAAAGGAAATGCAATGCATTAAGAGCCGAGGGTTGAAAACTTTTTGAATGTGAATTTCTGTTCAAAGTTTACACCCTTGGCTCTTAATGCATTGTTTTTCCTTCTGGAGCATCTGTGATCCTTTGAATCTTCTGTAACAGTTGCATATGAGTCCCTCAGTTGTCCATTTTGTATGATCCCCCTTATTTTGGTAAAATAATTAACATTTTGCAGGTTCTGCAAGGTGTATGTAAACTTTTGACCTCAACTGTATATCCAAAATAATCAACACTGAATCAAATCGTAATATTGTAAATCAGAATCGAACTGAATTGTGAAATTCGTGTCAAAGCCCTAATATTGTTTTTTATAAATACTTGTCTAACTACTTATAAAAATGAATGTTTTTTTTATATTTTGATTATGTTTTAGTAACACTTTAGATGAGGGAGCACTATTCACTATTTAATAGTTGCTTTAGTAGTAGTAGGTACCTTAACCCTACCCCATACCTAAACATAACTACTACAACAAATGCCTATCAATAAACAGATGCACTACCAGTCAAAAGATTTTTTAAATGTTTTTTTAAAGATTGATTTGCTGTTCAAGAAACAAACAGTAAACAGTTAAAACAGTTGAGTACTTTTTTCAGGATTCTTTGAATCCAAAGATCAGCATTTATCGGAAATAAAAAGCTGAAAAACCT
Source organism: Labeo catla (assembly GCA_012976165.1). Classification (NCBI taxonomy): domain Eukaryota; kingdom Metazoa; phylum Chordata; class Actinopteri; order Cypriniformes; family Cyprinidae; genus Labeo; species Labeo catla. The sequence continues at coordinate 178,379 of VONZ01000713.1, read as the reverse complement.
GAAAAAAAAAAATTCTACTCCGCTGTTTTCAGCATAATAATAATGAAAAATGTTTTTTTAAGCAGCAAATCAGAATATTAGAATGATTTCTAAAGGATCATGTGACTGGAGTGATGATGCTAAAAATTCAGCTTTGAATTCACAGGAATAAATTACACTTTAAAATATATTTACATAGAAAACAGTTATTTTAAATAGTAAAAATATTTCAGAATTTTACTGTTTTGCTGTACTTTGGATAAAATAAAGGCTTGGTGAGCAGAAGAGAATATTTGGACTGGTAGTGTAATTATGAGTTTATTAAAGAAAAAGTCTAAGTTAATAGTGAATGTGTGTTCCCTAATCTAATGTGTTACCATTGTTTTAATTTGTTTTATAATACAATATAAAATAAGGTTATATATGTATATAGAACGAGTTGTAGTTGTAGAGTTGTAGAAGAAAAAAAAAAAAAAAAAAAAAAAGGAACCAAATTAAAACCAAAACCAAATTAGGTCAGTCCCGGAGGCGATAATGAGCTAAAAAGAAATAATGTTCATTACAGTAAACACTGTGCAGGTTATATAAAAGTGCAAAGGTTGACAACACTCGTCACGGACTTAGCCTGACTGTTTTCTACGGTATATCATCTCAAACAGTTAATTTCAATTCCCCCTTCATAGGGCATGGACCAGTTCATGAATTCCCAAACCACAGGCATGGCCATTTAAAGCATAATCAGGCATTACTACTACAAAAGAGTCATTGAGCCTTTAATCCAATAATATAAATCGTGCTCTCACATGGACTAAAAGCATAATCATGTTAAACATCTAGTGTGATCAAATGTCAATGTGATGACAATCTTGTTTCTTGAACTGGAAGCTCTGCAGACCATTTAAAGCTCAAGTTCCTGTGGTTTGGTCTCCTCGGCTGGCCAGATAACTGCGTATAATTATGTTTGCGACAAATCTCACTGCGTTTCAATAAATCCTAGTTATGGGCCCTTCCACTCTAAGCCTATTTCCACAAAAAAATCTGGCAGCCAGGGTTAATGGGTCACACAAAGATTTGTTAATTACCAAGATCAATATCATACCAAATTGTTAAACAAATACAACAAAGTGCCACTTGTTTGCAGCGTGCTTCATTACGCACATATCACATTACAGCGAGCGTTATTGCAACACAAGCTCCATGCTGAAACCGGAGGCCTTCACAACAAAGAGAATGACAGTTACAGTCTTTGGGCAGCACGTGAGTCAAAGGCGCGAGCCAGTACTCTTGGACCGTGTGGATTTTGCAGATCAATAAATGATCATGTCACAATCACCAGAATGCATAAAAAGCAGCATTTATGAGACAAGAGTGACGCAAGTCATTTTTATTAGAAAACCGTAGATCCCGTCACCACTCGTAAGTCAACATTAGTCCAAATAAAAAGGTAAATGCTATAAATCAAGATTGCATTCGGGGTGAAAGCACAGCTTGCATAAACATGGGAGGAAAGAGTCCTAAAATATGAAGATTCAAGCTGAGCTGAGGGAAACTAGAAATATGACACATCACAGAGAGATGATTTAGTGGGAAATAGACCTCTTAAAAAGACTTGAACTCCAAAACTACATATTTGAAGATTAATATGATACAGCCATGTAAAGCTGTCCTTATAAACTATCAAACTGACAATGGAAGAAAGATTCAGATGCACAGATGTTGCCAAACGAAAGGGCAAACAGGTGTAGTGATTCAGATTCAACATCTTAAACTGGTGAAACAGCAGAGTCGGCTACTTTTTGCTACTTGAAGTGGCTTTATTAATTTAATGCAACAAAATAACACCTCATATGTACCGTACCCCACATTAGTGTTAATATGCTAGTGTTGTTGAATATATAGAAATGCGCTCCCATTGAGGACTCGGTGAGCTCTCAGGTGGCTTTTTCCCCTGTTAAGATCTTCAGAAAGGTCAAAGGAGATAGAAGAAGATATTTCAGGGCCTGCCTACAAAGTAAACAGAAAAATGGCGAACGCATTCCAGCGAGAGCATATGGTTGCTTCGGCTTCACAGGAAACAATACACCCGACTCGACTGTAAGCGAATATTTGAAGTTCATCTGCAGCACATTAAAATACTGAAGTAACACATTGGCGTAGAAAACGAATGATTGATTCTTTCCAAATACAAAAGCTAAAGGAACCCACAAAAAAAATGATGGTCTACGCTGTGATGTTCACCATATTAAATGGCCATTTCACCCAAAAGCGACACTTGTCATCATTTACTCATACCCATGTTGCTCCAAACACATATAAAACATTTCTAAGAACTGTACTTTTCATTCCTGTCAAAGCAATTGCAATGACTGTAAAATGCACCATTTTGTCTTTTGAAGACATATGGCAACTTCGCCTGAGGAGAATCAGCGCAGTTAAAGTAATTCGTGAAAAATCGGCCTCTCTAGCGAGCGGTTACCTGCTGCAACCGAATTGCTGATACTGATTCAAAAATGAATCATTCAGAGAACCGTAATAACGAGTCATTTATTGAGCTTAAGTGAAGTTGGAATAAAAAAAGTCTTAGGTCTTAGGTTCTAGAAGTAGTAAGTCATACAGGTTTTGAACGACATGAGGGTTAGTAAATGATGACAGATGTTTAGTTTTGGGTGAATTATTCCTTTAAGGTTTCAAACATTTTTCTGCTTATAGCCTGATTTTAATGTTACGCTAAGGTCTTTGTGGGGAGAACAAGAAACAGAGCGTGAAGCCACGGAAACCTTAAAAGAAAAGGAAAAAGTCTGCCTCTGCATGACCAATCTGTGAAATCAGCGAGAGGCCAAAACAGTATGCGAGCCATACAGAAATAAAATTCCAGAAGCCTGCAAAAAGAGGGCTGGAGAAGGGAGGTGACCCTAATTCAGAATGAGATTATGTCAGAGGATATAATTAAACACTGACACCGTTTGGTGTCAAAATTAAAACAAAACAACAGCAATAATGACACATGTACGAAGAGCAGCGGAGAATTGGAGGAAGTGCAGTGATGTCATGCAAAAAGCGGGAGGGTCCTGCTGAGCTAAATTACAACAGGACCACCCAGAGGCCTTGTTATAAAATGGGCTGGCTGATAAATCAATATTATTTTTGATTATAAGTAATACTTGCCAGTGGTTAATACACAAAAGTGACAAAAACTAATCCAGTGACTCAAATATATAGACAATCATAAATAAACGATATGGTAAAATATGATTTTTTTTTTGCAGGGTTTCTTTTAAAAACGTACCTAATTTTGTGCTTTCTCAGCGCATGTTGTGAGCGCACACCTCTTTTCATTTTCAGCCAAACAGCTTTACATAATTAAAGCTGTGGGAAAAAGAGGTATACCACACAATATATAAAAGACACAAAACAATCAAAACAAAAGCGCCACGAAACATGCATAAACAAGGGCTCATTTGAAAAAACAAAAAGAGAGAAGAGTCTCGTTCTTGCGCTTTAAATAGTTATATATAAAAATAGTGTGGTGTGGTTGATAAACAAGGTTAATCGCTGCTTAATATGCGTTCAATCTCCTCCAGTCTCTTCAAGGCAGCCGCCCTTTTCTTTTCTATATCTTTAATCTCTTTTGTGGATTTGCTCTTAGTCCGCTTGTCAGGCTGGCCCGCATCCAGCTTCTTTGATTGGCCGTGGCCCTGGCCGCTGACGCCTTCTGTGGGGGAGGATTTCCTCAAATTCTTCTCTTTCCTGGCCCCCTCCCCTGCTCCTGAGGCAACTCCCTGCCCTTCTTCCTCCTCCGTTTTGTCCTGTTGTTGTTGTTGCTGCTCTTGCTGTTTGTCTGATGCACTACCACCTTCTGCCGGTGCAATCGGCTGGCCCGCGGCGCTCATGGCGGCCATTTTGTTGCGTACGATGGCGAGGTGCCGTCGGATGTACTCTTCGTGTGGGGCCATGGCGAGAGTCTCCACCAGACAGCGCTCGGCACGCTGGAGCTCCCGTTCTTCAAAGTACACCACGCAGAGGTTATGCTTGGCTTGCACGTTGCTTCGGTCCATGTTCAAGATGCGTTCAAAACAGGCTTTGGCGCCACGCGTATCTTTGCGGTGGTTCATGAGGATGTCTCCCTTGAGGATCAGGCCTTTGACATGCTCCGGGTGGTACCGCAGCAGCTCCTCAAGCACCGGGAGTGCATCCAGTTCACGCTGTGACTGAGAGTAGAGTAGGGCCAAGTTAAACAATGCGCTGCGGAAGCCGGGTTGCAGCCGAATAGCCTCCCGCATCCAGTGCTCGGCCTCTTCATTCTCATTTGCGTCCATCGCCAGCATGCCTAAGTTGAAGTAACCGTTAGCATCGTCCGGCTCCTCTTTCACGTAGGTGAGAAAGCGACGATTTGCCTCTGGACGAAATTTTGCCTCACCTGTTGAAGAACAACAACATCAGATGGTGCAAAATTACAATTTAAAGAACCCTCAATGCAAAAATCATGTTTGAACACAGTTGTGTGTGATAATATGTGATAATATTAAAAATCCACCTCTCTGAACACTCGATTCCACATGTACACGTACACATAATCATAAGGAAAAAGTCCCGCCCATTTGTGACAATCTCTGCCCTTTCACCATAGACACAACCTTGAGTGAGAAGCAGCAGTCTGCCATTACTTAAGACAGTCATGCATTTTTTGCATTGTTTTGTTTATGAATGAATGTGCGTTTTTTAAGTTAATCTAGTGCGTCGATGATTCGATTTCCCATTCATAAAGACAGTCACTTGCTTTATTCCTAAATGAATCAGCCTTTGGAACGAATCAAATGAATGAATGATTCAGTAATTAAATCAGTGACTTGCCGCCACCTACTGACAGTTTTAGTTTAAATTTTTTTTTAAGTATCTTTTTAGTTATTTAAATCATTTAATATTTCTATATTCAAAATTTTCTATTAAAAACATTAATCTCAACATGAATTTAGAAATTTGATTGCACTCATGCCACCTCTGAGCCTCATTAAGCATGAAAATACAGCTACAAGCCACTTTTGTGTTTTTCTGTGCCACCTCTGTAGTACAAAATAATTTTGTTAATACTGATTTCATTTAATTGGTAACGTATTCTTGTTCTACTTGTTCTTATTCTATTGTTTTAATTATAAATTCTAAAAAGCTTATAATATATATATATATATATATATATATATTTATTTATTTATTTTTTTACAAATTTGTCATAAAATATGACATTTAATAAAGTTAGGAAAATGCCATTACAGAGGTAAAAACAAAATTCCCCTGTAAATCACTTTAAAGAGTCATATCACCTCGTAATGGAAAGAGACTAATTTTTGATTTCTTGATTAGAAGGTGCTCCTGAAATTTTGAGTGTGCTCCTACATTTTTGAAGGAGCAAAAAGAAAAGTGAGCGTAGAACCCTGCAGTGTTGTGTTTTGGAGTGCGCCAACGAACATAAGAGTCTCCATAGACTCCCTTCATCTGAGCCAGTGAGGACACTGTGGCTAAATTTAATTTTCAATGGAAATGTCCCGGAAAAAAAATCTGTAAAGTTCCCTATATGTGTAGGGATCAACACCAGCGCTTTTGTCCATGAACGTCAACTGCAGTATCACATGTTTTTTTCCAAATCACCTTTCTGAAGCTTCTTGGCACTCTGTAAGGCTAATATTGCTAAAGCTACCATTGTCTCTGCCTGTTTTCACTGATGCTTTCACGTGGTACCTATTGTAAATAGGAATGTGGTAGTTTAAAATTGCACATGAAAGCAATGTGAAGTCGACTGCTCAAATTTGTCAAGCTCATAATCGCAAGTGGGGCTTATAAAGATAGCACGCGATGGTGTTATTTATAATCACACCGTGCTCCCATCTGTGTAATTCATACAATTTATTATGCACAGAACAATCAGATGACTAGTCTTAGCCTCAGACGTCATGCCCACGGAACGTTGGCTAAACGTCGGATGCATATGGCACACTTAGCTGGAAACACTTAGAGTTTCGAAGTAGTCATCTGATTTGGTTAGATTTTACAGGATTTCCGGGAGACGTGCGTGTCGCGTTCTTTAACGTTCCACCTGGAAACAACAACGCCGTGGCGCCAAGCCCCCTCAAGAAAAAAAAAAAGCTGTCGTGTCTACAGCTGTGACGACGAGCGCCTATTAGGATCAACTAAACGCTGGATTTTCCAAAGTTCGCAGCTTAGAATCTTTAAAATATGTCCAGGAGTTTTACACTGTTATTACACTGTTATTGTGGCGACATTTCCACTTCCCTAAACATGACGCGGCACAAAAAGGAATGAGATTGGTTGCTTTACTTCATATGGCCTCTTGGGAAGGCTTTGTCCATTCAAAGCGGCCAAAGTTCCCAGACCTTCTGCCGTCTGTCTGCCGTTAGTCTGGCTACACGAGACTATCAGATGACTGACTTTTAAACCGATTCTGGTTTGAACATATAAGGCTGAACACCGCTGCTGAGAGTTTCTAACATTTTCAGAGCGTGAGATTTTTACCAGCTCTTGTAGCTCTGCCCTCTTCTGAAAAGGGGGCCGGGAGCACCAGCTCATTTGCATTTAAAGGGACAAACAAAAATAACACGTTTTGGCTCATACCCTAAAAGTGTCAATTTTAACAATCTGTTGAGTATTTTGAGCTAAAACTTCACACACACACTCACACAGAAACTTATTTTACATCTTGTAAACAGGGACATAATAGGTCACCTTTAATTAAAAAAACAAAAATAAACAAAAGCGACTAGTTGAACTGCTAAACAATTTAGGAGAACCCTTATTGCTGCTTTCTGTGGAGAAAAAATACCAAGTTTAGTTGATACTAAAATAGTTTTGAAAAATACAGTTTTTTTTTTACATAGAGTATAAAAATGATTTATTCCATATTATAAACAACTTTTTTCACACAAAGAAAGTGAATGTGGGAAATTTTAGTATTGGTAATAAAGCAACCATACCAAAAAAGAAATGAAAAGAGAGTACTGTTACCAGATGTCCTTGATGCTGTAAATTGTTTGGGCAACTGAAGTCAAATAAATTAAAGGGTTAGTTCACCCAAAATTGAATATTCTGTCCTTAATTACTCAACCTCATGTTGTTCCAAACCCGCAAGACCTTCGTTCATCTTTGAAAAAACAAATTAAGACATCTTTGATGAAATTCGAGAGCCTTCTGACCATGCACAGACAGCAACGCAAATGACAAGTTCAAGGTCCAGAAAGGTAATAAGGACATTGTTAAAATAGTCAATGTGACATCAGTTGTTCAAAGTTGTGCCAAGAAATTATTCCACAGTTCCTTCTCTTCCTTGTCAGTCTTTAAACGTACATAAAATTACGGTTGAACCACTGAAGTCACATGGACTATTTTAACAATGTCCTACGTCCTACCTTGAACGTGGTAGTTGCGTTGCTGTCTATGCAGGGTCAAAAATACCTTAATTTGTGTTCTGAAGATGAACGAAGGTCCTACGGGTTTGGAATGACATGAAGGTGAGTAATCAATGACAGAGTTTTCATTTTTGAGCGAACTATCCCATTAAAATATTGCATATCTAAAAATATAAGTTATTTAGATTTAGTTAATCCACATTAATTAGTTTTAATTTTTGTCCAAATGATTAAGCTTTCTTCCTTGTTTGGAGTAATTGGCTCAGTTATTTGGTTTTGTAACAAGATCTACGTTGCTCACCATCCTATGTTGCTACGATAGGGTCAAAACGAGGGTAATGAGTGTCGGTCAGGTTTTTATCACCCCTTGAAGACTGTTCAAAATAACTACTGTAGGCCAAAAGTGGGGAAACCGTGGAAAGCAGGTTATATTTAAAACAAATTTGCTTTTATTTGAAAACCAATACGGATGGGCACAACTACAAAACCAAATGAAAGAGGCCTGTGAATTGGTCGCGAAATGCTTCCTCAGTCACATGATTAAACAGTCTGTACAACAGGCCTAAAACCATGTGCAAATAGAGCCGTTGTTTCATAGTATTTACACTGCAGCAGCGTAGGTGTGCTAATCTCCGAAAAATGACTAACTAATGCCTCGCTCGAACTGCAAGAATCCATCAGTCTTTCCTGCTATTCAAAGCTAAGAGTAAAAAACGGCAGAAAACTCAAAGTTAGGGTCAATGAGTCACTTTCAATTTAAACGTATTGCTTTTGGATCAAACGCTAACATTCTTAGGCATGAGAACATGACCGAATTAGGTGAGAGGTTTCTGCCTTTCCTTGAGGTGGCACGCAAAGCATCCATAGGTTAATAACTCGGCTTATGCTTCTGACGTCTAACCTCGTGAATCAAACATTAACTAGCAAACTGTCGCCTTCAAAGAGTTTACTAACACCTCACCGGTTCTTATAATGAATCCAATGTTTTCTGAAGATCAGGTCTGATAAATCAAAAATTAGGGAATGTATTTTGCAACATTATTTCCCCATAATCCAGTGAGCTGCGTGCACAGGTGCCACTGGATTTTAAAACATCAATGGCACACCTCTGACGCAAATGGTATGATGTGTAAACAAAGATGCATATCCCAGTTTGAAGGCATCACAGCATGCATATTTAATGGAGAAGGCAACCAAGCAAGGAAAGATAGCGAACATCGACTATAAATAAACTTTAATGTGTTGTGAAGGGTATTGAAGGATCGGACGATCCTCAAATGCCAACCGAGTGTGTTTTGCATTGAGAGCCATACATTTGTGTTGTGTTTTGCTTTCTTTCTATATATTCTCTATTTATTCATTTATAATCATTAATCATTTTATTATTCCATTTAATCATATAATCATTTATAATAATCATTAGTCATTTATATATCAATTTTATTGATTCATTAATTGATTCATTTATATTATAGTTGTTTTTATATACTTTAATAGTTATGATTGTGTGGTTTCAAGGGCTGTTTGTCTTTATGAATAAGAGATACAAGGAAATGTTTATAGAAACTCAAGGTTTATGGGATGTTGTTGTGAATCGGTTTGGTATAACAATACTTGTTGGATTTGTGTTCTTCAGACGAAGTCTGAGCATTGAGACATATGCAACTAAGACTATTCATTAAAAAAAAGCTCCTGTTTACCGTCCTTACTTCATCTCCTGCTTCTGCTATTCACTTTCACTGGCTTTTTCCTCAGACAATGTCTTGGCTGATAGAAGACTGTTAATAGTGTAATAGTGTTAACTGTTAACTGTTAGGTATTTTGGGTACCAGATAAGACCTCTTGTTAACAGTTGTTCTGTTACCGGACAAACTGGATCTGGTGTCCGGGGCTGGATCTTAATCGTCTAGGCATGGAGACAGTGATCTAACAGTATTAATGATAAAACATAATATTTATATGCACTTGCATGCTTTTTGTACATGGTTTAGCAGCATGCCAACAAAGTCCTGAAAAGTATGTTTGTTTAATCAAATATTCCACCTTTAGCTTTTGCGAGTTCAGTGTTGCGTGCCACGCAAAATTGCTGCTCTTGTAGAGCGTTCCAAATTGCTAATGATGTTTTATGGTAGTTAGGATCCTTAGGAGGCAGCAGCCTATACAGGCGGCTCACTAGCTTTTGTACAAATTTAATCATGTCTACACACCTGATTCTTGCATGAGAAGTGCCGAGTTGAAGAGTGCCAGTTTGTGGCGCGGATTCAGGTCCAAGGCGCGATTGAAGTTTCTCAGAGCCTCTGAGGGGTCCTTCATCTCGATATTGACAATTGCCAGATTGTACCAGAGGTCTGCATTGGTGTGGTCCAGCTCCAGCGCTCGTAGGTAGGCGTCCTTCGCCTCACTGGGCTTGTTCATTTTCAGCAGAAGCTCCCCTCTGAGTTTTGAGAGAAACAGAAAGACATTTTTGGAATACCGCTTGCAGGACATCTTGAAAATCTAACACACATGTACAACGAGAAAGATCAGTTTCTTATATTTTCTTAGTAAATAGTACGAGTAATACTAATGTTTTGGCTTTGACTTTATTCCTCAGTTTGCTTTGTACTGTTTTCACAGTGTGGCTGAGAGAAGTCTTGACGCTTATGAGAACCAAGGCATTCCTGTAAATCCACTTTCAATAGCTTATCTGATCAACATTTCATTAACAGGATGAGACATGTAGAGAGAATTACAAAGTGTGAAAGCTAAGTAAATTTTCACTTGATGCAAAATGTTACAAAAACAGTGAACACCCAATACTCTCTTAATATGGCATGTGATTTTCTTTCAGATGGCATGATGGGTGTGAAACTGTAAGACACGGGTGCTCAATTCTTTAACAAGATTGTATCTCTTGAACATCATCCAGTGTATACATGGGCTAAAAAAATGACTTTCAATAACCGCAAAGCCAAACTGTCTCATTTGGCCATCTCAGCAAGCACGCAAGCATACAAACACATTTTTGACCCTGTCAGCATGAACGGAGACTTGCCGACTGATGTAGGCTTGCTTGAAGTCTGGTCTCATGCTGATGGCCTGTCTATAGAGTTGGTCGGCTTCCTCCAGGCGGGAGTCATTCACCCGAATTAGGTTCGCCAGGTTAATGTAGACGTTTAGATGGTTGGGGGCCACACGGGTAGCATACTTTTTTCCTGGAATGATCTGCCAATGTGTTTTGAAAAGGTCAGCCAAGGTTTTAAACATTTATACACTTTTGACTCCAAGTATAACAATAATATATTCAGCATTATTTCATGTTGGAATGTATAGAAAGACCCATGTGAAGGTAATGGCTATAGGGTATACATAGAATCATGTATCAACGATAGTCAGAGATCGCTGATTCCTTTGACGATATCAAGATGATTATTATTATCCTTCAAAACGGCTATAAACACAAGCCTTGACTAGAGTGTCATGGTGGCCACATCGGAGCCGTAACACCCTGCAGGCGTGTGCAATGTAAATAAGGGGTAAGAGATTTATGCATTATACAGTGTAGATAACTTCACAGATTAAAATGGGCCAATGTAACTTTGTTTTCTGTAGCTGCTTTTTGAATAACTGAGAAAAATTTAAGCATTATAATTAGTAACTTACAATGTTTCTATTAAATTGTTATGTTAAATACAAACATTAAAAACATTAGGCTGCTTTTAGCCTTATGCTGGTGTGGGTTCACTTTCCGGCAACGAAAAGAAGTAAATAATTAAATAAATTGGCACGATAATTAGGGCTGTGCCGTTAGTCGATGAGAAGAGGCTTGGTCAACCAAAATTTTATTAGTACTGTTCTGTATGTAGTAGCAACTTTACATGGCAGCTCAATCTAATGTCAGCCTAGAAAAATGTGCGCTATTTAAGTGTCTGTGCGGAGTGTGGAAGCTGAACAGTAGCGCGCTAACTGCATGACAGATGGAGGCGCTGGTGTGCTTACTTGCTCTTAAAATACTCCCTCATTTTTGGTCATACAGATAAAAGTAGTACATCTTTAGAATCTGTAAAGACTATGTTTATTTGTGTGCACTCAGAATAAAAACAAAATGTTACGCTTTTGTAAAATAACTTGAACTTGAAACTTCAAAACTCTGTATACTTGCCTTACAGATATGAAAAATACATCTATAGAGAGTGAAATGTCTACTTTCAAAATGAACTAATTTAAATAGAAAAAAAATATTCTTAATTATATAATCTATATGAAATATGTATACAGGCGCATCCGCTAGTGCGGAGATGACGTGCGTCACTGACTTCATCTCTTTTGCTGAAAACAAAGAAAGCACTAGTTTATCAATAAATTATTAAAATGTTAATGCAGTCTACTTGCTGTTTTTTCCCTGACACATTCATAATTATTATATCTAAAAGTGAACAAATGATGTCTCTTTGAAATATGTAATAGAAAACTCATGAAAGATTTGTCATTTTAAAAATCAACATCGTTTCATACATATTTTAGACTACGGGGGCGCCATTATTTTGATTAGGTGAAATGGTTGCACTCTGTGAGCTGCTGGCGCTACCTGTTGCTATTTTTTTTTTTTTTTTTTTTTTTAAAAATCGCAACACAACTCTGAAAATAAAATACTGATATGATGACCACAGCTACTGAAAGAGCTTACAAGTGTAGGCTTAAACCAAATGCCATACCATCAATTTTCCCCACGAGGAGTCTAAACGGCCACAGATATTGAGTGAAATCCACACCGAGAAACTCCTTCAGTGGCTGCGGAGTCATGACAAGCGTTGGCACATTTACATCCTGCCAGGATAGCATCTAGCGTTTCTTGTCTCTGCTCTTTCAGTAGCTGTGGTTACTAAAACCTTCAAAGGTATCAAGGCTAAAGTGGAGAGAACAGAGATGTGGGTCTTTTGGAGGTTTTATTCATCCATAAGCATCTTCCCATTCTTTTTTCCTCTTCTTATCGCTAGGAAAGCAGTGAAGACTAACATCACTTCTCTTGTTGCCCTTCGACTGAAAATTACAACCAAAAGTCGCACAATGTGGCATCGGATCAGTATTTTATTTTCCGATTTGTGTTGCGGTAAAAATAGCAGCAGGTAGTGCCAGTGACTCTTCAAGTGCAACCATATCATGTCATCGAAATAATAGCGCCCCAAATAGTTGAAAATATGTATAAAATGACATGGATTTTCTGGTGACATGGTTTTATATTTTTATTCAGCTTGGATGCATTAACTTGATCAAAAGTGATGGTAAAGACATTTATAATGTAACATAAGGATTTAACATGAATGCTTTTTTTCTGTTAAAAAAAAAAAAAAAAAAATCAAGATTTCCACAAAAATATTTAGCAGCAAAACCACTTTCAACACCGATAATATTTAGGGGTATACTAGCATATGATGAATACTAACACACATGGACTAAAAGCCACAAACTATTTCTTTTTCAGCGCTGACAGTCTTTGACTTTATTTATGGCTTTTTCTGTCTTTTATTAATAGAAAAGAGAGAAAGAGGGAACAAAATCGCAGAGCTTTTAACAGTCCCCGGCAGCCAATAACTCAGACCAAAACTTCCCTTAAAATTCGATCACCTTCTTTAAAATTACAGATGGGTTTGCTGGGTTTTGTAATATTCAGACAGTGATGGTTTATCTCGAGATCTTCTTATGGCGAGCAACACAATGGCTGTGCAAACTTAAAATTGTTGCATTTGGCTCAGTGGAATGCAGTAGAGGAGAACAGGAAAGGAGGTAACAAGTTTTCTTGTGCTGGACTGCAAATCATATCTGAACCGCATTGATATCTACCAATGAACAGAAGAATGCTTAGAAGATTATTGTGGCTTGAAGATGAAAGCATTTCACCATTCATATCAAAGTTTGTTGACGACCCAAAAACAAACAAAAAGTCCTTTTTTTTTCTCACTGATACGGAATTCATACCTGTGGCATAAGGGATTTTGCAATCAGATATGCCTCTTCTGCCTCTCTGGACCGGTTTAGGTTCTTGTACGTTCTCCCCACATTCATGTGGGCCCCAATGTCATCTTAGAAGAGGACACAATGTTTAGTATAGAATCATAAATCAAGAAAATAGCACAGACCAAACCTTAAAGACAGTAGATAGTGGAATGTGAATTATACGGCCTGAGTGCAACAAATAATAAGCGTTAGAGGCAGCTGACCAGTTTAATACACAGTTGGGATGAGAACTGGCGGGAAAGGCCGGGAAAAGGAAAAGCACCTCCTGTGAAAGCGCTCCCTTTACAACCTTTTACTGCCATGTGGCCTATGTAACCTCAAACAACAGAGAGCTAACCAAGAGTGTCGGTAGGTTTCGATGTGTCAAACTGATAGCGCTACCAGCATTTTCTAAGAAACGCCTCGACTCACTCAAGCAGTATGAGTTTTTGTTATGAGAAGCAAACTGACGCGTATAGATAGCCTGCCCAGGATTTCCTCACTCATTAATGTGCTTACAAAGTCAATCTGGGAAAAACACATCTTGGGTGGTGGATCTCCAAAGTCACGTTAGCTCAACAAACCAACATAATCTAAACAATTAAAGTTAATAGTCTAATGCCTTTGGCAGCCACAGCCGTCTACAGCCATCAGGTACAAAACCTAAATCCTCCTCTTCTCACATCAAATCCTTAAATCCACATATTCTCAGGACACCAAAGTGCGAAAATACTTTTATACGCCAATGTTTTCATACAGTCCCAAGAAATACTACATAAACTACTTCTCGCTAGCTTAAACACAATTTGAAATTGTCTTTACCAACATGCCTTCAAACTTACAATAATAAAGCAGAATTTCCCACACCTCCCTGAAATAACATATCCAATGGTGAGTTTTGTTTAAAATAAGCTTCGTGTTCACTTCCTCTGCCAATATTTTAGAAAGAACTGATGGAAATATTACACACGCAAGTCTTTTTAGTATTTTGTGTCTGAGGAAAACAATGTGGACAAAATCATTCCCAGAGACATGCTATCATTTATCATTAGCACATTTGCCTAAAATTTCTCTGTAAAAACAACTTCATGTCTACATAAATTAAGATGGGCCTCATTTACTTTCTTAATACTGTCACTGTGAATGATCCATTGGTGCTAAAGTTTGTTTTCTCAAACTTTAATTAAAATGTAACAACTTGCTCTTCTTCTGAAACAACTTTCCTTTTTGCCAATGCCACACGCACCATTAGAAACATCAACTAATAGCTAAAAGGCTCCATTATGAGAATGTACTGCTCTCCACTCCAATAAATTCCCATTGGGAAAAAATCCCCATCCACAATTTTTTTTTTTTCATATTAAATAACCTGTTTCATGCACAATTACGCAAGTAGAATAGTCACGTTTGCTAAAAAGCCAACCTTGCTCAGTCAATTACCTGGTTGCACTCTTGTGGCCTGAAGGAAGTATCTCAAAGCTCTCTCATAGCTGTTCTGATTCTCCAAAGCATGTCCGACATTGTTCCAGAGTTTGGCGTTGTTCCTGTTCACCTGGTGGAAAACAATTTTGAAAACTTTCAGGACATGCTGACATTACAAATCATAATATCCAGACATCATTTCATTGTACTGACATAAGGCAGCGAGCTGGATTTTTTCAGCAAGTAATGATCTCAAAGCACAAGAATACAATATGTATGAGCCTGTGGCCAGATGTGCATCCATAAATAAATAATGTGTCCTTGGATATGTTCATACTTTCAGTGCAGATGTAAAAAGCGTGTATTCGGATTCCCAATCCCAGTTTCTGTTAAAAGTCTTCACAGCGTGTGTTGTTAGAAGAACTCCCATGAGCAACCAAGAGATTTTCTTCAGGCCTCTGGATAATGTCACAAAAACAAGGAATGAGTCTCTGAACAAGGCATTTAAAAGTAATAAACTATCTGCTTATAGAAAGTTTACCCTCTTTGGGACAGGAGTTTAAATCCATGGGCTACCAAAACACAAAATCCCATGCTGGGTACGTACAGGACCCTTTCGGCCACAACAAAGCCAACAGGGAAAAACAGGTTGGATGCAGGAATAAATGGGAGGACGATCAGCGACAGTGCCTAAAGGACACAAAAAGACCAGAGAAATAGTACATACATATTTCTTGCTTTAAAATAAAGTACATAATCATTTAAAATCCCCCTGCACTGTAAAAAATAAACAGAATTTGTTGAGTCAGCTTAAAATAATTTGTTACCCTGCTGCCTTAAAATTTTAAGTTCAGTCAACTAAACTAAGTTTATTCAACTTGAAATGTTAAGTTGTACTAAGTAACAGATTCATAACAGATGCATAAGTAACCCAGCTGCCTTAAAATTTTAAGTTGTTTTAACTCAAATATCTAAGTTGTTACTTAGTATAATTTAACATTTCAAGTTGAATAAACTTTTGAGTTGACTGAATTTAAAATTTTAAGGCAGCCAGGTTACAAATTATTTTAAGTTGACTCAACAAATTGTTTTTTTACAGTGTGTAGTCAATTTTTGTATCCCTTAACTTATGTTTGATCATCAAAATTACATATTTAAATGTTTTTTCTTGTGAAAATGATTTTTTCATGTCTTAAAAAAGCTTGAATGTAACTCTACCCCCCTTGCCTCATTTACTATACGTGGATCTATGAATATGTAAATTAACCCCGCCCCCCACACAGTAACACCAGTCAGAGCCCACTATAGTAGATGCGATATAATGGCGAAACACGGATAATGACTGATCACTGACTGTTTTTACTAGCAACCAACTACAGTGGATACTGTGACATTTGTTAAAGTTACTTACTTGACGATGTTGTCAAGTAATGCCTTGAAGGCTCGAATGCAGCCTAGTTTGTGATTCCATTTCATGCCTGCGAGCATATGCAAGTGAAGTGCAGACGGCAATGCGGGAGAGGTGCGTCTGACTCCGGGCTACTTTTACACTGTTGCTGCAGGTTATTTTTCAAGTTAGCGGTTAGCGCCTAGCGGTTGTGCTCTATTAAATGCTCTATTTAATATTTGGTTTTGTTTTGGTTTTGAATTAATATTTTGCATGCTAATGATAAGAATATATCCTTTGACGTGATTGGTTACTGAAGTTTGTGACGTAGCAAAAAATTGTGTTTCAAACCAAAAAATTTCTGGGACAGCCTTTGGGAAACTACAGTTTTAAGGAGAAAATACTCAGCAATGGTGTTGATTAATGGACTGGCACATGGTTTGTCTAAAAGTGTAGTGTAGTTTTCCACACTAAACAAAATACTTTCACAACATCTAAAAGCATAGCTCATATCTTAGGTCTCTTCTGGAGACATTTATCATAAGCTATTTACATAACTTCCTTTTGATCTTTAGCAATAACACAGTAAATTACATCGGATGTTTGAGCTCACGAACAGGGGTCCGTCCCAAGGAGAACGCATTATAAAAAAGGAATAATGGAGAGGAATAATTCTGAAAAATGTGCTGGGTCCTCTTTATTAATGCTTTTTGGTCTTTAACTCTTTCCCCGCCAGCATTTCTGAAAAAAGTTGCCAGCCAGAACCTCTACTTTCAAACAAAAAAAATCTGTTTTGTTCTAGCTGCAAGCATTGATTAACACTTGAACGTAGGTAGGTTTCATAAAAATTGAGCAAAAAGCTGAGAAAAATCTGATTTTTATCAAATACTACATCTGGATCATATTCAGTAATATTATCAAAGCAAATGTGCAGTAGATGGATTGAATCGTGAATTGACATTTCACTACAGTAAAATAACATTAGTCAGTTTTCATTTATATGTGGTTAGTGTTGATGATTGCATTATTTTTCATATGCAAATGCATATATATGTGACCCTGGACCACAAAACCAGACATAATGATACATTTTTCAAAAGATTTATACATTATCTGAAGCTAAATAAATAAGCTTTCAATTGATGTAAATCAAAATATTGAGAAAATCACCTTTAAAGTTGTCCAAATGAAGTTCTTAGCAATGCATATTACCTATCAAAAATTAAGTTTTAATATAACTACAGTAGGAAATGTACAAAATATCTTCATGGAACATGATCTTAATATAAAATACCATTTAGTGTACAGCCAAAGTCTCTTTGCGCAAGCTTCAAGATTTTTTTTAAACTAATCAGATGATCTCAAGATATCAAGCCTCCAGACACAGTCCTTGACCACCTACGCGAAAATCATTGAGCATACAACAATGAAATGACCTGTTTTTTCCCCCCTCGCTCCTTGAAATCTAATGAGAGGAAGTAGAAATGCTCTGGCAATCCAATCAGGGATTTGTCTAAGTGGCAACCTTGAGTGGGCAGATAAACGGCCTGGTAAACTAAGAAATTCCATAAACGAAAAATCTTGGATTTAAATGTTCTCATTGTTTGGTTCAGACAAGCTTGTGCAGGTTTGAATGCTAATCACTTTGGTTTCATAAAGCTTTGTCTGAAACCAAGACCATGAGTTTGATTAATCTGGAACTAAACCCAATTATACATGCTTGACCTGTAGGAAAAGTGCAAGAGAACGACCATCCGCATAACCACGACGGTTCGAGATAATTTCTCTGAACGTTCAAACGGTTTAAACGATTCAACACAAACGAGAACATGTCATTGCAGTGCTCCTCAAACACGGTCCCTCTCATCAAAACCACAAGCAAACACGCCTGTCTTGCACAACGCATGTCAGGCCACAAGATGTAAGATTGGGATTATCGGTTTTATTTACGAAAAGCACCTTATGACAAGGTGATGGATCAGGATTTTTTGAAACGCTGAACCCCTGCAAGGGCACAGCCCTTGGACACCCTGTTTTGAAGAACAAACTTATTTTGTTTTGTCTAGCTACGGCTAATCTCACCCTTTTTATGAGCAAAAGAATCGTATTTCAAAAGCCCGCTCACTTTCATGAGTTTATCTTCACATAATCCGAAGGATGTCGTATAGAAAAAGGCTTTTTCAAAATCGAGCCATCGCGAAAAAACAGGGGCATTCATCTGGCACCATGCGGTAGTAAAAGTGAATCGCAGGAATTGGTTTTGGCAGCGGCTTCAGAGTACATCAAGAACCAAACCGTCAACCGTCAAGGATTTAACAGAGCCGAAAGCGGCAGTACGGGGAACATCATATTTATCCAATTTGCTTGACGCTTCAGAGGCCAAAATCAATCTTGATGAAAGAGGTTTCTGCACAAACAAAAGCTTTGTCTGCGGTTATCATAAGCTCCGCGCTGCGTGCTGTTTGGTTGCTTTGGAACATGTATCAGAAAAAAAACCCTTCACAGTCAAATTAGCCAAACTTTCACAACAAAAGTGTTTCCTGTTTGCTCGGAGTGAGTGTCGAGGGTCTGTGCACAGGGAATAATTAAAATAACTAACCATGTCCAAATAAAACAGATTCGGATGAATATCCTCATGCAACCTGTTCTCCGTCTCCTAACTGCGCAGACCAGAGCAAAATGTTAATGCCCAAGCACCTCCCCCTTCTCGCACTGTCCGTTAAAAATGATTTGTGGCCTCCCGGTCTCAAAGGGCGGCCTATGCCAACAGAGCGAGGAAGTTCACCAAACTCTGTTGACAGCGCGTGGAGACGCGGAGGAAGAATTCACGCCGCTGTTACACAACAAACGAGCGGAGAGCTGAACACACAAGACGAAGGGATTTCAACTGTGACACTCTGAACTCGTGGAATCAGTCAGTGGTCCAACATATGTAGACATCAGAGCTACAGAGCCAGACTATAGGACGATAACATCTTATATGACGGACGGAAAAAAAGACGGCTGTAAATTGAGAAGAAAATGCTGTGTGAGACTGATCATTTAAACATGAAATACACGTTGTTGCAAAAGTTCAGCGAGAGGGAAATCTGTGCATTCAGACAGGTGACATTAATCATGCGCTGTGAGTCGCAACAGTTTCCATGAGTTGTAAAAAAGCTCCAGAATGCATTGCGCCGTGGGTATGAAATAGCGTGACCAATTTTTAGGTGTACTTGAACTCAATGACTAATACCTTGCCTAAAAATGTACCCATTTATGCAGTAATTACCATCTGTTTATAATGAAAGCTTCTGACGCACATGCATTTCTAGAAATTAAGTGCCTTCCTTTAACTTCCTTCTAGTTAAAACAGCCAATCGCCTTTTCGGCATTTAGTTTCCACAAGACTGCGCACAAGCTGGAACAGCCTCAAAATACAACTTTAGAGTGATTCGAGTTTAAATAGCAAAAATTATGTTGTCAGATTGTATTACTGATTTGATGTGACTGAAACGTAATCTTGACAAATAGGGTCCAAAATGAATTTGCTCACCAACTGCCAAACGAGAGTAAAAGCTGGCTTCGACAAGGATGTTAATTGTGAATCAGTTGGGTAGCAGTTTCCGGAACTGCAATATAATACTTTTTCTTAAAATGAAATAAGAACAATAGTCCTTATTTGATGAAGTGACACAACTGATTCAAATCTAATCTAAAAATGCTTTTCTTACTTAGATTTTTTGTCTCGTTTCCAGCCAAAAGATTTTCTAGACAAGCAAAAAAGGATTTTCTAGACAAGCAAAAATTATTGTCTTGTTTTCAGAAAAAAGAAGTCAAAATTAAGTGAGTTCCTGCTTGAAACAAGCAATGGGGTAAGCAAAACAATCTAGTTTTCTGCTTGAAATAAGATAATTTTGCCTACCCCACTGGCAGATTATTTTGCTTGTTCTAAGCAAAAACTCACTTAATTTTGACTTCTTTTTTCTGAAAACAACACAATAATTTTTACTTGTCTAGAAAATCCTTCTTCATTTAAAATTTTTTAGATATTTTGGCTGGAAACAACACAAAAATCGAAGTAATAAAAGCATTTTTTGCAGTGTTTCACTTTGAAACACGCAGCGAAAACAGACTTGAAGGGATTAAGCCATATTGTGCTTTCAGTTTAAGTTTGTTTGACAGATACTATACTGTGTTGAAACATAATGGCCAAAATAGAATTAGAATAAGAAGTTTAAACGTGACGTGTTCTAGGAAAACCCAACACAATTTTACCTTTTTTAGGTTTTGATACCATATGAAAGCTGGGTTCAAGCTCTTTCCCTGTTTTTATTTTGTCCATAGCTTGAACGTAACAAAAGTTATAGCTATATTAAGTTGGCTGATAGCTATGATTTTCAGGAATGGAATTTTGAGAGAAACGAGTTTAAAGTGTGACGGCTTTCACTTTTACTTCAGGGGTTTAACGAGAGCTGTCTGTCAAGTCAGGAGCACTATAACGCATCATTACACAGACTAACGTTACCTTGAAGAGGACAGAGGACATAGACAGTCTTTTAACTTTTGATCACCCCTTGTATGTTTAAGTAGCACGAATAGTGTACCTCATAGTTTACATTTAGAAAAGCGAGCGCAGCGCAACTTTTGGCGCACTGTACATAGATTGTCATCAGACTCCTCCTCTTTAGTAACTTCATCATCGTTTAGGGCACTGACATCACCGAGACTGAGCAGATTGACATGAGTAAGATTGTTTAAGTAAGCAGCTACTTAAGACTGCGTTGTTACACTCCGCCTTCTCATTATATAAAAAATAAAAAAATAAAAAAAACTTTGCCTGCTGTAGTTTACACATTGGCGGACAGGAATGTGCATTGATACACCTTTATTGAATATGTTACGTGGTTTATTTTAATAGATTAACTGTTTTTGTGGTGTTAAGAGACATCACCTTAGCAGTACATTCTTAACATAAGAGAAAGACAGTCAATTCTGCTTGCTGCAACAAATTGCTATTTTTCTGCACTAAACAAGTTAATTTTGCCAAGATGTTATAGTATAATAATTTAATGAAAACCTAATTTAGACCAAAAAAAACTGACATTCGACCAATTTTTCGAATTTCCTGAACATGTTCCAGTGGGACATCCGACGGGTTTTCCCAGATCACATCACATATATTTAAAAAAAATCTACACTTTTTGCCCGGAAGACCCATTGTTTCATATCGTCATGTGGCCATGATGACATCGAGACCAGGATATTGATAATACCATTACACCCCTACTATATGCAACAAACAATAGCAAAAATTTAAAAAAGAACCTGAAAATAATAATTCTAATTTAGAAAAAATTGAGTAACATTTAAGGCAGTTGAATGAAACAGCAACAATGAAAAATAAAGAAAATGGTTAGCCAGTAAATTTTCTGAAGTCATCTGCAGTTGATAGTATACTTTTAATATATATTAATAGATAGTATACTTTTTATTTTTGGCCTTTTCGCCTTTATTTTGACAGGATAGATCATAGCTGACAGGAAGCGAAGTGGGAGAGAGAGAAGGAGGTGGGATCGGGAAAGGTCCTCGAGCCGAAATTCGAACTCGGGACACCCGTTGCGCAACGCCGCTGTATGTCGGCGCACTGCCCAAAGGCTATCGGCGCCGACAGATAGTGTACTTTTAAAAAGGATTATGAAAAATTACAAAACGTTTAGAGTCAGTAAGTTTTCTCACTCACCACTGGCAATAAATATATTTTCAAATGAAAAATAATGCAAAGTGAAGAAACCATTTCGGCCAGTAAATCATCTCAGTTACCTGGCACTTGCAAAACTTCCAAAAGTTCATCCGTGACCAGTTTTGGAGATTCAAGTATATAGGTTCTGTTCTGCCAGTTGCCAATATGGAAAATAGCTGAGCCAAGATGGCCTTGGAGAGGAGTGACTTACATTTAAAGAGACTTTAGGGATACCAAGCGAGTCTCCTGTAATTTGCTCAAATCCTGTCATTAGCCTCATGCCCCTAAAGCAGATACATCTCCAGTTCTTTTTTTTTCGTTCACATAATGATTGTCTTAGCTTACACTATACCATGAGGAATATTTAATTCAGCACTAGGTTTACTTGGATTCTGGGAAACCAGCTCATGTGCACAGTTCACCCGGTATGGATAAAAACAGCCCTAAATTGTCTCTGACAGATTTCAAATAAGGCTGGGGATATGATATATTATTTCAAACTGCTTTTGAATAAACAATTTCCCCTTTGTGTTTTCTTGTGCATTTATATAGACAACTATAATAAAAAACACAAGAATAAACATCTCATTCAAGTCATGGTTACACAAATGCATTTTTTCACTAAACAAAAAGTTCCAAATTACATTAGATCTCTTTGTTCCTTCAGCTGACACATAATCAGATTTTCCACAAGCCCCACCCACAAACATACCATCATGACGATCTTTGCAGAGCTGTGGCCGTACCAAAGGCTGTGATAAGCCAGGAGGCTCAACATGGCGTAAAATACCACCGTGGCGAGGTTGCGAGGGTCCAAAAGGGACTCCACGAGGGGGATAGTGCCCATTGTCCAGTCACAACATAGCTCAGAAGGGTTGAGCAGCAGCCAGGCATTTACCGGCAGGAGGTAGTTGAAAGTCAGCTGCCTGGTTGGGGTGGAGCTGACGGCAGCTGGATTATCAAACCTGATGATAGATGGCAAAGAATTAATGAGTACTCCTCTCCATTAAGACGTACCACACTAGACACCTTTCATTTTGAAATGGTTTTATAGATAAGAGAAATATACAGATAAGAAAAGGCAGGTTTTACGTTTCACCAACTCACTTCATCAGTTAGCTCAAAAAAGTTTCAAATCTGTTTTGGATGCTTGCTGGAAAGATGTTATAGAATAATAATTTAATGAAAACCTAATTTTGGCCAAAAAAAATTATTTGACATTCGACCAATTGTTTGAATTTCCTGAAAATGTTCCAGCGCAACATCTGAGAAGTTTTCCCAGATCGCAGCACATAGTTTAAAAAAATCTACACTTTTTGCCCGGAAGACCCATCGTTTCATATCGTCATGTGACCATGATGATATCGAGACAGCTTTGCTATCACGATACCAGGATACTGATAATACCATTACACCCCTAGTATATAATACTGCAACAAACAATAGCAAAAATTTAAAAAAAGGACCTGAAAATAATAATTATAATTTAGAAAAAATACATAGTAACATTTACAGTCAGTAACAATGTCAGCTGCCTGGTTGGAGATGACTGCAGCTGGATTGTCAACGTGATGATAGATGGCAAAGAATTAAGGAGTACTCCTCTCCATTAAGACTTACCACACTAGACAGCGTTCATTTTGAAATGGTTTTATTGATAAGAGAAATACACAGATAAGAAAAGACAGGTTTTACGTTTCACCAACTCAATTCATCAATTAGTTAAAAAAACGTTTTAAGTCCGTTTTGGATGCTTGCTGGAGATTGTTATAGAATGTTATAGAATAATAATTTAATGAAAACCTAATTTTGACAAAAAGTACTTTCATGGTTCATAAAAATAAAAATTAAGTTTCTAAAGACGCAATATTAGAATGACTGCTGCTTTAGAATGACTGCTGAACTGAGTGCTTTTGCTAGTACTGTATTTGTGAACCATTAACCAATATCATAAATATAATAATTTCATGGGTCCAAGTTCAGTAGAACACCATGGTGACTGATTGTGTTAATAGGTTAGTTCACCCAGAATTGAAAATTCTGTCATTAAAGGAGTGGCTCCTTACACAGTAAATGCTGCTACAAAAACTGTTATCATTTATATGTGTGGAGTGTCTCAAACTCCATCTCTGCATGTTGTTGTGAGTTTGAGTTTATTATAATGTTCATCTGAGAATGCAATGTGCGCCATTTCATCAGATTTGTAAGGCAAGTAATTTCTAAACCTATGAAAACAGTAGAATACATCAATATCTTTCTCAATATGCTAACTGTTCATCGCGATTTAAAAAAAAAAAAAAAGCTCAAACCTTTTGAGTTTACACATTTTGATGTCCACATATTCAAGAAATTACAGTGGCTGTAGCGTTTCTATCAAAAAATGGCCCAATATTAAAAATTAAGTGGACTGGACATTTCAATTAAATGTTGTTTAGTCAATATTAAACACTGATTAGATTGCACGGTAAAGTGTAAACACAGTCGTCACGCCCTTGGCGCCCTCCACAGGTATTTGTCATAATCCGTAATGCACATTAGCTCTGTCGTTTATAATATATTATGTATTTTAACAGTTTTGTTCAATAAAACCATATGATTACTTGTTTTAATACTTTATATGAACTAATTATTATTGCCTCATTGCTATTATATATGTATTTTAAGACATAATAAAAGCTATTGTTAAATTCTGTCTAATTTTATTGCTGCTAACTAATTACTAACTACTAATTACTGGATTAATTGTCAGAATAATCGACAGATTACTCGATTACCAAAATAATCATTAATTACAGCCCTATTGTTAAAATAGTCCATGTGACATCAGGGGTTCAACTTTAATTTTACAAAGCTATGAAAATACTTTATTTCAAACTCAAACATTTATTTTGGGTGCGATTAATCGTGAGTAATCGTTTGCCAGTCCTTCTTATAATACATTATATGAACTAATTATTATTGCCTCATCGCTATTATATATGTATTTTGAGTCATTTTAAAGGCTATTGTTCACTTAGGTCTATTTTTATTACTATAAAAAAGAAATAAATTACAAATATCCGATTACTCGATTAATCATCAGAATAATCGACAGATTACTTGATTATCAATTAATCATTAGTGTCAGCCCTACTTCACAACTTGAATTCTTACCATTTTTAACATTCTACACAATTAAGCATTGAGCTGAGAATGCTTTTTAATTTCTAGTTCAGTTCCTGATGTAAAAAGTACCAGTTAATGAAAAATAAAAATAATTTTTAAAAAAATGTTGGCTCATCAGCCTTGAAAGTTTAAAAAAATATCGGGCCCGATACTGAGCTCCTGTACTCGTACTCGTTAAAATGCCCCGATACCAAAGGCCGATACCACACAGCATGTGACAACTGCGTATTCAGGCAAAGAAACATCGACAACAGAACAACAGACAGCAGAATGGAGTCATTAGAGATTAAGGATGTCTACGAAGTATATGTATGCAAATAATATAACGTTAAACATTCAGTATCAACGCTTGTATAGCTAGTGCGCGCGAGCTGAAAGGCAAAGCACGCAGAATGGATTGAGCGCGCGGCGGCGAAGGTGCATGGCTTGTCGAGTTAAGATCCCGCCTTGACATCACTGGAAAGTTTGTAGTTTGGTCGGATATGTCAAAAACAAGTAAGTAAAGCAATGCACAAGTTATTTAACGGTAGAGAGAGAGAGAGAGAGAGAGGGAGAGCGACAAAGAGCGTGCACTTTTGTTGCGTGATATTTATTGATGTTCGCATATTTAGCACACGTATCTTTTGGATTAAAACAAATTCGTAAATATGAAACAAAATTTATTGAGGCATTCACTATAAACATCATTTATTTTCAACCTTAAGCAGACACGACTGTACGACGAAAGTGAAACTAGCAGTCTGTGTGAAATGCGCTAGGCTGTACTGTACTTGAGCGCGTTGTGCATGTTTTGCTGGCTTCATGAGTGTTTCTGCATTATTTGAGTCTCTTTAGATTATAGCCCAAATAGCAGCAGGTTTCAGATAAAAAAATAAAAAAAAAATGCGACTTATATTTCTGAAAATATCAGAGTTAGGAGGTTCATAACGAGTGGTTCCCTGCATTATTACAACAAAACGTGTGATTACAGTACTGAGCCGCTGCAATGGAGCAGTTTAATGCTATTAAATTAAAGATGATGTACCACAGAGCAAAAAAAAAAAAAAAATTGAACAGTGAAAGTAACAAAACACATTTTAAATGGGCATAATTAAGTGTAAAAAAAATAACTAAGGGATATATAGTCAAACAAAAAATTATTCAGACACCAGCTATACACCACCTAATTTTTTTTTTATATATTTTTTTTTTACTAGTGGGTGCAGGACACAGTTTATGATAATGCGATAATGTGAAAAATGTCTGATAATGTGAGAAAAGGTATCTGAATCAATTTTGGTTTGACTGTATCTATCTGATAAATGAAATTAACCAACTAATACATATTCTTTTAGTTTCTGTACCCAATATTTTACAAATTTACTGGTAAATTTTAAAATATCGGTATCGGTACTCGGAATCGGCAAGTACCAAAAATAAAAGTATCGGGCGAGTACTGGAAAAAGTGGTATCGGTGCATCCCTAAAAAAGTCTCAAGTCTTGAAATTCAAAACTGCAATTCAGTAAACTTACTGTCATTTCGAATTAAATTCAAATCACACACACAATTCAAATTCAAACTCATGAACTGAAAGGAAGCTTGTTCTTGAATTCTGACTTCTGCTTAACCCAGCAAAATACTCCCTCAGAATATGAGTTCAGAACATAATACTCCAAGACATACATTTCTTAGCATGAAAAAAAAAAAACCAAAACATTTTTATATTCTTTAGTACACTAATTTACAGCATTTTTTGTTGATCTAATTCAGCCTGTGGCCATTATTCTGCAATGCATCATGTTCCATATGCATGTGAAACCACAAAGAGGTTTAAAGGGATCCAAGCCACATTGAAAAAAAAGCCAGACTGAACGATAGGCATCAGGCAGCTAAGAAAAAAAAAAAAAAAAAAAGTCACCAAAACAACATTGGTGCCAAGACTGATCTGTAGAAACAGGCCATTAACTCTGATTCAAGACTTAAGAACCAGATTAAAGTAAAAATGTTGATGCTCTTGGAATTACAAGCATTTAAATGTTGATGGTGCATTAAACAGCAACATTTTTTTGGATGATAATGAAACGAGCATCCTGATTTAATAAAAAAAAAACATTAGTACATTTATACATTTGGTAGCACATTCAACATGTACATATTAGTACACTGCTCTTTGGGATTTAAACCCATGCATACCATTCAAACTACAACACTGAAGGTTAGGGGGGAAAACCCAAGTCTAGAAAACTGAAAGTCTTCATTATAAACACTTGCTATATTAATGTTCCTCCTTTCGGAGCTTGAAGCAAATATTTTCCAAATATGAAAGATTTTCACTGTTTGAAAAAGACAAACCGAAATTTATCGCTTGGCTTTCACAAAGGGGTGTGTTTACGGAGAAAGGTTTGAAGGGTGGGAGAGCCAACTGCGAGTATTAAAAATCCAATAAAAACCTTTGCACAACCCTGTCGTAAATCCAGTCTCCTGGAAGAAGAATGTTTTTGTTTTGGCTGAGACGTTTAAATATTATCACAATATTCACAAATACAACACAGGGACAAAATATACTTCGAAAGTATGTTAATCCAACGTATTATGTCTCTAGAGAGCTGTGTGATAACACTAATTCAGGCGGTCGGAGACAGTCGGTGGATTATGTCTGGGGATTAGCGATCGCTTCCGTGACGAATCCAAAAGGATTTTCCTTCTGATCCCAATCAACTTCCCCGGGGATGATGATCAGAAGGAGTATGTCTAGGCATTTTACACACAGCTCTCGGATTCGCCGAGATGCTTATTTGTTTAAGGGTGGGTGGAGTCAAAGCACTCCTATGAGGGTAGTTCTAGATCAGCTGATATATAGATCATCAAGTTCATTTCATCCTGTTGATGTTTAGAAAAGCATCATGACAGCTCTCACATTTTACAAGCTTATCATACTGTATTACGAGCGATATTCCCATAATACAATACCACAGACATGTTTACATTAATTTGTCACATCGTCCCCTTGGCGACTGATACTATTTTGGCTTGAGCCGAGAAACTCTAATCATTTCTTTTTTCAAGACCAAATGTGTACGTAATAAATCAGTTTATTAAGGCAGCAAGCCACACAGGGATATGCATTACACCATGCTTAATGTTTCAGCAACAAGCCGTTTGTCCACACTGAATGCAAAACTGATGAGTAATGCAGGGCTGTACGATTCATCAAAATAAAACCAAAATTGTGATATGGCTTAGTGTGACTAATTAATTATATGCATGATAATTATTAATATGTGACCCTGGACAACAAAACCAGTAATAAGGGTCAGTTTTGTTTTTTTTTTTAAATTGAGATTTATCATCTGAAAGTTGAATAAATAAGCTTAAATAAGCTCCATTGATGTATGGTTTGTTATATACAATATTTGGCCGAGATACAACTATTTGAAAATCACCTTTAAAGTTGTACAAATGAAGTTCTTAGCAATGCATATTACCAAACAAAAAAGTTGTGATATTTACGGTAGGAAATGTACAAAATATCTTGATGGAACATGATCTTTACTTAATATCCTAATGATTTTGGCATAAAAGAAAAATCGATCATTTTGACTCATACAATGTATTTTTGGCTACTGCTACAAATATACCTGTGCTACTTATGACTGGTTTTGTGCTCCAGGGTCACATATTACAATATTATTTTGTAGCCATATTGATATATAATCACAAAATTTAAAAAAAAAAAAAGGCACAGAAGAGTTATATTTTGTGGCACTTAGCACTAAGACCACGCACACCGATTTTCATGTTGATAGGACAAATGGTTGCGCAGTTATAGCCATTTATATGTTTTTTCCCCCTCTTATAGCGCCACGCAGTGGCCAAACTCCACAATTTTCGTCCTGCGACCTCAGATTGAGCTCTTACATGGGTGTTCTGAGTTTGGCTATAGGTTAGAGGCATTTTACTAAAAGTGGCCCTGCCCCTTTCGACCGTTTTGCCGTCTCTTTGTGACGGTGAGTCAAAAGTTCAACTTTTTTTTTTGATAATTATTGATAGTCACTCTCCAGAGAATCTTTCTGTTTTGGTTCCGATCAGGCGAAAAACCTAGGACTAGCCCACAGAAGTAGAAAACTCCTAAAAACCTGAAAATTTAGCCAGGCTCAAGACATAAGATACTTGAGTCTGTGACTGATGGTTTAGGAGTTATGAGCGATTTTGTACTTTTGATCGCTGTAGTGCCCCCGTCAGGCCGATTGGGGCGAGCCTTGGTGAAGTTGTTGGCGGTGTGAGTACTACCATCCCTCCAAGTTCAAAGTCTTTACAACTTACGGTTTGGTCTGCACGATCAGTTTTACATGGAGATCACTGATCCATGTCCATGCTAACAATTACAATAGGGTTTTAACACTACATGTTTAAAAAAAATCGCTATTAAATTATTAAATCATGCAGCCCTAGTGTGACAATCACAGCCAATAATATATCAAAATGTGCAATAACATGTATGCACTGTGTCTTTAGGGGTTCAAGCACGTAGCGCTGAAACCCTATTGTAATTGTTAGAATGGACACGGATCAGCAATTTCCACTGCTGTCAATCAAACCGTTTTTTAAATAATTGAGATGTGAAAAACCTACTTTTGCGAACTAGTCCTAGGTTTTTTGGTCAGTCTGGAAAACAACACAGCAGTACAATTCTCTGGACTCTCTAGGTCAAAAATGATCAAAAACATATTGAAATTTAACCTTTGCAAAGCTATAACGGGGTCCTTTAGAAAAGGGCCATGTCCAAATATACCCAAAAGCCTATAAAGCCTAAACGAAAACTCAAAACTTCACGAAACCCGCTGAGCACATGCGACAGGTGATTCTAAACAAGCATGCAAAGTTTCAGGGAGATCAGACCACAGCTAGCGCTATAACAGTCATAAATGTTATAAAAACATAATTTTTCCATAGTAAATCACCTGGATTTTACAAAAAAAGCTTTTTTAATAATTGATTTAGGTGGTTACAGGCTTGCTAAATAATATGTAATTTCTTTTTATTTATGTGCTTAAAAACCTAAAGCACTTGAACCCTGGAAATTGCTACATTTTAAGCTGCTTCTGAACCATCAGCTTCATTTGCATGTAGCCGTCCAGAGCGAGTAGACTGCAGGGCCTATAAAGCAGTAGTGTTTGTGTAGGGTGCCACGAATTTCTGAAAATTTTAAAAAGGTGCCATGACGAAATAAAGGTCAGGAAATGCTGGTATACAACACAACAAAGATTGTACTATGGTCTCACCTGGTGAACACTGGCAACTGGGACTGAATGACCTGCACCCTGACAATGACCAGCAAAAGAGTGCTGATGATCAGGACAATAAGCTTCAGCAGGGTCTGAAGGACAGCATAGGGAAAACCATCTTTTCCTCTCAACACCTGAAGTAGGGTGTCAATCAGCATGGGCAGAGTGAACTGTATTAAAAACAAAGAGAAGAAAGTGACATGACAAGGAAGTAAAATACAAGTAAATACATGCCATACACTTTCCACTTCTTGTTAAGCATTCCAGGATTTTTCTATATTAAATACTTCTATGTTAAATACAAATTTGTATAACCACAAATGCTTGTCTTGCACTAGCTCGACTTTATGCATTACGTAGTCACGTTGGAAAGGTCACGTGTGACGTAGGCGAAAGTATCGACACAGTGTTTACAAAGCAAATGTGCAAAGAAAGTCAACTATAATTAGGGGTACATTTAGAATTTGACAATGTGAAGAAAAAAGTTTTCCTGTTTCCCAAAAACCCAAACATGACCTTACATAGCTGCTTTGAAACAATCTATATTGTAGGAAGGTGATCTGTAGGAATATGTGCATAAAAAAACCATCTATGTTTGCTACTGTCCACCATGTTACCTTTACTGGGTAACACAGTTGACAGGTGACTTAGTTGACATTTTTAGTGTTTTGGGCCTATACTCAACATGGTAGCCAAGAACTACTGAACATATGGTATGTGTTCAAAAATATATTTTCATAAACAAAACATAAGTTTAAGTTAAATTGTCTTATTAAAATTTGCAGCAATAATACTTGTGTAACACTGTTGACAGTTAATGAATCCACTCTTGACGCAGGTTTGCTAGTTTAACCAATATTAGGGGAAAGAGAGAGAACATAACTTCTAGTGTTTCATTCATGTGCTTCAAGAGGAAATATCATCATACTGTACAAATTTTGCGAGAATGGGACAAACCATTCCTTTTTGAGGGGGGTTTTCTGGTGGGTAACTTAGTTGACAATGGTTTTTCGGACACAAATAAAACAAGTTATCACAATAAACACTTATTAATTTTGAAGCGCACACCCAAATGTCTTGATAACCTAATCTAACTGAAGGCAAAACTATGAAACTAATTTATATTTGAGGTCATTTTCATGCCTAAATACAGAGTAGAATGAGCAACTTTACAAAAACAGACAGCTGAATACCAGGGATGTATGTGATTAAAAAAAAAAAAAAACACCATTTTTGAACAAAAGATATGGCTTTTTCAACATACAGTAGTTTAATGGGGAAAAATAGAATTGTGTACTAGAAAATTAAGCATCGGGGCTTTATATTGATAAAAATATATTACAAAATATAGTTCACGGACATGAGATGTACCTTTCCAACGTGATTAAGTAATGCATGAACTTGTGGACGTGCATCACAGAGCTAGTGCAAGATAAGAATTTATGGTTAAAAAGTTTGCAAGTGTTTATTTTGTTTAGAAAATGACCCATAGTTTCACTGGATAAGACTCTTTTTCCTCAGCTGGGATCATGTAGAGCCCTTTGAAGTTGCACTGAAACTGCAATTTGGACCTTCAACCTGTTGATTCCCATTGATGTCCACTAATCCTGGAATGTTTTCCCCAGAAATCTTAATTTTTATTGACTGAAGAAAGAAAGACATAAACATTTTGGATGAGATGGGGGTGAGTACATTATCATTAAATTTTAAATCAGGAGTGAACTAATCCTTTAACGATGCTTTGAACAAAACTCAAAGGGTAGCTAAAGCCTTCAAAAATGTTTTTGTAGCTTTCTCGTAACTTGTACCTTTCTACAACTTTATCCCGGGGGCCTTTTAAAAGCACTTTCCCTACCATGGCGAATTTTTTGTGGTGCGAATAGTGGAATCTTCAATAAACAGCTGGTTTATTCTGATGTAATCAAAACCACTAAAATTGATGTCAGCCTGCTCTTTGATCTGGAAATGTGTTGGTTGCACCTGAGTAGGCCAAGTAATTGTTTACTCTAAGGGTTTGACCACTTTACCAAAAGAGGTATTTGACTAAATAATTGTATTAATCCTCCATAATGTTTTAAAATGTTATTTGCACTTTAATAAAGAGGCTTATAATGTGTACATACACCTCAAGTTAGACTTATTTTTTAGGGTGTAATGTAAACCCTTGGTGAATATGAGCAAAGGTGGGTGTGAAAATAAATCTGCATCATTTATCTTTTTGATCTTTCATTCAAAAAATTCAAAATTCTAACCTTTCATTGAAATAAAACAATTGAAAGTGTAAACCCACATTATGAATGTTTTTCTCCAATGCATGTTGGCCATAATTGCTGGCACGCCTAGAAATGCTTATGAGTAAAAAAAATCTCTTAAGTATATTCCCATTTACATTTACAGTTTTTTTTTTAAGCACACCAGGGTGACTAGAAGCATGAAATTATCCAGCCATGACTTCCTGTTCCACAGGATTATAAATATGAGGAACACAAAGGCCAAATTCCTTTAATCATCCATTACAAGGAGTGAAGCCAAAGAATATAGTTCTGATGTGCAGAACAACACTGTTGAGCTTCAAAAAATAGAAAGTGGCTGTAAGAAATCCCCATTTCCTCCATCAGGGAAATAATTAAGAAGTTCCAATCAACTAAATGCGTTACAAATCTGCCTGGAAGGAGACGTTTGTCTATAATGTCCTAATGCACAGTGAGGAGGAGAGTTTGAGTGGCCAAAGACTCTCCAAGCATCACAGCTGGAGAATTGCAGAGTTTGGGGTCAGAAAACTCCAGAAAAGCCAAACTCCAGGATATTCAGACGTGACTGAAACTTCAAACAAGACTGGCTTGTATAGTTAGATGAAACTAAAAAGAGCTTTTTGGCAGCAAACCCATCAGATGGGTTTGGGGCAGACAGGGGTAAAAAAAAAATAAAAAAATCTCCCATGTCCACGGGTTAAATATACTGCTAGATCTTTAATGTGGTGGGCCTGTTTTTCTGCCGGAGGTCCTGGACATCTTGTTCAGATACATAGCATCGTGGATTCCACCAGATATCAACAGATAAAAAAAAAATCTACACCTGACTGCCTCTGTTACAAATGGGCCATGACTAGATCTTCTATCAGGACGACGATCCAGAACAAACATTAAAATCAAAACAAAACTTTGTAACTAACCACAAAAATGAAGCTTCTGTTATGGCCACCCCAGTTCCCTGAACTGAAAAGGAGAAGCTGGAATTCTAACAGATCCAGATTGATTCAGTATGAAAGAATGGTCTCCGACCTCGTCAGGTGTCCTCCAAACTCATCAGGCATTATGGGAGAAAATTCAGAGCTGTTATTTTGGGAAAAGGACGTTGCAATAATTGGGTGCCAATAACTGTGGCCAACGTGAACAAGAGAAATACATTTATTTCATAATAAGAATTCATTGTGAATTTTTTGAATGGAAGATCAAAAGGATAAACAACACTGATTTATTTTTACAGC
Source organism: Labeo catla (assembly GCA_012976165.1). Taxonomy (NCBI): domain Eukaryota; kingdom Metazoa; phylum Chordata; class Actinopteri; order Cypriniformes; family Cyprinidae; genus Labeo; species Labeo catla. The sequence goes on along the minus strand of VONZ01000713.1, from coordinate 144,564 downwards.
CACCTTTGCTCATGTTTACCAAGGGTGCCAATATTAATGGAGGGCACTGTATACACTACTATATAAAATTTTTAATGTTTTTGAGTCTCTTTTGTTCACCAAAAATATAGTAAAAACAGTAATATTATTACAGTTTAAAATAACTTTTGCTATATATTTTAAAATGTAATTTATTCCCGTGACGTCAAATCTGAATTTTCAGCATTATTACATCAGTTTTCATTCTAATGTGATTTGCTGCTCAAGAATCATTTCTCAGTATTAATTCTGAAAACAGCTGTGCTGTTTAATATTTCTGAAAATATATTTTTCAAGGATTCTTTGATGAATAGAAATAGATTTATTTAAAATATAATTCTTTTGCAACATTATAAACATCTTTACTGTTACTTTTTAATCAAAGTGTTAAAAAAAAAAACAACTTTTGAATGGACCAATCAAAAGTTTTTGAACAGTAAGGTTTTAAATGTTTTTTAAAGAAGTCAAGCCTGCATTTATTTGATCCATACTGAAAAAATACTAAAAAAAAAAAATGTACTCAACTGTTTTAAAATTGATGATGATAATAATAATAATAATAATAATAATAAATGTTTCTTGAACAGCAAATGTGCATAATTCGAATGATTTCTGAATGATCATGTGACACTGAAGACGCTGCTTTGGTCACAGGAATAAATTACTTTTTTAAATATATTAAAATAAAAAGCAGTTATTTTAAATAGTAAAAATATTACCGCTGTTGCTGTATTTTGGATCAAATAAATGCTGGCTTGGTGAGCAGAAGAGACTTAAAAAAAAAACTTAATGCTCAAAAACTTTTGACTAGTAGTGTATATATAAAGCATTTAGTAATGTTTAAATAAATACATAAAATATGATTTGTAATAACTTGTAATCTAATTATTAGCAAAGTTACAAAATTACTCATTTTCATTTAACTAGTAATAATTGTATAACTACTTTGTATAATTCTTACATAATGCTTAAGCCTTTATCCTTTTTTGCTGACCGCAAAAGTGGAGAGAAGACAGGAAACAACGACGAGAGACAACACATGCTGTATTCGAACCACACACACCCCATTTGACCACCACAACTTAATGTGTCTGCCAACAAGTTAACCACTAGACCAAAAAAAACAACATATTTCACAGAGATGAATTCTACGTTAGAGGTCGCTGCAATGAAAGTTTCACATTGCACGCTGGCTTAACTCCGGATGCATTAGATTAACGTTACATGTAATACATTATCGCTTAAACGCTGGGCTTTTAACGACTTAGGCCAATTACAGTAATTACTTAAGCTACATGTATTTCAGGAAAACATCAAAGTCCAACTGCTACTCATGCATATGTATTAAATTAAAGGGATGGCTCAGGGCTACGTACAAACTAAATGGAGCAAAGATCCAAGGCAAAGACCCACAGACCTCCAGTTCCTGTCAGAAACAACAGCTGCTTGCATTCAGCTGCTAGCTCACATAAGAGGATTATGCCACAGTCCATTATGCAAAAATTCAATTGCATAATGCAAAGCAAATGGAAGGCTGTCAAAAGAGCAAAGGCCCCAACGAGCATCCGAACGCTAATGGACAGAACGCACGCTGCATACATGCCTTCTACTTGATATTCAAATACAGATGCTAATTTGAAAAGACTGCGTCCTTAATGACTTACACGCAACGTGTACGACATCTAACTAATGACAGTGCGTCAAAACATTCCGATTTTTGAAATCCTACAGCTTGCTTTAAACGGAACAGGCAACAGGGTGTTTTCACATCTGGTAAGACTTGTGGTTAACAAAACTATGAGACTTCGCTGTTTTGTTTCGCTGCCATTAGAAATGAGAGATGTTGCCCTGAAGATATTTACTCAACTGTCACTTACAAAATAGTTATGTCTTGCATCGCTTTTTTTTCTAGGCAGAACGTACTGAATGCTGTATCTGATAAGAAACCTGTATAAGCTGTTGGTTATCACTCAGCTGATGCCTCAGTGCTGATTTTCACACTCTTCTTCGAAAAACCCAACGCAGACATGCCCTTTGGGCTTTTAAACGAATTTTATATTCACAGCAAATGAGCTCATGACAGTTGAGACGTTAATGAAAAACCATATAAGGCAAGTTGTTGAGTGAAACGAGTTCATTTTCACTGCGAGGAATAGATTTAGAGCTTTATAGCCGATATGTTTTATATTATTAAAAATCGCTCCCACTAATACCTCAAACAGAGTTATTTGTCTCGCTTACAATTTTCAAATTATTTTTCCGCCATGGCATTGTGCATTTAGCTGTTAGATTAATTTGTTTCAATAGGTTTTTGGGTATTAAACTGTCAGGATATTGACACCAACAGACAAAAGTGTACAAATATGTCTGTAGTCATCATGCAAGGCTGCGCCCCATGAGGACGCATTAAGTCTTTCCATCTGGTTAGTGGTTTCGCTCTCCCTCTGTCTTTCTGCCAACAAAATAGAGCTTTTAATATCAAAAAGAAAAAGATGTTTTATGACTTCCCTTAAAAGCAAAACAATTGTTTTTTTTGTTTTTTACTTTCTAATAAATAAGCTTTTGATCCCAAGACCTTGTGACAGATCCTATTGACTTTAACCACGCACGTCAACGCGCCTTTATTTACGAGTTAATAAATAAAAATCACACTTACCCCTTGGGCAACAAACACCTCGTAAATACAGCATATCCCAATGACAGTTATTCCCTGCTCCTTGCAAAGCGTGGCGACGGCAACCAGGAACACGGTTGAAATGATGGGAGTCCACACTGAAAGAGAAAGTTGAGGACACAGGGATGATGCAGGGCAATGACTTAAGGCTTATGTGTACGTCATTTTTAACATGTCGGAAGTGCTTTTGATTAACTTTATGCATTTTTCAAACATTATTCAGATATGAGAAGGTGGAAGGAGGAAAACAGCCTGGTGTTTTTGTTCACTGTGGAATCCCGTCCCACGAGTTTTTTTTCCAAAGAGAATCGCACAAAAACGCTTAATATAAACAGGGCTGTCAATTTAACTTGTTAATTTAGCAGGATTCATTATCACAATGTGACTTGCCAAACCACACTCCTGATGCAGGCAGCATAGAATGATTAAGGAGCCGTTCACACGACTGTGTTCAAAAACAGCTGGATGGAGTGCAACAGAATGGAACTGAACGCAAGGATTTTAAATTGATACGGTGTCTTGAAGGACTTTTACATGGTGTGTGGACACAACCACCCTACAAACCACCCTTTAATCCCCCAAAAAACTAAATTATTATCCTCAATTATCAAGCCGTTTTGATTTTCTGAGTAGTATGATGTCATATTGCTCAGGCCCCGCCCACAGCCATTAACAGACTCTCCAGTATTAGCATATTTCCACCCTCAGCCAGTTGTACGCTGTTGGACATTTTTTTCCACGCATGTAAAAGTGAACATTAGAGTTCATTTTCTCCCAACATCAGAGCCACTGAGAACGCAGTGGATTTGTTTTGTTTTTGATGGTAACGCACCACCAGTGTTTCCGCTACATTCATTCTGTCACGGCTGAAGCTTCTCCGTGACAACAGAGTGACGCCGCTTACATCATTTACAGTTGGGTAATTATCAGAGAACACAAAGCAGAACTTGAATTTTGGCACCGGACTGTGGTTGTTAAAGGAGAAGTTCACTTCCAGGACAAAAACTTAATAATTTACTTGGTGCCCCAAGTTTGAACTTCCAAAATGCAGTTTAAATGCAGCTTCAAATGGCTCTAAACAATCCCAGTAGAGTAAGAAGGGTCTTATCTAGTGAAACAATTGGTCATTTTCAAAACAAATTGACAATTTATATACTTTTTAACCTCAAAAGCTTGTCCGTTGCATGCGTTGTCTGTGTAATCCGGTTCAATACAGCTAGGGTATGTTGAAAAACTCCTGTCTCGTTTTCTTCTTCAGCGTCAAACGTCACTGTTTTACCTTTTTTTTGTAAAGGCTGTTTGATCTTCTTTGCATGTTCACTTTGTTAAACACTGGGTCAGTACTTCTGCATCGATGTAGGACGATTTTGAAGTTGGGGAAGAAAACAAGAGTTTTTCGACATACCCTAACTGCATAGACTTAGACAAGACGAATGTTTAAGGTTAAAAAGTACATTGTCAATTTGTTTTGAAAATGACCGATTGTTTTGCTAGATAAGACCCTTCTTCCTTGGCTGATATTGGACATGTTAGTTTAAAAAAGTAATTAAAGTTACTTCTCACAAATAGTAACTGAGTTACATTATTATAAAATAGACACTAAATAGAAATAAATTATTATTATAAAAGATTGTACACTATTTTAATGTTGCTGTGGGACAATGTGAAAGACGCCTATCAAATTCAATAAATTATTAAATATTATCGGACATTATCGGACATCTTGGCAATAGAATCACCATTGGCTAGTACATTTTTTAGTTTACTCACCAGACTAATATCAGATATCTGAGATAGTAATTAGAACTTTAGTAATTAGAATATTCATGTATGAATGCACATTTGGCATGTTGACTGAACTTATGACTGGTGGTGGTGCTTTTGTTTGTAATTTAGTGTTTCCATTAAAAAAGGAAAAAAAATACAAATAATATTGATAAGATAACACAACTACTATGAATTCGTCTACTAATAACAATAACAACAAAAAATAAAACACACTAAGGATTAATGAGCTGCTGGGTTCATGAATATTAATCACATTGTTTGCATTCGCTCAAACTGATTTGCTGAAATTAAAACAGGGCCGATCATAGGTGAGCACCAGCCACTGAGATTGCCGTTTGTGCGTTAGTTCTGCCTGCTACTGGAGAAACTGGCAGTTCTTAAAAGCTGAAGAATTCTAAAGGAACTCCGTTATTTTGACAGGAAAATACAACAGAGAATATTGTTTACATAAATTCTGCATCAGTTCTACATGGTATATAAGACTCTCTCACTCTGTATCTTTTTTTGCGTGTGTGTGAGACAAATCGACAGCTAGTCGTGTGCCTTCACACTAGAGCAGGGTGTCCAACCCTGTTCCTGGAGATGTACCTTCCTGCAGAGTTTAGTTCCAACCTTGATCAAACACACCTGTTTGTAATTATCATGTGCTCCTTCAGATCCTGATTAGTTGGTTCAGTTGTGTTTGATCATGGTTGGAGCTGAACTTTGCAGGAAGGTACATCTCCAGGAACAGGGTTGAGCACCCCTGCACTAGAGTTTATGGTTTGTCAAATACAGGTACGCTGCACATCCATTCAGGTGAACTGAAAAATAAAATTAGAATATTATAATAAATTATAGTAACGCCCAGGGATGTCACAATACACAATATAATATCGAACCGTGCGGTACGACATCCACGGTTCAACACGTGCTTGTGAATTGCGTTTTTTTGGTTTTGCATTTAAAGAATTTCCTTGTTTTATTTCTCTCGAAATTTGCTGTGTGTGTGCCCGTGATTTCACCTGCTGAGATGAGGAAACACCTCCCCGTTTATATTTGAAAAAGCAACACTTTCAGAGCATCTTCCCTTCTAATAAATTGCAATGATAAGCCTTTCTAAATTTGTTGTGCAACAAAGAACATTTTAACTTATTTTTACTTCACAGCATCAGTCGAGTGTTTGAAATAACTTCATTTTGTGATCTGATGTGGCTTCTTATCATAGAATGAGGCAGACAATAAATTCTATACTGTATGTCGAATAGCAGTGGCTTACAAATATACTTAATCATTAAGAAAATACCCGAGATGGCTTGAAGAACACCTATAAACCATATTTGCAGATGAGTGTTTATCGTTCTTACATTTCATCATTCAAAACGTTTAACGTTACAGCAATAGCGGAGCCTTTATCCATATTAGAGATTTCCTGGCTGGAACGTCATCAGTGTTATCTCTGTGACGCATATGTGGATTTTCTGTATGAGGGTGCCCTCTGGCGTCCAGTATGAATGAAACCCATCCTATTTTGCGTAAAAATCAGAAAAATAATACCTCTCTCAAAAGAAATATTAAGCAGACATATAATACTCAACGCGTTTTCCAGTGTACAGAGGTTTACAGGAGTATTTTGTTGTTAATTAGATGCAAAAAAAAAAAAACCTGATGCGGCAAGCTATCAGAACCAAACCGAAAACCGTGGTTAAAAACCGAGGTACATACTGAACCGTGGACTAACGGTATTTTAACATCCCTAGTAACGCCACATTTTATTGTCAGTAACGTTAACACCGTTGTAACGCCGTTTTAACTGTTTATTTATAACACCATTATTCCAATCACTGGATATAACCACTTTGTTACATCAAAATAAAACTTCAAATTACATGAAAACATGATCTGTTTTAAATTTTACTGAGTAATCAGCTTGGTGAAATTTAAAGTAAATCTCCGTCTAAAATAGTAAAAAAGTTAACTAGTAAAAAGAATAGCTAAACATAAGGTCACAAATAAAATATATTGTTTAAACTGTTATCGTTACCATTTTGGAATAAATGCAAAATGCTTAAAAACACTAACCTGATTAGATTCATACTTTAATAAATAGATTATTGCTTACATTGTTAAATGTAAAAATAAAATAGATTAATTTTCTTTTTTTAAATGGACAGGACAGTAGAGAGATGACAGGAAAGCACTGGGCATAGTGAGGGGAACGGGATCGGCAAAGGACCTCGAGACGGGATTTGAACTCGGGTCGCCGCAAGCACAGCTGTGCTATACGTTGGCGCGCTAACCACAAGGCTATTGGCGCCGACCGATTTATTTTCTTTTTTATGATTGACCAATAAAATGTGACTTGGACATGAATTTACATTTGATTTTAAAAAAAAACTGTGAGGACTGTCTCCTAACTGTCTCCTAATTTCAGAACACCTCCACACACCACTAATTAAATCTATTTCAATGTAATGTCAGCCATATCCTATAATTCATTTGATTATTATGATTGATTGCGAGTTATACAACAACACAAATTCAGGGGGTGGCTTGGCACTATGCCACCTGAGATATTACTGATGTTTATTATAGTCATATGACCTATAATATAAAAAGAACACTGGCTTAGCATTCAGTAACACTTTAATGCACTGTTCAGTCATTTCTTTTACACCTTAAAAATTAAGGTGACGACTAATTTGAGATGAACAAAAGAAATGAAAATCAATAAAATAAGAAAATAATCACTTGTCATCACACCATAGAAAAGTTAATAACAAAAATTATTACGACAGGATTAAAATGATATGTATGTAAAAAAAAATGTAAAAAAAAAAACAGCAAGAATGACAATGGGAGGTTGACGGTATAATATAGTAACTGTGGTGGAGTGCATCAAGTTAGAAACAACATGCCACTTTGATCGATCTGTGAAACTGGGGCTGTGTACTCAAGACTTCTGGGTGGGGAGCTCGGTGCGTTTTTGAATGGGAGGCGAGTCGCAGCTTGTGCGACGTGTCTTAGGAGTGAACTTGTTGCAGCACGCATGCATGCATGGATTATGCAGTTATGCGATGGCAACGCTTACCTATGGAGTGATCGGCGCCTTTTGATTTGGTGTATGCCAGGAAAGCAGCCAAAAGGAAAATGGAGGACAGCAACTCAGCTCTGCCAACAACACCTGTCACCTACACATTGCAAAGGAATGTGATTAATTATTTCAAAAGCTGAATGTGCAAATCTCTCAACACTCGTAGCAGGTGGAATTTCAATTGACCAATATGTGCCAGACTGATGCATGCAAAATAACATCTGGCTTTTGTCTGGCTGACATTATCTCTCAAAAAGCATGTTTTTACAGTAAGGTTACTTCTTACGCCACGATTGAAGATTGGATGTGAAATTTATGCAATGAAGAGTCATGTGACAGGTGCAAGAGAAACCAGTTTTAAGCAATCAATCATAACTCTAAAACAGAAATTATTTTTCACTTCCATTCAACCTGTGAGAACTTTTGCTGAAAATAAAGCAAGCAGTTATATAAGAATTATACAGCATACATAATTGTAATGTATGACCCTGGTCTTAAGTAGCACGGGTATATTTGTAAAATCAAAAATCATTTGGATATTAAGTAAAGATCATGTTCCATGAAGATATTTTGTACATTTCCTACCGTAAAAATATCAAAACCTAATTTTTGATTAGTAATATGCATAGCTAAGAACTTCATTTGAACAACTTTAAAGGTGATTTTCTCAGTATTTTGTTTTTTTTTGTTTTGCACCCTCAGATTACAGATTTTCAAATAGTCGCATCTCTGCCAAGTATTTCCTCAATGGAAAGCTTATTTATCTCAGTTTCAAAAAATTGACTCTTATGACTGGTTTTGTGGTCCAGGGTCAGATGCGGTGAGACGAACAGTGCAAGAGTTCTTAACTGTAATTTAAGTGAAAAGTTACATTTCAGAATGTCTCAGTATTTAGTTTGTCCCCTTTCTGCTTCAAAGACAGCGGCATTTCATGACCTCCACAAGCTTTTGTAATCCCAGACGACCATGACTTGAGTGGAAGCAAAAAATCTGACCTTTTGAGGAATTCACATGCTCAGCGTCACAAATTTGCTTATTTAATTAGTGACCTTGAAATATTTCTCATTCATCGAACGTCATAACATTATTAAATTTTCCTCCTAAACTCTGTTTATTTCCAGACTTAAATCTGATAGATAAGCCGTTTTATAATGTGTCTGATTTATACTTAAGCAGCAAAAAGTTAAAGCACTGGAGTTTGAATCATTTCTTTGAACTGCTAAGAAAGGAACCGACTTTGAAACAAAAGATTTGTTTGCATCATCTCTCAAAAATGTTCATTAAAAGATTCCTTCTGTTGGCACCCATAGCCTTGTGGGCAATCGCCATTGCGCTCAGGGCATCCCGAGTTTGAGTCCCGGCTCATGGACCTTTCCCAATCCCACCCCCCTCTATCTCTCCCACTTCGTTTCCTGTCACTGCTATGCTGTTCTATCAAAAATAAATTCCAAAAAAAAAAAAAAAGATTCCTTCTAGCATTTTTCATAGATTTTTACTAAAACCTTTTTAAATATATGTAGAAAAAAAACACATAATAACAGTTTGGGATCAGTAAGACTTGTTTTTTAAATTAGTCTCTTCTGCTCATCAAGGCTGATTTTATTTGATCAAAAATACAAAAAACACCTGGAATATAGTGAAATATTATTACAGTGTTAAAAAATGGCTTTCTATCTAAATATATTTTAAAATAGAATTTATTCCTGTAATGCAAAGCTGAATTTTCAGCATCATTACTCCAGTCTTCAGTGTCACATGATTCTTCAGAAATCATTCTAATATGCTGATTTATTATTAGATATTTTTTGGAACCCATGATAATTTTTTCAGAATTCTTTGATGAATTAAAAGTTTAAAAGAAAAGTATTTATTCAAAATAGAAATCTTTTTTAACAATATAAGTCTCTACTATCAATTTGTTTTTTCAATTTGTGTTTTTAATCAATTTAACACATCCTTGCTGAATAAAAGTATTTCTTTCAAAGAAAGAAAAAAATGTTCTGACCCCAAACTTTGAACGGTAGTGTATATTACAAAAAGATTTCTATTTTAAATAAACGCTGTTCTTTTCAAAGTTGCATTCATCAGATAATCCTAAACGAAGTATTACAGATTCCAAAAAAATATTAAGCAGAAAAACAGTTTCCAACACTGATGATAAATCAGCATGTTAGAATGATTTCTGCAGGATCATGTGACACTGAAGGCTGAAAATTCAGCTTTGCGTCACAAGAATAAATTACATTTTAAAGCATATTAAACTAGAGAACTAGATTTTATTATCATTTTAATAGATTGTATACATCATTTTTATAGTCAGTCGAAAGATAAGTGCTGTGGTAGAGGGTATAATTGTTTTAGAGAAAGACTAAGATCAGATTAAGTCGCAAAGGGACTTGATCCCCCACCCATTTCACTATCAGCACAGATCTTCACCTGATATAAACACCATCTCTGAAGATTTGGCCCTCATTAACTTAAAGCAAGTGGTATCTCACTTAAAAAGGAAGGACAACATAAGAAACAAAAAACAGATATTGACTGAAATGAGAAGGGCTGGATTTCAGTGTTTCCATAGTAATGTATGACCGTTTACATGCAGTGCACACTGGGACATCAAGCTCTGTGTATTACTGCCACCATGAGGCGGCATCTGCAAAAACACTTCTTTCATATAGAAGTGTTTGTTCCTCAATTTGCACCAAAGATAGTTTTCTCAAGCAACGAAGGTGAAGAGTAAACCATGAACAGTCAAAGCTTCATGTTCAGCTTCACGTTTTGGTTACATAAACCATGTTGATGAATCTGTGAAAGTGACATAACAGCAGTTACTTACAGCCTCTGTGTGGATGGGATGGACAGCAAACAGCAGAGCCGCTACGAGGCTGGTGTTTCGGTCCAAAAGCAGACGACAGAAATGAAGGAAGAAGACACACACCACGGCGTGGAGAACCACATTGAGTAGGTGATATGAAGAGGAGCTCAACTCGCTGAACAGGTAATTGAGGCGGAAGGTGAGAACGGTAAGCGGGCGGTAGGACTTATGGCTCCTCTCCTGAATAAAAAAAAACAAAAAACAAAAACAAGGTTGGATGCAAGCCTCCAAAAAAACTCCAAAAAAGATGAATTTCTTCAAGGTTACCTCTGACATAGGTGTGCCCCAGAAGTCATTGAGGAAGAGGTTCTTCAGTGGTGTGGTGGGACGAAGGTCTTTGTTATCCAGGATAGCGGAGACATCATCGAACACGAAGCCACAGAACAGGCTGTTCCAGTAACAGCCCACCACCAGTCCAGTCAGAAGACAGATCTCCTTCCACGACACTACAGCCATCGCTGACGTGAGACCTCATTGAGCACTGCAAAAGCAGAGAAGAAACAACTGAGACTACTGATGTGATCACAAAATCATTTGGATTCAGACCTTTATGTGAACGGGTTTGATTAATTCCAAAAAATTTTAAAGGGATAGTTCACCCAAATATGTAAATTCCGTTAATTACTCACCGTCATGTTCATCTTCAGAACAAGAACGAATATATTTTTGATGAAATCCGAGAGATTTTTGACCCTGCATAGACAGCAACGCAACTGACACGTTCAAGGCCCAGAAAGGTATTAAGGATATCATTAAAAATAGTCCATGTGACATCAGTGCTTTAACCGTAATGTTCTGAGGCCATGAGAATACTTTTTGTGTGCAAAGAAAAAAAAAAAAAAGACTTTATTTAACAATTTCTTCTCTTCTGTGCCAGTCTTCGATGTGCGTTCACAAGAGTACCACGACAGATTCTCGGATTTCATCAAAAATGTCTTAATTTGTGTTACAAAGATGAACGAAGGTCTTACGGGTTTGGAACGACATGAGGGTGAGTAATTAATGACAGAATTTTCATTTTTGACTGAACTGTCCCTTTAAGAAACTAGGCCACGCCCTACATTCTTCATCTACCTTAGGTGGCCAAGCTGAACTTTCAGACTACGTGCATGCCATATTTGCTATAGATTAGGCAACAATCCAATATTGTGGAAATTTTCCAAGGTTAATTAAAAAAATATTTCTATTTCAGCGCTCGATTATGATTCTACAGTATCAGAATCAGAATCAAAATCAGAATGAGCTTTATTGCCATATATGTTTACACATACTAGGAATTTATTGTAGTGACAAAAGCTCCACAGGGCAATAGAATAACAGTGACAGGACCATGATAAAACACATAATAAAAAGAACAATATACAATTATACAAGACAGACAATGTGCAAAATAGCAATAACTTTACAATATACAAAATAAACAATTTACTATGTACAGGTACGTAAGGTGCAAATTTAAAGTGTAAATTTGTTTTGCCTGTATCTTCTGTTTTAAGGCAGAAAAATTGTGACTGTTATTTAGAATTTATTATTATTTATTATTATTATTATCATTATTATTAATGACAAGAGCAGTGTTCATAAGCTCTACCTACAGCTATTAAAAATTGTTTAAGTAATACAGTAGATTACTTAAACAAGACCTAAATATTGCAATGAATAAGAATAATAAATATTTAAAAAACTAAATCTAATAAAAATGAAACAAACAAAATTACTACAATTTAAGTAAAATTAAAATGAAAACTGAAAATGTAAAAATAAAAGCTAAAATAAATATTTATTTCCTTTTATAACATTAATATTTTAATGGGGCTTTTATTTTTATATTTTTAGTTTTTATTTTAATCTTCTAGCAATTTAGTTTGTTTTTGTTATTTTTATTAGATTCTGTTTAAAAAATATTTCTTATTCTTATTATTCATTGTAATATTCAGTTGTAGACATTGTAATACTTCAACAATATTGAAACTATCATTGAATATATCGATATTAAATATGGTGTTAATAAGCTTTACCTACAACTATTAAAAATCGTTGAAGTATTACAACATCTACAACTAAATATTACAATAAATAAGAATAAAAAATATTTGTAAAAAATCTAATAAAAATGACAAAAACAAAATTACTACAAATTTAAGTAAAATTAAAATGAAAACTGAAAATATAAAAACAATTCAATATTAATAAATGTTATAAAAGTAAATAATACTAAAATTAATGTTTATTTATTTTTATAACATTTATTAATACTTTGAATTAAATTTTATGTTTATATTTTTAGTTTTATTTTAATTTAGTTTTTTTTTAAGATTTATTTTTGGCATTTTCACAGAAATGAAGTGGGAGAGAGAGAAGGGGCGGGATTGGGAAAGGTCCACAAGCTGGGACTCGAACTCAGGATGCCCGGAGCGCAACAGCGCAACATGTTGGCGCGCAGCCCACAAGGCTATCAGAGTTTTTTTTTTTTATTAGATTTAGTTTTTTTAAATATTTCTTATCCTTATTATTCATTGTAATATTTACTTGTACACGTAATACTTCAGCGATTTTAAATATATCGTTGAATATATCGATATTAAATATGGTGTTCATTAGCTCTACAGCTATTAAAAATCATTGAAGCATTACATCTACAACTAAATATTACAATGAATAATAACAATAAAAAATATTTAAAAAACAAAAACTAATAAATTAACAAAATTACTACAAATTTAAGTCAAATTTAAATGGAAACTGAAATATAAAAACAAAAGCTAATTTAAAACATTAATAAATGTTATAAAAGTAGAAAATAATTTTTTTTTTTAATATTTTGAATTAGTTTTTATTTTTATATTTTCAATTTTATTGTAATTTTTGTAGTAATTTTTTTTTTTGTAATTTTTATTATATTTTGTTTTTTAAATATTTCTTATTCTTATTATTCACCGTAATATTTAGTTGTAGACGTTTTTGTAAAACTTAAACCATATTGAATGTATCGTTGAATATATCGATATTAAATATGGTGTTCATAAGCTCTACAACCATTAAAATCGTTTAAGTATTATGTCTACAAGCAAATATTACAATGAATAAGAAATATTTAAAAATCAAATAATAAAAACGACACAAACAAAAAACAAAATTACAAATTGAAGTAAAATTTTAATGAAAACTAAAAATCTAAAAATAAAAGCTATTGTTCATTTACTTTTATAACGTTTATTAATATTTTTATTATATATATATATATATATATATATATATATATATATATTCATTGTAATATTTAGTTGTAACTTAGATGTTGTTGTCATACTTTAACGATATTTAATAATTTAAAACAGATCGCTGATCGACAAATGTATAATCACTATAGAAATGTCCGTGCGTTTCAATAATTGATTCATTTCGATGACCTTTTCCAGTCCTCAAACATAATTTTAAAACGCCCTGAAATGATCCATGACCTCCATAACCCTGTTTGAATCAACTCACTGCACTGCGACCTTTTGTCGCTATGTTGCAAACCTAAAAACAAGAATAAATCAGTCGTATGATCAGAATAACACAATAATACGAGCGGAACTCATAAATCATGACCAGCCCATCCAGCTATCGGTTAGCATTTGCTTTTCATTGAGATTAATCGAATAACTCGGCCATTACAGTTATGAAAAACATCAATGCAACATCCATCACTAATAAATAAGGGATGCAGTGATGATCTGAAGAAACTGGGTTAAATTATCAGGACACTGATCTGATTAAAGATCAAGTCTAACTTCAGATGTCCCAATAACAAACAGGCTTCACTCATTTAAACAATCATTCTCATCCGACAACAGAGATCGGCAATATATAACGTTAGTCACATGGACGACTCACCTTGTCATTTCTGGTAAAAACTAACTGAAAAGAGAATGTGGGTGTTTATTTTGGATGAAGAATCAAGTTCGATCTAAAGCATTGAATTAACAAGAACCACAAACTGCTTCCGGGTCAAATTGCTTAGCAGAATAAAAGTAAAGAGTTACAAAGCACTGGTTTAAGGCTTTATGTTTCGCCAATGTCATCCCATTAAAAACTATCTACAGATATATATATATATATATTTTGCACATTATATTCTTTTTAATAAACGTGCCGCACAACGGGGAATAATTTAACGAGAGTCATGGCATAAAAACAAGAGCGCAAGGAGACGAATTTACGACGTCCGCTTTACGACTGTTTTCATGGTTGCCTAGCAGCAGCAGTGCAAGGAGAACACAAGATGGCTAGGCTGTTTTATCAATAAGGTCTGAATGCGTGATTTTCTGTTTTCCTTTTTATGAATATGTGTAAAAGACACGTACGACATTAAGAAACGCGTTTAAAACAATACTACATATGAGCAATTGCACACTATGCTAATCTTGGATTTTTCAGTTTCCTTCAATATTTCTAATATCTAGCTTGTCTTTTGACCTCTTATTTATTGTGACACTGTTATATTTTGAGTTATTATATGAGGGTGTGGTCATAATGCCCTGTAAGAAGTCTGTGTGAATAAGAATATTGTACACTAGCATTGTATTTTACTGTCTGTGAAGAAGGTCGGCTAGAAAACGCCATATGATATCTAACACGTTAAACTGTTGTTCAGTTCAGCACTGTGGGACATTTGTACAAAAGCTGAAAGATGCCCGCAGCCGCAGACTGGAAGCTACTCATGGGAGTAGACCCAGAAGATCTGGGAGAAGATGATGAGAAGATCTGTGATTTGATTTTGATGGTGAGTATATTATTTTAAGGCAGAAAAATGTGTGGCTAAAATACAGTGATTAGGAAATCATGATCACAGTGTTGAATTATACTGTATGTTGTATTTTATCATGTTGTGGAAATGACATGATGGAAATAAAAATTTAAACATTTTGGTAATGAAATGGCAGAATATTTATTGTATTATAAATCATACACTACCAGTCAAAAGTTTTGGAACAGTAAGATTTTTCTTACAGGCCTGCATTTATTTTTGCTCACTCATAAAAATAACTGCTTTCTATTTGAATATATTTTAAAATGTAATTTATTCCTGTGATTTCAAAGCTGATATTCTAGCATCATTACTCCAGTCTTCAGTGTCACACGATCCTTCAGAAATCATTCTAATATTCTGATTTGCTGCTTAAAAAACATTATTATTATTATTATGTTGAAAACAGCTGAGTAGAATTTTTTTCTTTTTTTTTTTTTTGATGAATATAGTTATTATAGAAGAACTGCATTTATCTGAAAAAGAAATATTTTGTAGCTTTATAAATGTCTTTATCATCATTGATCATTTTGATCAATTTAAGGCATTCTTGCTAAATAAAAGCATTTATTTCTATAATTTCTTGCCCAAATAAATAAATAAATAATACTGACTCCATGCTTTTGAATGGTATAGTGTATAATGGTACAAAAGATTTTTATTTTTACAGATAAATGCTGATTTTTGGATCTTTCCATTCATCAAAGTATCCTGAAAAAATTTACTTGGCTGTTTTAAATATTGATAAGAATAATAAAACATGTTTCTCAAACAGCAAATCAGCATATTAGAATGATTTCTGAAGGATCATGTGAAGACTGGAGTAATGATGCTGAAAATTTAGATTTGATCACAGGAATAAATTACATTTTAAAACATTTAAATAAAAAGCAGTTATTTTAAATGGTAAAAATATTTTATAATAGTTTTTGCTGTATTTTGGATCAAATATACGCAGGCTTGCTGAGCAGAAGAGGCTAAAAGTCTTGAAAAAGACTTTTGACTGGTAGTGTATATCCACATTAGCTTGTTAATAATATGCTGATGATAATTTAAATAATATTTTCACAATTTTGCATAATTTGACACTTAAACTTGACAAACTTTGCAACTCTTAGCAAAAACAGTAAAATTTAGAAATATTTTTAATATTTAAAATAACTGCTTTTTATTTAAATATATTTTAAAATGTCATTTATTTCTGTGATTTAAAAGCTGAATTTTTAGCATCATTACTCCAGTCTTCAGTGTCACATGATCCTTTAGAAATCATTCTAATATGCTAATATGGTGCTCAATAAACATTATTATTATGTTCAAAACAGCTGAAAAGAATTTTTTCAGGTTTCTTTGATGAATAGAAAGTTCAGAAGAACAGCATTTATCTGAAATAGAAATCTTTTGTAACATTATAAATGTCTTTATCACTTTTGATCAATTTAAAGCATCCTTGCTAAATAAAAACATTTCTTTATATAATTCCTTGCCCAAATAAATAAATAAATAAATAATACTGACTCCAAGCTTTTGAATGGTATAGTGTAAAATGTTACAAAAGCATTTTATTTCAGTAAATGCTGATCTTTGGATCTTTCTATTCATCAAAGAATCCTGACAAAATGTACTCAGCTGTTTTAAATATTGATAATAATAATACAAAATGTTTCTTGAACAGCAAATCAGCATATTAGAATGATTCTGAAGGATCATGTGACACTGAAGACTGGAGTAAAGATGCTGAAAATGTAGCTTTGATCACAGGAATAAATTACATTTTACAATATATATAAATACAAAGCAGTTATTTTAAATAGTAAAAATATTTCACAATATTACTGCTTTTGCTGTATTTAGATCAAATAAATGCAGGCTTGGTGAGCAGAAGAGAATTCTTTAAAAAAACACTAAAAGTCTTACGGTTCAAAAACTTTTGACTGGTAGTGTATATCCATATATCAATATTTTAAATAATATTTTCACACTTTTGCATAATTTGTCACTTAAACTTGATAAACTTTGCAATAAAAATGGTTAATAAATGTTTATAAATTGTAGTGTGTGTGCCCAGGTATTGTGTGCATCTGAAGTTGCATGTTTTAAAAAACTGCATTTTTTTATTATATTTCTTTTTTTAAACGTTAGCTAAACTGGAAAAAATGCGAAAGATTTATATCTCTGCTTTGCTTCCCGACTGACATCTGCTTATTGGAATGTGTGAGGGGCTAAAATATTCTCCCTGCAAATTCATCTGACAATTATGCTTTTCTTCCCACGTAGGTCAAACCACGGGACCTGAAAGCAGATGATTCAGAGAAAATGATTCAGCTCTTTAGGATCTCACAAACCCTCCTGAGGGTAAGACTCAGATACTGTCACCACACGTCTTCCTGTTTCATTTGAATTTCTGTGACTAATTATTTACTAATCATTTCCTGTTTTTGGAGTCTTACCATGTACAGTTGCTGTCAGTCTTTTTAATAGTGTTGTGTGGGCCAGTCTAGATGGTACATTTGATGTCTTACTGACCCTTAGATGAAACTGGATGAAATCAAATGTGCCTATGAGGTTGTAGACAGTGCAGGTGTGGAGCAAGCAAGAATTGGTACGTACAATCATAATTCAATTTGCATTTCCTACAGGTGTTTGCAACAGATTAATAAAAAATAAAAAATAATAATATAATGAAATAAATGAATGCCTTTTTTGCCATTTTGCCAAATTACTCCATTAGTTACTCACCCTGAAGCCATCCTAGGTGTATATGACTTTCTTCTTTCCTATGAATACAATCAGTTATATTAAAAAAATGTCCTGGCTTTTCCAAGCTTTATAATGGCAGTGAATGGGTGTTCAGATTTTAAAGTCCAATAAAGTGCATCAATCCATCATAAAAGTGCTCCACACAACACCAAGGGATTCAACTAAAGCGAATCGATGCGTTTGTGTAAGAAAAATCACTGTATTTAAAACTTTAGAAACCGTAAATCTCTAGTTTCCGCTAACTGTGTATGCGTGTACATGAGTGTAAGCTCTGGTGAGAAGTGACGAACGCGGAAGCGCAGTGAAAAGAGCAAAACAAAACACCAATCACGAATTAGTACAAAGTACAAAATGAGGATTTGTAAAGAAAAAATGTTGGAGGATTTTGATAAAAGCTGAGAGGAGACTGGTTTTCCTTTGCTGTAAACAAAACTGGGTTCTTGTGAGACTAGCATATTCTCACCGGAGTTTACGCTACGCCTACGTCATCCGCTGGAACGCCACTCTTTCATAAAGCTTGGAAGAGCCAGGACATTTTTTAATATAACTCCAATTATATTCGTCTGAAAGAAGAAAGTCATGCACATTTAGGATTGCTTGAGGGTGAGTAAATCATGGGGTAATTTTCGTTTTTGGGTGAACTATAGCTTTAAATTCAAAGAAATATGTTTAAAAAAAAATCTAATATACATACTAGCACACCTAAGGCTGAAATTATATAACAAAGCTTGAATTAAAGGAGAAGTCCACTTACAGAACAACAATTTACAAATAATTTACTCACCCCCTTGTCATCCAAGATTTACGTGAAATTATGGTTTTTGAGGAAAGCATTTCAGGATTTTTCTCCATGTAATGGACTTCACTGGTGCCCTGATTTTGAACTTACAAAATGCTTTTTGAAATCAGCTTCAAAGGGCTCTAAACCATCCCAGCTGAGGAAGAAGGGTCTTATCTAGCGAAACGATCGGTCATTAAAAATCGAAAAAATAAAAATTTGTATATTTGTTAAGCACAAAAGCTTGTGTAGCACAGGCTCTGGGATGCGCGTCCATGATGCTACGAATTAGTAATGGGTCATTCTTGAACGGTTCTTTCATTTTGAGCGAATGTTTCACCTGTTCGGGTTTTTTGTGTCGTTCGTTCATCTTATTTGCGAATCACTTTGTGTTTGTTTGAAAGTCACAGTTTTTCTTTGCAAAGCAGATTGTGTTTATTTGCAAAACGCTGGAAGGAATATGAATATTGGCACAAAATTCACTCCATAGAAATGATTTCAAAAAAGATTTGTTCATTTTGCTGAACGAGACTCAAAGGTCTGAGTCGGTAAAACGATCCAAACTTCCCATCACTACTACGAATCACGTGTAAGTGTATCGTCTGTGTACTGAGTATGGGGAAAAACTCATCTTATTTTCTCCAACAACTTGAGAGGAGGACATCGTTGTACCTTTTTGTTTGTAAACAGCATTTACAAACTTACTTGCACTTTCTTAGTCTTTGCGCGTTCGCTTTGTGAACACTGGGTCTGTAGTTCCGCGTGACCTTTTGACGTGATTCAATGGTAAGTAGCATAGTGAACGCGCATCTCAGTGCCTGTGCTACACGAGCTTTTGTGCTTAAAAAAAATTTATTTCATGACTGAAGACAGAAAGACATGAACATCTTGGATGACTAGGGGATGAGTAAATTATTTGTAAATTGTTGTTCTGGAAGTGGACGTCTCCTTTAACTCTGTATGTTAAGCCCTAGAACTTTAAAAGCAAGCAAGTTTTGTAAGTTATGAAATTGATTATAATAATTTTAGCATATTAGTGCAATTAATACATTTATGCTTGTGTATTTACATATTTGCAGAAAATGAGCTGAAAGCCAAAGTCCTAAAGCTGGAAGGTGAGCTAGAGGTAAGGGAGGTATTTCAATAATAATTGTAAACAAGTTCGCTTATTAGATTTGCATTATGTGTTGTTTGTGAGCAGTCTGTGTACAAGTACAGTCTTAAGAGGATTACAGGCTTAATTCCTTGTGTGTTGCGGTCGGTTAAAACTATAGTTGTTCTGCACATCACATTTTCTCTGATATGTTTGTTATTGTGAAATAAGTGTCAATGAGATGTCACTGAGCCGCACAACTCACCGGTGTCAGAGATATATGCAGATGGAGAGTTTTGGGTCTTGAGTTTTATTCAGATCTGCCATGCTTCCTGTCCAGATGGCCCAGCGCGTGATGGGAGGGGGTGACACACGTTTCCTCCGGGATGAGATTCACCAACTGGAGAGTCACCTGGAGCGCAAAGAGAGAGAGGTGACCCAACTGGAGAAGGAAATGGGCAAGGAGAGGAAAGCCAATGAGGAGGTAGGCACTTTCCATGAATAGGATACAAAAGAGTGCCAGAAACAATACTTTTTTTCCCTTTTTTATCAGCAAGTGGTCGAAAGTAATGAAAGAAAGTGCTTATCCGTCAGATATTCACCGTCAAACTTAAACTAAATATCAGATTATTTTAAATGAGATTTGTTATTGTGTTACCAAAATTTGGGATGTGAATAAATGCATTTTAAAACTAGAATTTGTGTAATTGTGTTATTTTCCAATACAATAAATAAACAGAAAAATCAAATGGATAAATAGGGTTGTTAATATAAATGTTGCCTAAATGTTGTCAAAACATATCAGACATTAGAAGCTGTTCAAATTCGCCATAAATTAACATACATTTTACAATGCTTAAGTTGATGCATGATTAAATTTGTGTAAAAATTGAGAACATGGAATGAGATCTTCTTGATATGCTGTAAAATGGTTCAAGTGCTGATTTTAAGGAAACCTTTTTATACTAAAGTGAATCATGTGTTTGCATGCAGAGCATGGGACTATAAAATCTAAAGAGTTCATAATTATGTAGTTTTTTTACTGCAATTAATTGAATTATTAATTCAACTAAAGATGTCAAAATTGTGTTTTAATTGCTGGATAAATATCCTTTTCATAAAAAAAATTTGGAATAAAAAATACAGACGATATAAGATTGAAAACAACCTAATGCATTTGTTGTATGTTTTGCGTTTCACAGCTGGCTCTCCGTGCTGAAGAGGCAGAAGAGAAAAACAGAAAACTGAAAAGAGAGGTATGTCCTGTCATTTCCTGCATAAAGCTTTTATATGGACTACTATCTAAAATCTTTCTCTTTCTGTTGCTTTAATTTATCCATTCCATTATCTCTTCTATATCACCTTTATTTGCTTCTCCTCTCAGCTTTATTCCCCGACTGATTGTTTAATTAAATTTTTTTGCATGCCTGTTATTGTTTTCTTTTTTTACCGTTTTCTTCCCTTGCTGTCGTTTCTTGTCAATGCCCCCCTCAAGATAAAGCAGCTTACAAAGAAGGTAAGACCCCAGATTAGGAAGAATTAGAGAAGCCAGTCTATTTATTAGAAACATTTTTATGTCAGTTGGAACTGCAACAACCGTCTGATCTGGTCTTCAAGGCGTCTTTGGATAAATTCAAATTGCCATCTGGTTTGGCATGTTTTTTCACCATTAAAAAAAAAAAAAAAATCCATTTATTGAAAACATCTTTCCCAGGGAATAATTTAACATGCCCCACCACAAATATTTGTAGAATTTTAGTGATTTATATGTTTAAAAAAATAGGAAAAAATACTATTTACAGTACCTTGCGAAAGTATTCATACCACCTACGGTTTTTTTTCACGTTTTATGTTGCAGGGTCATTCTATAATTGTGGGTACATCTTATGTCCGTGAAGTATATTTTTGATATATTTTCATCAATATAAAGCCCCGATGCTTAATTTTCTAGTACACAATTATATTTTTCCCAATCACAGTACTATATGTTGAAAAAGCCATATCTTTTGTTCAAAAATGATGTTCATATCACATACAACCCTGGTATTTTGTAAAGTTGCTCATTCTACTCTGCATTTAAGCATGAAAATGACCTCAAATAAAAATTAAGTTCATAGTTTTGCCCTCAGTTAGATTAGGTTATTAAGACATTTGGGTGTGCTCTTCAAAACCTATAAGTGTTTATTTTTAACTTGTTTTATTTGTATCTAAAAAAACTATTGTCAACTAAGTTACCCACTAGAAAACCCCCCCTTAAAAGGAATGGTTTGTCCCATTCTCGCATAATTTGCACAGTATGATGATATTTCCTCTTGAAGCACATAGATGAAACACTAGAAGTTATGTTCTCTCTCTTTCCCCTAATATTGGTTAAACTAGCAAACCTGTGTCAAGAGTGGATTCATTGACTGTCAACAGTGTTACACAAGTATTATTGCTGCATATTTTAACAAGACAATTTAACTTAAACTTATGTTATGAAAATGTATTTCTAGACATACCATATGTTTAGTAGTTCTTGGCTACCATGTTGAGTATAGGCCCAAAACAATAAAAATGTCAACTAAGTTACCTGTCAACTGTGTTACCCAGTAAAGGTAACATGGTGGACAGTAGCAAACATAGATGGTATTTTATGCACATATTCTCACAGATCACCTTTATTTATATAGCACTTTATACAATATAAATTGTTTCAAAGCAGCTATGTAAGGTCATGTTTGGGTTTTTGGGAAACAGGAAAACTTTTTTCTTCACATTGTCAAATTCTAAATGTACCAGTAATAAAAGAATGACCCTGCAGCCTTATATTAAACTGCTTTAAATTCCTTTTTTCCCGTATCAATCTACACTCCATACCCCATGATGACAAAGCATAAAACAGGTTTGTAACAACTTAGCAGATTTATTGGAAATAAAAAACTAAAATGATTCCATTGCATAAGTATTCAAACCCTTTTCTGGGACACTTGAAATTTAGCTCAGGAGCACTCATATCGAGTTTAACTGTGGGAAATTCATTTGAATGAGTATGACTTGAGAAGGCACACACCTCTCAGAAAAAATCTAACAGCTGAATATGCAAATCAGAGCATTAACCAAGCCCTGAGGTCAAAATAAGTGCCTGTAGAGCTGAAAAACCGGCTTTTGTTAAGACACAGATCTGGGCAAGAGTTCAGAAAAAAGAGTTCAGGGCAGTGACCCCAAGCACACAGCAAGAGTGGCTTATAGACAACTCTGTGAATGTCCTTGAGTGGCCCAGCCAGAGCCTTGGCTTGAACGCAGTCAAATATTTAAGGAGAAACCTGAAAATGTCTGCCAGCCCCCATGTAAGCTGACAGAGCTTGAGAGGTGAAGAGGTGAGGTGAAGAATGGCAGATAATTGGCAGATTAATTTGTGTTTCCAGACTTTTGTCTGTATTTAGTTGTTTTTTTTTTAATAATAGAAATTTAAGAATTTATTGAAAATAAATTTATTGTACAAGAAGTCAAAGTCAAAATATGACTGAATGAATTCAAAGTGCACTTTTATGCAGATCATAAGCATTTTGGGTTTCCTCTTCCAGTATTCTTAGCACTGTATTACATAGCCTATGCAAAAATAAAAAATATATTATGTGCAGAAACCATTAAAATTAGCATATAGGACAATGCACACTGAGTCACCAGTCACCATCTGCCCATTTAATAGTGTGGTTTCTTGGCCTCTACAAAGTATGTGTTAAAAAGGCCTAAGGCTTTGAAATATGTCATACTGCCCTAATGAAAGCCAAATCTTAATCTTTATGTTAAATATGGTCTCAAAATCCATATTTAAAAAAAAATTTTGAAATGGAAAATGTTTAGAAACCCTGGACTTGAGGCTGTAAAGGTGCTTCAGCTAAGTACTGAGTTAAGGGTATGAATACTTATGCAATGTACTTATTTCAGTGTTTTATTTTTAATAAATTTGCAAAGTTGTCACAAATCTTGTTTTTTTTGCTTTGTCATTATGGTGTATGGAGTGTAGATTGATGTGGGAAAAAGTAATTTAAAGCAGTTTAACATAAAATGCAACATAAAACGTGAAAAAATGAACGGGTGTGAATACTTTCGCAGGGTACTGTAGGCTTTCTTTATAAAATAAAAAAATAAATGAATACATTTAGTTAAATGTATATTAAAGCAATTTAAAACAAGTAATTGTTATTGCCAATTTAAAAAAAAAAACACAATTTTGAATTTGTGTAGCTATAAAACATTTTTGCTGGAAAAATTACTGTATATGGCTTATGATGCAGCAGATTACAGATCTTTTTCAATATATTCTTACTACACATTAGCCAGTTAGATAATCTTAATTTGTATATAACTCAACGTAGCTCGCATCAACTCATAGCATAAAATCAGATGTACGTGATCAACCTAACACTCCACAATAGAGCAAGTGCAAGAACTGGCCCGAATCTGGAACTGATCCGATCTGGAACTGGCCAACTTTGTTCCTAAGCCCTGAGTGATGGTTTCGCCACTGTGCAATTACAGAAAATTAATCAATCAATCCTGCAGTGTGAGTCAAACGTTTGGAATGAAGAATTCAATAGAGCTGTGTTTCAGTAATATGACACCCTGTAATGATCCATGTTATCCATTCATTCAGTAATAAATCATGTTTGACAGCAGGATGACTAATAAATTTGTTCGTTACTGCAGAACGAGCAGCTGCAACAGGATGTGGAGTTCTACAGAAAGGAAGTAGAGCAGAGAGAGCCTCTTCAGACCAAAGAGGAGAGCAATGAGATCCAGAGGAGACTTACCAAAGCCAACCAACAGCTCTACCAGTGCATGGAAGACCTGCAGGTAATCCCTAAATCACTGCCATATAATGCCATCATAACATGGCAGGCTCACTGTCTAGATTAATTATCAGTATTAATAAGTAAATGTGACATGTCTCTTTCTAAAAGCCTTCTAAAGCATGTTTCAAATGTAATCTGTTATGCGTCGTCGTGTTGCGATCAAAAATTTTTCTCTATTCCCAGCATGCCGAGGACATGGCTGCCAACCTGAAGAGCGAGAATGAGCACCTGCAGAAGAATCTAGAGGAGTCTGTGAAGGAGATGGAGAAGATGACGGACGAATACAACAAGATGAAAATCGCAGTCCAGCAGACGGACGCCATCATGGATCAGCTGAGAAAAGAAAGAGATCATGCTAAGCTTCAGGTGCTGAATGCTGATTGGTCGATATAATTAAATAGTTTGTTAGCTACTTATTGGCTGAAATAAATAGCTGTGGTTGAGTTTTGCATGAATCTGAGTGGTTTGTGAGTGTGTATGTTGAAAACAAAAAATTACTGATATTATTAATCGACTCACTGATGTGTTTTTAAAGGTCAGAGAGTTGAATGAACAAATCCAGGCTCGAGTTGAAGAGGACGACCCAGTTATGGCTGCCGTTAATGCCAAAGTGGAAGAGTGGAAGGTGAGCCCAACCTTGCAAGATGTCAGCTTTGACAAATTAAACCAGTTTATATTTTTGAGGTCAAGTTTCATGAACTTTCATGACCTACACATTTCTCACTACTAACACGTGGGTGTTATTGTTTTTCTTTTGTTTGTTTGTGGTTTTACCTGTTTGAAATTGTTCCCATCAATGAGGAGTCGTTTTTCTGAAGTTCTGAAGAAAAGGTGGAATGTTTGCTTTTGTGCCAGACTCTGTCAACCAACAACATTGTCAGTAAACATTCCAAGAAAGCAAATCAAGTCAAATAGACATCACAAAAGCTTAATATATTGCTTATTTTATTCTCATATACAGGATACTTTGCATTATAAAATGCAGCCATTTTATTGCATTTTTTTATTAGTTGTACTAAACATATTCAGTTGATAACTATAGAAAATAGGCTAGTTCACATTGCCCTAAAGTAAAGACTAAAAACGTTATTGAGAAAGCATAACCACTCAAACGTACTGCTGTTTTTACAACTTCTGACACATAACAAATGTAGTACAAATTGCTGCTGTAGAGAATATCAATTTAACTAACAAGTATCATGTTTAACATCATGATGCTGCTACAGCTCTGAACAAGTTGACACAAATCACCTGAAGAAGCCGTTGAGAATGTTCCAAACACAAAGCCCGTAACTATTTCCATTGTAACTGCTCTTTGTTTGAATAGGCTTGATAACTGATGGAAAAGGCCCAAAAAGCTGAACAACTAGTAATTAGAGTTGCTCAATTACATTGAGAAGCACCATGTCTAGCCTCTAAGCAGTGAAAATTCAGAGCCAAATGTCAAATGCCAATTTTAATTATTTATTTAGAAAAACGGCTTTAAAGTAAGGTGGGTTATTACTTTTACTTCACAGGTTTAACAATAGCTGTCTGTCAAGTTAGGAGAGCTATACTCGTACAAAATCATTACACAAACAAACTCACGTCTGTTTTCCGTTGTGTATCATGGGCATAGTCTCTGAACTTTAATCACCCCTTGTATGTTTAGATAGCATGAATAGAGTACCTTGTAGTTTACATTTAGAAAAGTGAGCGCAGCGCAACTGTTCATGCACCTGTCCATAAAACACATGCTTTGGTAACTTTATCATCTGATCCTTCATCTCTGGCACTGACATCACCAAGTTTGTGCAGATTGAGATGAGTAAGTTCATTTAAGTGAGTAGCTACAGTGTTTCAGACTGCGTTGTTGCGCTCCGCCATCTCAGGATATTAAAAAGTAAATAAATAAATAAAACTTTGCGTGCCGTAGTTTACACAGGACTGGTGGAGAATGTGCACTGATACATCTTTATTAAATATGTTACGTGGTTTATTTTGATAGGTTAACTGTTTTTGTGGTGTTTAGAGAAAGCACCTCCGCAACGTTTCTTAACATATGAGAAAGACAGTGATTTCTGCTTGCTGCAATAAAGTGCTATTTTTCTGCACTGTACAAGTGAATTTTGCCAAGATATTTTCAGAGATGATAGACTTTTAGATTTTATTTATTACAAGAATATTTATGTATTTATTATTTATTTACCTATTTTACTTTTGGTAGCTGAGGAGTTTCTACATGCTGTAAACCATCATGTATTTGTTTCTGTTTCAGAGTATTTTATCAGGGAAAGATATGGAAATTTTGGAGTATCAGCAGATGATCAGAGACTTGAGGGAGAAACTTCGAGCTACTCAGATGGACTCTGATAAAAGCAACATTATCGCACTGCAGCAGGTCAGTCAGATAAAGTATCACACAGCCGTGTGTGTATATATATGTGTATATATATATATATATATATATATATATATATATATATATATATATATATATATATATATATATGCTACCAGTCAAAAGTTTTGAACGGTAAGATTTTTATGTTTTTTTTTTTGTTTTTTTTTAAGAATTCTCTTCTGCTCACCAAAATACAGCAAAAGCAGGAATATTCTGAAATATTTTTACTATTTAAAATCATTTCCTATTTGAATATATTTTAAAAATGTCTTTTTTTTTTCCTGTGATAAGCTAAAAAAAGAGTTAAATTTTCAGTTTTACTCCAGTCTTCAGTGTCACATGATCGTTTAGAAATCATTCTAATATGCTGATTTGCTATTCAAGAAATAACTTTTATTATTATTATTATTATTATTACTACTACCAATATTTAAAATAGTTGAGTACCTTTTTTCATTATTCTTTGTTGAATAGCCAAAGATCAGCATTTATATAAAACAAAAGTTAATACTTTTATTTAGAAAGGATGCTTTAAATTAATCAATCAATAATCATTTTTTTGAGCTGCACATCAGAATATTACAATGATTTTTGAAGGATAATGTGACTGAAGTAATGATGCTAAAAATTCAGCTTTGAAATCACAGCAATAAATTACATTTTAAAATATATTCAAATAGAAAACATTTTATTTGATATATTATACATTTTATTTTATATTGTATTTATATTTATATTATTTTATTTAGTTTTATTAAAAAATCATTGGAATGCCCAATGAAAAACTATGATTTTTGAAAATGGTTAAAAACTGAGTTGTATTACTTTTTATTTTGGTCAGCTTTTTATTTTTTATCATTTTAATTAGGATACAAGGTATGTCTGAGGCCTTTTTCACACATCCTGCATTTGTGGCATGACAATGTGTATATACCTTATACAGGAAGTGAATACTTAGTTATTACATTAAAGGGATAGTTCACCCAAAAATGAAATTTCTGTTATTAAATACTCCTCTTCATGTCATTCCGAACCCATAAGACTTTCGTTCATCTTCAGAACACAAATTAAGATATTTTGGATGAAATCCAAGAGCTTTCTGTCCCTGCATAGACAGCAACGCAACTACCAAGTTCAAGGCCCAGAAAGGTAGTAAGGACATTGTTAAAATAGTCCATTTGACATCAGTGGTTCAACTGTAATTTTCTGGAGCTACGAGAATACTTTTTGTACACAAAGAAAACACACGTACGCATTGTGGTACTTTTTGTGAATGCACATTGAAGCCTGACACGAAAGAGAAGAAAAAATTAATGAATAAAGTCGTTATTTTTGTTTTCTTTGCGCACAAAAAGGATTCTTGTAGCTTCATAAAATTAAGGTTGAACCACTGATGTCACATGGACTATTTTAACAATGTTCTTACTACCTTTCTGTGCCTTGAACGTGTCAGTTGCGTTGCTGTGTATGCAAGGTCAGAAAGCTCTTGGATTTCATCAAAAATGTCTTAAATTGTGTTCTAAAGATGAACGAAGGTCTTACAGATTTGGAACGATATGAGGGTGAATAATTAATGACAGAATTTTCCATTTTGGGTGAACTAACTGATAATTTTGGGTGGCCATTGATAATTTTAACAAACTTAATTATTGTGAAATCGAATGTACATGAGGGAGCGCCCATATTTATACCCAAATGTTAATGAATTCATAAGCAATGCAACCCAAACCTCAAAGTGCAGCTACAAAATAGTCAAATCATCTGGATTCAGTCAGATTTGCTGAATAGAAAGCGTTTATGTGTCTGTCACTGCGTGTGGATCGTAGCCTGCCAGATGTGTTGTTTTAAACAATGTGTCCCGCTTTTATTTTATGTTGCTTCATAAAAGCCTGCATTGCAAAAGATGGTGTTGATAAATTGGTTTATGTTGCATTTCAATGTGTTTTGTTTCATGTTTAATATATGATGCATGAGAGAAATATTTTCAGTGGCAGAACACACCAGCGCCACTGTGATGCTTCTGGGAACATGGCATGAATGCTGTAACCTGTTAATATGGCCGCCGAAACTCGCCACAGACGCGGGATGTGTGGAACAGGCCTCTGATTCACTCTAATGTGAATCTGACTTTGTTTGCGTGCTTTATCATGTCTCTCTCTATTTGTGTGTTCTTTTTGATGCACTGTCCTTTTATTCATTACTGCTTCTTTTCCAAATGCTTCATTGGCTTCCAACTGTTTCCTTTTTCCATTCTCTCTTGTTTACCACTCGGCCGAGCCAGGTCATATATGAACTGTGCGGCGTGAGTATCTCTGTTTCTCATTTCCTTTGCTTTATGTGTCATTTCTCCTTCAGTTTTACATCTGTCATCTGTCATCATTCATCTGTTTCCGTCATCTTATTTTATCCCAATGGGGGTTTAAGGAAGTCAGTGACTTTGTGTTTAACTTCAAAAGGCTGTGCAAGAGAGGGACAACCAGATCAAGATGCTGTCGGAGCAAGTCGAGCAGTACACTACTGAAATGGAAAAGAATGCCGTGCTCATTGAGGAACTGAAGAAACCGCTAAAGAAAGATAAAGGTCACGTCAACGTGCAGCAGCGTAGGTTGGAAGACATGAGCTCTAAACTGCAGGTGGCTGAGAAGAGAGCTCTGGAGGCTGAACGTGCCGCCCATCTGGCTGAACGTGATGCCAGGGAAAAAGATAAAGAACTCAATGACACCCTCACTCGAATACGTCTATATGAGTCTGTGAGTTTATGCATTAGCACTCACTTTCAGTATAAAATTAGTCTAAATTAGTTACTCTACTTTCCAAAAGTCACAAAGCATCTTCACAAGAACTTGTGTAGAGTCCTTGAATCTACAATCAGAAGTTGCCCATGATGCTTTTAGGAACGATGGAAGGCCACATTTCTGTTCATTTTAAAAAAATCTTTAAATGATGACTAAATACAGTGGAGATCAAAATTACACTCTTAAAAATAAAAGTTCTTTATCGGCATCAGTGGTTCTATAAAGAACCCTGAACTGAACTTTCAAATGCAGAAAAGGTTCTTTATAGTCGAAAAAGGTTCTTTAGATTTTTAAAACGTTCTTCAAAATGGTTCTTTTAGAAACTGTTCACTGAAAGGCAACCAAAAATGGTTCTTCTGTGGCATCACTGCAAAAACACCCTTTTGGAACGTTTATTTCGAAGAGTGTAGAGAACAATTTAAAAATACTTTTTTCTCAAATATTATTAATCTTCACACAAAATTTGAAGAAATATCAACTGTAAGTATAACACTGCTCTACTAACATGTTTTATAACAAAATATCCAAGGAATTTCAACAAAAACCTTTATTTTGAGAAAAACAGCGATCAAAATTAGAGAACAGTAACCACTGTGGGATAAAAAATTTTGGAGGGTTACATCTGTCAGACATTAATAGGAAATAGAAGCCTTTGAATGACTTTAGCACATCTGTGGCTGCAGGGCATCATTAATTTCTCAGACTGCTTTGGTGTGATCTTCGTCCACTCTTCTTCATAGTTTGGTAACTGTGGTGGGTTTATTAGCCATTACTGTTGGCAAGGATTTTCTTAGAGATTTTCAATCTGGTTTAGATCAGGACTTAATCACTGCAGAGTGCATTTTCAGTTCAACTTGTGTTAAAGATGCCGAGACGGATCCTTACCCTGTTCAGTGCTGAACTGGCAAGCAATTCCAGCTGCAGTACTGAACCGATTTTCCCATTGAGAGTCTGTGCATTATCCTGTCTTCTCGTAGACCTTTTGGTGGACTTAAATAAATTAGTGTCATTGTAATATTTGCAATATCCTCATTATCTGCAATATTTGAGAAATCACAGATTTGGAATGACTAGGTTACACAAAATAAAAGATATCATACAAAATGCATGCTATCCTGAGTAAGATATTTTACATAAAAGATGTTTACATATAGTCCACAAGACAAATAAAATAGCTGAAACTATTAAAATAACCTCCTGCAAAAGTTTGGGAACTCTTGGTTCTTAATGCTGTGTGTGGTTACCTGGATGATCTACGACTGTTTTTTGTTTTGTGATGGTTGTTCATGAGTCCCTTTGTTTGTTCTGAACAGTTAAATTGAGCAGTGTTCTTCAGAAAAATCCTCCAGAATCTTTTGCATATTTGAACCCTTTCCAGCAATGTATGATTTTGAAATTGATCTTTTCACACTGAGGACAATTGAGGGAGCTGAGGGGTGAAAACTTTTTGAATTTGAAGAACAAGGTAAATTGTATTTAATTTGTTTTCTGGGAAACATACAAGTACCTTCTGTTGCTTCCAAAGAGCAGTACTAAATGGGAAAAAAATTATATTTCAACAAAATAAGAAAAAAATGGAGAGATTCACCCTGTTCAAAAGTTTTCACTCCCTGGCTCTTAATGCATCGTGTTTCCTTCTGGAGCATCAGTGAGTGTTTTAATAGTAGTGTTTGAGTCCTTAAATTGTCCTCAGTGTGAAAAGATGGATCTCAAAATCATACAGTCTCTGCTGTAAAGGGTTCAAATATGCAAAAAAATGCTGGAAAACTGAAGAATCTGCAGGAATCAGATTTTTCTGAAGAACAGTGCTCAGTTTAACTGTTCAGAACAAACAAGGGGCTCATGAACAACCACACACAGTATTAAGAACCAAGGGTTCCCAATCTTTTGCAGGGGGTTATTTTAATAATTTCAGCTTTTTTTCGTCTTGTGGACTACAGTAGTCAGCATTTGAAGTGGATCAGAAGAGTTCATCAAAGTTGTCTTAAGACAAGAACGGGTACTGTTTTGGTTTTAGGACAACTTTGATGAAAGGTTTTGATTCACTTCAGATGTTGACTACTGTATATGTAAACATCTTTTCTAGGGAAAAAAAAAAAAAAAAAAATTTGTATGATTTCTCTTATTTTGTTAAAATTATTCACATTTTCACAGATTCTGCAAGGGGTTCCTAAACGTTTGCATAAAACTGTATATTGCATCTTTGTGACCACTCATATTTAATAAAAACAGCTATTTTTATATGTGAATATTTTAATAATTTAAAAAAGTAATACTAAAATTTCATAATTATGCATTTGAAATGTAAACTGTAAATATAAATGATGCATTTAATGAAAAAAGCCATTTATACATGTGAAAATAGTTATTAAGAGTTTAATTTATTTTTGTAGTTCTATTTGTTACCACTTGCTAAAGTTATTCAGGTTTATGTTCAAATAATCTGTATTTTCAAGTAAAATAAATTATATCAGGTCACAATTGATTTATTAATCTAATATTGAACTTAATACTCAACAACTTTGATCACTAGTTTTTGGGGCGACTGCAACTTCTCCAATTAATGACGGAAAGTAGCAACACTTAATCACAAATGATTAAGATGTAAACATTTATGACCCTGGACCACAAAACTAGTCATAAGGGTCCATTTTTAAATACTGAAATAAATTAATAAATAAGCTTTCTATTGATGTATGGTTTGTGAGGATAGGACAATATTTGGTCAAGATACAACTATTTGTTAAAATGGAATATGAGGGTGCAAAAAAATCTAAATATTGAGAAAATCACCTTTACAGTTGTCCAAATGAAGTCCTTAGCAATGCATATTACTAATCAAAAATTAAGTTCTGATATTTTTACGGTAAAAAAATTACAAAATATCTAAACGAAACATGATCTTTAAGTAATAGCCTAATGATTTCTGGCATAAAAGAAAAATCGATGATTTGTTTTTATTATTACAATGTATTGTTGGCTATTGGCTGCAAATATACCCGTGCTACTTATGGCTGGTTTTGTGGTCCAGGGTCACATTTACAAAAAAAAACAAAATAACATAGAATGTTATGTTATACCTACACAGAATTTGGCTTGAAGCACTCCATTGTCTTTCAGGGGATGGATGGTTTAGAAGCTGCGATCACTGAGATTAAAGAATGTAAAAATCACATCAGAGTGAGAGACCGGGAGATAGAATCCATGATAAAGGAGATAAACCAGCTGGAGATCAAAATCAACAACCTGCTAGATGAGAACGAAGACCTACGAGAACGCCTTGGTATGTTTCCTCAAGCTGCTTTTATTCCTTTAGGAGTCTCGTATAAATTACTTCTACACGTAGACATGTTAGATTGTTTTTAAATCCTGTGTTGAGTTTGCTAAGATAAAACTCTTTGCTTTGACCCTCATTGGGATCATCTTCCCGCACCAGGATTAAATTCGAAGGAAGAACTGGATTTGAGTGAATTCCGGAGATCAAAGATTTTGAAGCAGAGACAGTACAAAGCAGAGAACCAAGTCCTGCTGAAAGAGGTAAAACAGATTAACGTTATCTTTATAGTCTGTCTTTAGTCCGTTAGCCCTGTTTAATTTAGTCTGTGACTCCTAACGGGACTCTCCTTAGATTGAGCGTCTGGAGGAGGAAAGGCTTGAGCTGAAACAACGCATTCGTGCGCTGGTGAAGGACAAAGGTGGGATGTTATCTCCAAGATGGTGCATATCAGTTACACACTCATGTCCTATTCACATAGTCAGATCGCTTGGTTGCATTATGTAATGAACCCTGACAGCACATTTTCTTTTTTTTTTTTTAGGCTTATCAGTAGTTAGTAGTGCACTACTTGATGACAGTGTTGAAGAAAAGCCCAGCAGATCTTCCGTCTCTGGATCCACCGATGAAGAGATGAAACGCAAAGTAAGCTTTTTATCAGAAAAGAATGAGTTCTGTAAGCATTGAAGATAAGCTCATAACCTGTTTGTTTTTCAGAACGAGTGTCTGCAGAAAGAGTTGAGCAATAAGGAGAAAGAACTTGAGCTCAAGAGAACAGAATCCGCCCAGTTCAAAGCCAGATGTGAGCAGCATCACTGCGTGACCTTTGCACACTTGCAGTGTCAGGTGGTTTCTGTAATAATGTTTCCCTCTCTCCTGCAGTGAATGAGATGCTGAATGAGAATAAACAGCTGGAGCAGGGCATGAAGGAGATCCTGCAGGCTATCCAGGACACTCAGAAGAAAACACCCACATCCACTGGCGTCAGCATTCCCAGCCTGGAGAGACTTGTCAATGTACGTTCACCAACAGTTAGTGGGCCCACTCTAAATCTGTGTAGGACTGCATTATTGCATTTGTGTCAAATATATGTGGCAAATTATTATTATTATTATTATTATTCATAATTATATTATTATTTAATTATATATAGTTTTTTTTTAATGATACATTTTACAATTATGCAATAATTACCTGCAATAATTTGAATATAAAATTATACATTTAATGAGTAAAAAATATGAGTGTATGTGTGAAAATAATACTAAATTATATTTGGAGTAATATATAAATAAATAATAACAACTATAATTATGCAGTTAAAGTTCTAAATTTAAATCTAAAAGCATATATTGTAATGTGAAATTGAACATTTAATGAAAAAATAGGTAAATTTAATAATAAACTATTGCAAAAAATCTATACTACTATAGTACTATTAATAATAAAAATAAATAAATCTCATAATTATGAATTAAAAAAAATCTATATATATATATCTATATATCTATATATCTATATATATATTATTCATAATTATGAGACTTATTTATTTTTATTATTAATAGTACTATTTTTATTTATCTCTCTCTCTCTCTCTCTCTCTCTATATATATATATATAAAACATTCTACATTTAAATAGTAATATACTTTTAATGAAATAAATTAAAGTTAATTTATAAGTTAATTTTTAATAATAGGTATGAAAAAATAATTTTAATTGTCTATTATTTATAAATGAATAATAAATGCCGTAATTCTGCAATTAAATACATATAAAATTACACATTTATGTGGAAATAAAATAATAAATTGTATTTGTAACAAATTATGAATAAATATTATATGTCAACATTTTGCATTTAAAGTTATACATTTACATATAATAAATACAATATTTATTGGAAATAAATAGTTGTGAAAAATATAATAACAAATACTTTTAACAATAAATAATAAATCTCATAATTATGGATTTAAAATAATAAATATTAAGAAAATTATACATTTAAATAGTAATACAGTACTAAATGGAATAAAATTATAGGTATGGATAAAACTCATTTTTATCATTTGTAAATGAATAATAAATGCTGTAATTATGCAATTAAATACATATACATATAAAACTACACTTTTAACGAGTAATGAGATATTTAATGAAAATATTTATGTGGAAATAAAACAATAAATTGTATTTTTAACTAATTCTGAATCAATATTAAATGTCATAATGCATTTAAAGTTATAAATTTGAATATAAAAGTATAAATTGTAATATTAAATACAATATTTTATGTAAAAAATAGTTGTGAAAAATATGATAATAAAAATACTTAATAATTATAATAAAAATAAATAATAAATCTCAT
Organism: Labeo catla; assembly: GCA_012976165.1. Taxonomy (NCBI): domain Eukaryota; kingdom Metazoa; phylum Chordata; class Actinopteri; order Cypriniformes; family Cyprinidae; genus Labeo; species Labeo catla. Next base: position 109,049 of record VONZ01000713.1, on the reverse strand, counting down.
TATGCATTTAAAATAATAAATTTAAATATAAAATTATACATTTAAATAGTAATACAGTACTTAATGAAATAAAATTATAGGTGTTGAAAAAAATATTTTTATCAAATTATGCAATTAAATATATATATGTTTATATGTGTGTGTATATGTGTGTATATATATATATATATGTGTATATGTATATATATGTGTATATGTGTGTATATATATGTGTATATGTATATATATATGTATATATATGTATATGTATATGTGTATATATATATATATATATATATATACATATACATATACATTATACATATATATATATATATATATATACACGTATACATATATATATATATATATATATATATATGTGTATACATTATATATATATACATATACACATATATATGTAAATGTACATACAATAAACAATTAGTAATACAATAAATACATAAAAACAAGATAAACTCAAGGTAAAATCAATGTAAACTCTTGTTCAATAAACACACTGATACATGTACAAAGGATTTCTTATATCGATTTAGCTTACACATTGGGACTCTATATCTTATACCAGAAGGAAGCAATTCGTACTGTAAGTACAAAAAATGAATCTGATCACTAAGAATCCTCTCTGCCTGACTAAGAACACATTTCTCATATAGAACTTGAAGGTTACACTGTTCGTCATGCCCAACAATTTTCCATGCTGTCAATAACACGTGCATCAACTTACTTTTTAAACTGTGCTGACAGGTTTCCAAACCATACCGTGATACCGTATCTAACAATGCCTTCCAAAGCGGCTTTATAAAATAACATCATAAGATTCTTATATACTCCATAGAGACGTAACCTACGTAAGAAGTACAATCTCTGTTGTAGACGAGTGCAAACCCATTCAGTGTGTGTTTTCCATGTAAGTGAACCATCTATGTAAACACCCAAATACTTATAGGTCTGTGACTGGATAATATGATGGTCATGTATGACTACTTGACGATGGTCATCTATGCATTTTGGGTCAAAAACAAACTCTTCCGTTTTCTTTGTATTTATTGTTAAGTCATTTTTATCACACCAGTCAAACCGGCTTATTTTTGACTGGTAGATGGTGCTAATATCGTCTTGCACATAGAGTAAACTAAGTATGACTGTGTCATTTGCGTTCTTGAATGATTCGTTCATTTTGAACGGATCTTTAATGTGACTCGGGAAGAACGAGTCGTCTCGGGGAGTGATTTATTCAGTCGCGCATGCGCAACATCCTATTAGGTTTTGTACTGGAATTAGTTCACCTGTTTCGAGTCTTCGGGTTTTTCGAGTCGTTCGTTCATCTTATGGGGCTGTCACGTGATGAACGAACGACTCAAACCCGAAAACTTGTCAGACAAAAGGTGAGGTGAGCTAATCATAGACTAAAGACCCAGGTAAACAATGTTAAAATTAATCTTTTCTGTTTCTTATAGCATTACAGTTTTGTCTTGTTTGTAGTGTGATTAACGTTTGTGTAAGCAGTAGATGTGTTAGGGCAGTAACACGTAACATTTTAATTATATTTTGCTAAAATGAACGAAATGACTCGGGAAAAAAGATTCGTTCATTTTGCTGGACGAGACTCAAAGGTCCGAGTCGGTAAAATGATCCGAACTTCCCATCACTACTACGAATCACGTCTAAGTTCATCGTCTGTGTACTCCGGCTTAAAAAGCTAGAGAATGGTGAAAAACTCAATCTTATTTTCTCATACAACTTCAGAATCGTCCGACATCGTTGTAGCTTTTTGTTTGTAAACAGCTTTTGACTTACTTGCACTTTGTTAGTGGGTTAGAAACACTGGGTTTCTAATTCCGCGTGACCTTTCGACGTGATTCAATAGTAAGTAGTGTCGTGAACGCGCATCTCAGAGCCTGTGCTACATGAGCTTTTGTGCTAAAAAAGTATACAAATTTTTATTTAAAAAAAAAAAAGACAGATCGTTTCGCTAGATAAGACCCTTCTTCCTCGGCTGGGATCGTTTAGAGTCCTTTGAAGCTACATTTAAACTACATTTTGGAAGTTCAGAATTGGGGTCACAATTGCAGTCCATTACATAAAGAAAAATCCTGAAATGTTTTCCTCAAAAACCATAAGTTCTTTACAACTGAAGACAGAAAGACATGAACATCTTGGATGACAAGGGGGTAAGTAAATGATTTGTAAATTGTTGTTTTGGAAGTGGACTTCTCCTTTAAGACAATAATTAATTATTAAAATAGCATATTTGTTTGTAAAGCATCGACAATCAGAATCGGCCATGAAGAATCAAGATCAGTGCATTACTAAAAAGAAGTGTGTGGTAAAGAATTCAGGATCAGGTTCGACTGGTGAAGCTATTAATCATCAGGATGCTGCTGGCCGTTCCTCTCAATTGGCAGTTGTGGTGCTCCTTAATATTCATTGGGTGCTCTTAAATTTTATTTGGTGCTCCTAACTTTTTAAATTTGGGAGCACCAGTGCTACCAAGTGTCAAAATAAAGTGTTACCGATTTTGTGTGGGCTTAGTGATTAGTCACCCTGATACTGTGACACACAGTTTAATAACTTGGTTTAATCATACTCAGATACTAAAGTTTTGGCTCCCTCTTGCAGCAAAGCGAAATTACTGTTCCTAAATATCCTGTCACAACTTATATGAGTGATAACTGTGTTATCTCAAGGCTCTGGAGATGAAGTACTCAGAGGGAAAGTTTGATGCAAGCCTCCACCTGAGGTCGCAGGTAGACCAGCTGACCGGCCGCAACGAAGAGCTACGGCAGGAGATGAAGGCAGCCAGAGAGGAGGCAGCAAACACTCTCAATCAATTAACGAAATCTAACGAGAAGGTATTCACTCAAAACATTGCCTTAAACTTTTGCTGGATTAAAAAAATAGGTTTTCATCTCTACTTGTCATTTTTTTTGTAGATTGCTCGCTTGGAAAGCGAAGTTGAATCAATGAGCAAATCAGCTGGGGCTTCTATCCCTTACAAGTCATTAGCTCTGCCTGAAGAGATACCGCCAACTAGCGCCGAGGCCATCAACGCTCTCAACGAGTACATGATACAACTCCTACAGGTGTGTGTCAGTCACATTATAACAGAAACCAGATGTAACGTACATAATATTAAGACTCCCGACTGTGGATGTTCAGGAGATCAAAAACAAAGAAGATTCCATTGAGCAGCTCAGTTCAGCTCTGGAAGAATATAAAAGGAAATTTGCAGTGATCCGCCATCAACAAGGACTGCTGTACAAGGAGTATCAAAGGTAAGCGCCTGTAGGAGATTTTATTATATACATAAAGGTATGCTGATCCAAAAAATATTGTTTGTATTACCGTATAAAATATGTTGGATTATGCACATGTTCAGTGATCAATAAAGCATGATTTTAAGTCACTTCATGTGCTTCGATGTAGCGAGAGGGAGTCTTGGCAGAAAGACAGAGACTCTTTTGCTGAACTGAAATCCAAATTCGAGGAACAAAGGGAGGTGGATGCAGTAAAAGTCAAAGAGTACAATGTAAGTCACTTAAAGCGATAGTTCATCATTTTTCCTTCAGTTACTTAAATTTGTGTAACTCTAATGACGTGCCAACAAACTGATTTTGTTTGGAGACAATTTTGAAGTTTGAAATTGTCTCAAAATAAAGCAATAAGCCCCAAGAAGCCGTGGTTTACAGTGAATTTATAACAGCTAAGGGGCGTAAAACACAGGGCTTCACACTGATTATAAAACTGATTATTCCATAAACATTGTAAGGTTTCACAAAACAGAGCAAATAAAATGTAATGATATTAATAAAAACATTATTATTCCGCCAAACAATATAGTTCCTCAGAAACAGTTGTGGTTGCACAACTGCTTTTGTTTTACAACAAATTTACAACAGCTTCGAGCACAGCTCAACCAATCAGAATCAAGGACCGGAACTATACGTTTTATAAAAAGATTTTTACCACAGCAATGTTGAATTCTTTATTATAGAACAGATAGTTTTGGTCGTTGATTCTGATTGGTTCGAAGCACCGAAGCAACTGTTTCTGAGGAACTACATTGTTCGGTGGCTTCGTTCAAAAGTTTAGGATAAGTAAGATTTTATGTTTTACAAAGAAGTCTTTGTTTGATATTTGATCAAAAATACAGAAAAAAACCTAATGTTGTGAAATATTATTACAGTTTAAAATAATGCTTTTCTATTTTAATATAGAGTAAAGTAGAATTTATTCCTGTGATGCAAAGCTGAATTTTCAACAGCCATTACTTTAGTGTCTTCAGTGTCACATGATCCTTCAGAAATCGTTCTAATATGCTGATTTATTACTGTTATTATCAATGTTTAATACAGTTGTGCTGCTTAATATTTTTTGGCAGCTTTGATACTTTTATAATATACCTGTAAGTCTTTGCTATCACTTTTTATCAATTTAACACATCATCGCTGAATAAAAGTATTAATTTCTTTCCAAAAAAAAAAAAAGAATAAAAATTTACTGACCAGAAACTTTTAAATTAGGTTAGGTAGGTTATATTGTTACTGTTCTTTTTAACTTTTTATTGTTAAAGAATCCTGGAGAAAAGTATAAAAAAGTAGAATTAAATGCATATAAAATTAGTATGAGTAATACAATATTTAATGAAAAAATAATTTATGTGGAAATAAAATCATAAATTGTATCTTTAACAAAGTGTGAATTCATTTTAAATGTCATAATTATTACATTTAAAGTAATTAATTTAAAAATAAAAGGATATGAAATAGAATATTAGTTCAAATAAATAGTATTAGTATATAGTATTAGTTACAAAAAACAATTAATCTCATAATTATGCATTTAAAATAATAAATATAAATATAAATGTATTTAATAATAGCTGTAATTCCGCAATGAAATACATATAAAATTACACATTTAATGAGTAATACAATATTTAATGAAAAAAAAAAAATATGTGGGAATAAAATAATCAATTGTATTTTTAACAAATTATGAATAAATATTAAATGTCATTGTGCATTTAAAATTATACATTTGTGACCATGGACCACAAAACCAGTCTTAAGTAGCATGGGTATATTTGTAGCAATAGCCAAAAATACATTGTATGGGTCAAAATTATCGATTTTCTTTAGGATATTAAGTATAAGATATTTTATAAATTTCCTACCATAAATATTTCAAAACCAAATTGTTAATTAGTGCATTGCTAAGACGACTTTAAAGCCAGTTTTCTCAATATTTTGATTTGGTTTTTTTTGTTTGTTTGTTTGTTTTTTGCACCCTCAGATTCATCTATACCATTCACCAAACCATACATTAGTAGAAAGCTTATTTGTTAATCTTTATTATATAAATCCCAATTTACTGTAGCTGTAGCTGTAAAGATTATCATAAATTTGACATTTTATTTAAAAAAACATTTAATATAAACGTTGCAGTGGGGGGAAATCTATGAACATACAAGTGGTGACAGGCAGTCAAATTCTGTGGAAATTTCCATCAGCTTTCCACAAACATAGATTTTGTGTGAGCGATTAGTCATCCTGATAAATTTGTGATAATGTGACACACAGTTTAATAACTTTTTAAAATCTTACTCCAATATTAAAGTTTTGGCTCCCTCTTGCAGCAAAAGTATCACAGGTTCCAACAAAACATTAACCAGCACAGCTGTTTTCAACCCTGATAATAAATCAGCATATTAGAGTGATTTCTGAACTGAAGACTGGAGTAATGATGCTGAAAATTCAGCTTTACATTACAGGAATAAATTACATTTTAAAATACATTCACATAGAAAAGAGTTATTTTGCATTTAAAAATAATATTTCACAACATTCTGGATTTTTGATTAAATAAATGCAGTCTTGATGAGCATAAGAAACTTCTTTTAAAAACATTACAAATCTTACTGATCCCAAACTTTTGAACGGAAGGGTAATATGAAATCAGACAAAGCACTAAGTTTCCCATTATCTGCTTGATTCATTCCCAGCACTGGCTTGAGGCTCTTGAAAAGGACCCGAGTGAGATCAGACACCAGCTGGCTGAGACGGCCCGAAAAATGATGGTGCTCAGGGTGAATGAAAAGTGTCTGACGCGACGTTACACGACTCTGCTTGAGCTCGAGCAACACTTGAGAAAGGAGAACGGCAAACTAAAGGATGATTTCAGTCAAATGGAGGCTGCGGTGACTGAAAGAATCGGCTACCTGCAGAGGTTCAAGGTATTAGGCCTATGTATATCACTCAAAAAAAGGAAAACATTGGCCTGAACAATTTATATTGGACTGTAACTTGCTTTGTCTTTAGGAAATGGCAGCTTTTAAAATGGCCGCATTGCAGAAATCTCTTGATGGTAGTGTTCCTGCATCCGAGCTGGAGAGAGCCAACAAACAATACACTGAGCTCACAATCAAATACAGAAACCTCCTACAGAAAGACAATCACCTTGTTCAGAAGACAACCACACTGGAGCACCTGGAGGTACATCGCTTCCAAGTTATATTAAGCAATGGACCTTCTTTGTTTTTCTTACAGTACTCTCTTTTCCTTTTCAGAGGGAGAATGTGTCTTTACATGAACGCATTAACTCCATTAATAAAGAGCTGGAGATCAGCAAGGAGAAGCTTCACACTTTGGAGCAGGCTTGGGAAAACATCTGCACGACTGGTAGACGTCACTGCTAATTGAATCTGAAGCAATGTTGAAGTGGTGCAAATGATGTAATTGAATGAAATATGTTTCTGCGGTGTCCTAAATTGACCTACTGCCTATGTCTTTTGGTGTTTACAGGTGGTGAGAATAGCATGGATAAGGCAGCCAAAGCTCTGGCCAATAGTGAGATTGTGTCTGTGTCCAGACGCATCACAATGCTGGAGATGAAGGAGTTAAATGAAAGACAGAGAGCCGAGCATGCCCAGAAGATGTACGAGCACCTGAGGAACTCACTGAAACAGGTGGAAGAACGCAACTTTGAGCTTGAGACCAAGTTTGCTGAGGTGGGTCTGATTTATCTCTTGCATCACATAGCATCCAGAATATCATAGCACCAAAAGCAACTCAGCTTGAACATTTTGGATATTTTATTTTATTTTATTTTATTTTTTTTTATTTATTTTTAATTTTTTAAATTTTTAAATAAAAGACATTATATTAAGCATTAAATAAGCCTTTGTATTATCTTTACAGCATGTTAAGCATTTTAATAACCTTTGGATGCTAAACATTTAATTACTTTTTTTGTGTTAATTTAATAAAACAGAATAACGTCAATTATGCTTTTATTTTCTTTTTATTTTATAAAACAATTTTAAACATTAAACATAATATTTTATTTTATTATTTTTATTATTCTTTTAATTTAAAATTTTTTAATAAAATACATTATATTGAGCGTTAAATAAGAATTTGTTTTATTTTTATTAAAACAGTCTGTTAAACATTTTAACAACCGTTAATTTTATTTATTTATTTTTTTAAAATCAGTGTACTAAACATTACGTTTTTTGATTTGGTATTATTTTAATAAAACAGTATAACATTAATTATGCTTTCATTTTATTTATTTTTTTATTCTGTAAAACAGCTTGTTGAACGTTTTATGTGATTTAGTTTTTTTTTTTTCATTTTTTTTTTTTAATGAAAGACATTATATTGAGGACAAATAAGCCTTTGTTTTATTTTTATGAAACACAGCATGTTAAACTTTAAATTTTAATAACTTTTAATTTTCTTTTTGACAAACAGTGTGCTAAAAATGTAATAAGTTTTTTTTTTTTATTTGGTGTTATTTTAATAAAACAGAATAATGTTAATTATATGTTAATTTTATTTATTTTTTGTAAAACAGCTTGTTGAACATTTGATATGATTTTGTTTTATTTTATATAACACACAGTTTTAAACATTTAATAATCTTTTATCATATTTATATATATTATTTTGTTTTATTTTATTTTTAATAAAAACATTATATTGAGCATCAAATTAGCCTTTATTTTTATAAAACAGTGTTAAACATTTTAATAACCTTTAATTTTATTTTTATACAATTTTATTTTTTTATAAAAACATTGTGCTAAACATTTAATAGTTTTTTATTTGTTTTTTAATAATAATAATTTTTTATTTTAATAAAACAGAATAATGTTAATTATGCTTTATTTTTATTTTGTAAAACAGCTTGTTGAACATTTCATAATATTTAGTTTTATTTTATAAAACACACTTTTAAACTGTTAATAATATTTTATTTCTATTTTATTTTATTTTATTTCATTATTTTATTTTTTAATAAAAGACATTGCATTGAGCATCATATTAGCCCTTGTTTTATTTTCATAAAACTCAGTGTTAAATATTTTAATAACCTTTAATTTTATTAAAAATGTGTGTAAAACATTTAATATATTTTAATAAAACAATGATGTTAATTTTGCTTCAGTTTTATTTTATTTTCATAAAACAACTTGTTGAACACAATTTTAATTTATTAATTTATTTAAATTAACAATATTTGATTTTGTTTTTTTTTTTGTTTGTTTTTTATTTCATTTTTAGTTTATTGTATTATTTTATGTTTTGATAAAAACATTATATTAAGCATCAAATTAGCCTTTGTGTTTATTCTTATAAAAAACAGTATGTTAAATATTTTAATAACCTTTAATTTTATTTTTATAAAAAACAAAAACAGTGTGTTAAACATTTAATATGTTTTGTATTTGGTGTTATTTTAATAAAACTGAATAGTTATGCTTTCATTTTTGTAAAACAGCTCGTTAAACATTATAATATTTAGTTTTATTTGATAAAACAATTTTAAACATTTAATAATCTTTTATTTTATGTTTTATTTTATCTTATTTTATCTTATTTTTTATAAAATACATTATATTGAGCATTATCGAGCAGTGTGTTAAACATGTAAGTTTATTATTTGGTGTTATTTTAGTAAAACAGAATAATTATGCTTTAATTTGATTTTGTTTTTGTAAAAGCTTTACTTTTGTTAAAACACAATTTATTAACCTTTTATTTCATTGTATTTTCATAAAACACAATATATTGAACATTTAATGAGCTGTGGGAACCAGATGAGTCCTCTGCACAATCTGACTTTGTTGCAGCCTAGAATTAGAACTTTTTCCCTGTTAATACTGTAAAGCTGCTTTGACACAACCTGCGTCAAAATAATGATGACTTAACTTGACTTGACTATTATTTTGCATATATTTCTGTATGCCTGTATAGCTCACAAAATTAAACCTCGAGGCTCAGCGGATAGAGCGGGAGCTGAGGGATGAGCTGGCAGACAGCGTAAGCAAAGACATTAGCGATGCCGATCGCAAGCGAATCACCGAACTGGAGAAAACAGAGGCAGACCTGCGGATTGAAGTGTCCAAGTAAGCCTGATGACTCAGCCTGTGCATAAGCTTGCTATGATAACACCATATCACAAGAAAATATACACAGACATCTCTTTTAAGATGTATGAAATGTTTGCAGATTGCGAGAGGTGTCGGATGTCGCTAAAATGCAGGTGTCTGCTTTGGAGGCCAGACAGCAGTCAAGAGAGAAAGAAGTAGAAAGCCTGAGAAGACAGGTGTTGGACTACCAGGTACTGTATGTTTTTCTTTTTATTTTCAGCTGTGGAGCCTCTTGATCACGTCCCTAATTGCACATCATCTCTTCAGGCTCAGTCCGACGAAAAGGCCCTCATTGCCAAGCTCCACCAGCACATTGTGGCTCTTCAATTGAGCGAGACCACAGCAATCAGCCGGCTGGAGGCCGCCAACACACGTCTGCAGAAACTCGAAGCGCAGAAGCTCAGAGTCGAACAGCAGCTGGATGCCCAGCAGCAGGCGCTGTGGCACGCGAGGCAGGAGGGTCATCAGCGGGCAAGACACCTTCGCCACACCATCCAGGCCCTCCGCAGACAATTCTCTGGAGCCCTGCCGCTGACCCAACAGGAGAAGTTTTCTAATACCATGCTCCAGCTGCAGGAGGACAAGGCACGGGCCAAGGAGGAAGCGCATAGGGCGGAGCAGGAGAGGAGGAAAGCAGAAGGAAAGGCACAAGAACTGGAGCTAAAGCTAAAGGGGTTGGAGGAGCTCATAGCAACACTAAAAGATGCCAAAGGAGCTCAGAAAGTAGGTGGATCGTTTACAAATAGAGTTGCAATTCTTGAAATCATATTTTATTCCTAAGAAAAAAATACATCATTTTCATTTATTTATAATAAATGTTAATATTTTATTTTATTTTTTTAAACTCACCAAGCCTGCATTTATTTGATCCAAAATACAGCAAAAACAGTAACACTTTGAAATATTTTTACTGTTTAAAATAACTGCTTTCTATTTGAATAGATTTTAAAATGTAATTTATTATTATAGAATTATAGAAATTATAATTTAATTTCTATATTGTCACAAAAGAATTTCTAATTTAAATAAATGCTTTTTAGTTTTTTTGGTACTTTTTTATTCATCTAAGAATCGTGAAAAAGTATCACAGATTCCAAAAAACCTGCACACCAGCAGAACTGTTTTCAACATTAATAATAAGTTGTCATATTAGAATGATTTCTGAAGGATGTACACTCCGCTGCAGTGTTTACAGCTAAATATCAACCTCTACAGGTGAGTGAGTGGCATAAGAAACTGGAGGAAGTTCGTCTGTTGGAAATGAGGCAGAGCAGAGAGCTTGGTGCCCAGCGGGAAGAGATAAAATACCTCAGGAACATTGTGGCAGAGCAGGAACGCACCATCAGCGGCCTAGAAGAGGAGCTGGTGCACCAGAATAATGTCAGTATTGCATTTAAACATGTTTCTTCCCAATTAGTTTACAGTGTACAGAGCATGCTTCATTTGTGATTTCTAATCTTATATGTTATCATTGTATTAGCTTCTCGAGGAGCGGCAGCTGATCTGGGATCAGAGGGAGGTGCAGCTGGAGCGCCAGCTTGACACCTATGAGAAACAGCAGAATGAAGTCCTAAGCACAGCTCAGAAGGTGACTCTTGGCAGACTTGACAAATGTGAATTACAGTTTAAATGAACTACAGTTTAAATTACACTTGTCCTGTTTTAGTTTGAGGAAGCCACAGGCTCTCTACCGGATCCAAATCAGCCTTTAGCGCACCAGTTAGACTACGCTCTAGGAAAAGTCAAAGAGCATGTCCGTACCATACTTGAGAAAAAAGCCACCTGCAAAATTCTGGAAGAGGTACTTTTTATTCATCAAGTGACTCTGCAATAATTTAAGTCAGCCTTAGCTGAACCTTGTTTTTAAGATGATCTTACAAGGAGTTTCTTTCAATCTGAGTAGAAGCTGAAGGAAAAAGAAGCTGCTTTGTGGACATCGGAACAGAACGTCTTATCTCGAGACAAAGTGATCAATGAACTCAGGCTTCGCCTACCAGCCGCTGCAGAGAGAGAGAAACTCCTGGCAGACCTGAGCAAACAAGAGGACTCTGATAGCCAGCCCGCCCTGAAGGTGGCCCACCAGACCATTAATAACCTACAAGGGCGTCTGGATCAGAAAGAGGAGGTTCTCAAGAAGTACCAGAACCTGTTAGCAAAGGCTCGTCAGGTGACTATTTAAAATACAGCTGCAAGCAGCGATTACTGGGGTTCAAGCGCTTTAAGGCATTAAAGCACATGTGAAAAAAGACATTACTGAGCAAGCTTGTAACCATGTAAATCAATGATTTTAAAAAAGCATCTTTGGCAAATCCGGGTAATTTACTATAGAAATATCGTGGGTTTTTTAAGGTTATGACTGTTATAGCACAAGCTGTGGTCTGATCTTCTTAAAAATGTGCTTTTTTTTTTTTAGAATCACCTGTAGCATGTGCCTACTCGGTTTTGTGAAGTTTTGAGTTTTCCTTTAAGCTTTATAGGATTTTGGATAAATCTGGACAGGCCCCTTTTCTAAACAACCCCGTTATAGGCTACCAAAGGGTAAATTTCAACATTTCCTTGATAATTATTGACCTGGAGAGTCCAGAAAATTGTACTGAAGTGTTGTTTTCCAGCTAAAAACCTAGGATTAGTTCACAAAAGTAGGTTTTTGTCATCTTCTCAATCATTTAACAAACAATTTGATTGACAGCAGTGGTTCTAAAGGCAAAGTCGTCTGGAATGAGGAGTTCTATTGTATGATATATATACGACGTACAATAGTTTACACCATTGAAAAATGCAATATCACCCACCAGTGGCCAATTTCAATTTCTTTCGAATTTTCAGTAAATTTCGCTCTGATCGGCCTCCATTAACCGTCTCTAACAGGTGCTCAAACTTTGTCAGCCAATGGCAGCCATGTGTTTTTTAGGTACACAAGTGTCCTTATGCACACTTGTGGCACTTCGGACCAAGACCGTGCACACCGATTTTCAAATGGTGGTGCAGTTCTAGCCATTTTTATGTTTTGACAAGCTCCGCAGTTTTTTCCTGCTCTTACATAAGTGTTCTGAGTTTGGCGGAGATATCTCTGAACTCCGTTCAGGAGTTATAGGCATTTTACTAAAAGTGGCCCTGGCCCTTTCAAATGTTTTTGTGTCCCTTTGCCACAGTGAGTCGAAAATGTAACTTTATTTAATAATTATTGATATTCGCTCTCCAGATAATCATTCTGCACTGGTTTAGTTCTGATCGGGCGAAAAACCTAGGACTAGTTTGCAAAAGTAGGTTTTTCAAAAAAATGCAAAATACCTGAAAATTTCTCCAGGCTCACGATTGAATCTGAGGTGTCCGCCTTGGTCCACCATGATCCAAGGATTCCAACGACATAAGACACTTGAGCCTGCGACTGACGGTTTAGGAGTGATTTCGCACTTTTAATCGCTGTAGCTTGGGCACATTGTCTGCAGTATTGAGTACTACCATCCCTCCAAGTTTTAAGTCTCTACGACTTACAGTTTGCTCTGCACAATCAGTTTTACGTTGGAGATTACGATCTGTGACCATTTTAACAATTACAATATGGTTTCAGCACTACATGCTTGAACCCCTAAAAACTGAGGCTCCATATTGCACAATAAAACCTTGTAAAAGCTCATATATATTCACTTTTATTTTCTCAGGAGCAGGAAGAGATTGCCAAAAGGCATGAGGAAGAGGTCAGGGCATTGCATCAAAAACTGGACGTTTATATGGACACATCGCTGGACCGTTTCAAACAGACCGCTCTGGTATGTAGATTATTTATTATAAAGCTTGGAATAGCTTGCCATAAATTGATCAATTTTTAATGCACATCATACATGTAATGATATAAATCATGCCAGCTGTCATCATTATTAGCCTACTCAAGTTTATTCTTCTCCAGGAGCTAATGAAGAAACCCACCATCACTGTACCGACCAATAAGCACTTGGTGCGGTTGGCGGAAATGGAGCAGATGGTGGCTGAGCAGGACAATTCACTTTCCTCACTGACACACAAGCTGAAGGTCGTCACCACAGAGCTGGATCAACAGAAACAGGTGACTGCGGCACAAGCCATGGAGCATGCTGCAGAAATAGCCAGGTGAGAAATTAAAACAAATCCACTTTTTTCGATATTCCTTGTGCCACTTTTAATAAGCTTTCATTTCTAAGACTTGAGGAGAGACATGTTGCCCAAATGAAGAGCCTGTCCCAGGAGACAGAAGAGCTGAGAGCTCAGCTCATTCAGATGGAGAAAGAGCTGCATTTCCTCCGCACTGAGCTGGAGGCCCAGAAAGAAGCTAATGTCAGGTCACCATCCAACACCATGAAGAACCTTGTGGAGCGGTTGAAGACGCAGTTGGCCCTCAAGGAGAAACAGTTGAAGGTAACACACAATGGACAATGTCCAGTTACATTGGCAAATTTTCACAGGCAAAATTCTGTAATAATCTCAATAAAAATCTACGCTGATGGGAACAACTCGTGAGGGCCTTTTTTGTCCAAAGTTTCGCATCTTAATTGTTCTGGATAAGTTCTTTCATGGTGATGTTTGAATGTGACAGAATTTGGTTCCTCGTCTGCAGGCTCTCAGTAAAGCTCTCTTGGAGCTTCGTGCGGAGTTGACATCTCAAGCAGAGCAGCAGATCATCGCCAATGCTGCTCAGAAGGAAGAGGTCCTCAACGTTCAACAGATTGTCGACAAGCAGACCAAGGAGCTAAAGGTAAAAATAAGGAAGAAACATAAATTCTTACTTATTTTCTAAACATTTACTTGTCAACTGTAAATCATTAGTTCCAAACTTAGTATCAGTTTTTGCATCAGCTTTTAAAAGATGATTGAGAAGATGAATACAGTTATTATGATTGAGATGAATACAGTTATTAAAGTGACAAGTCACTTTGTAGAAGCTCAGAAAATTGCTTGACCATCCATTCATCCTTGAAAACCGTGAACAAAACAATACAAAGTAAACATAAAAAACAAAACTAAATAAAATAAAAATCTAAACTTTTTATGTAAGACTAGGAAGGTCAATTGAAAATAAATTGAATGAATAAAAATAACACTTCATTAAAAATAAAAATGTAGGTGAATTAATCACTTTTAAACTTGACAAATAGACATTTAATTTTTTGTTTGTTTGTTTAAAATGTAAAAAATAAAAATAGGCTACCAGTCAAAAGTATTTGAACAGATTTTTTATGTTTTTTTGTTTTTTTTAAGAAGTCTCCTCTGCTCAAGCCTGCATTTATTTGATCCAAAATACAGCAAAAGTGGTAATATTGTGACATATTTTTGCGATTTAAAAAAACTGCTTTCTATTTGAATGTTTTAAAATATAATTCATTCCTGTGATCAAAGCTGAATTTTCAGCATCATTACTTCAGTTTTCAGAGTCACATGATCCTTCAGAAATCATTCAAATATGCTGATTTGCTGTTCAAGAAACATTATTTATTATTATTATCATCAGTATTTAAAACAGTTGTAAAAATTTTAGAAATTAATGCTTTTATTTAGCAAGGATGCTTTTTAATTAATCTAAAGTGATGATAAAGACATTTATAATGTTACAAAAGATTTCTATTTCAGATAAATGCTGTTCTTCCGAACTTTCTATTCATCAAAAAACCTAAAAAAAATTCTACTCAGCTGTTTTCAACATAAAAATAATAAATGTTTTTTGAGCAGCAAATCAGAATGATTTCTAAAGGACCATGTGACTGGAGAAATCACAGAAATAAATTACATTTTAAAATATATTCAAATACAAAACAGTTATTTTAAACAGTAAAAATATTTCAAAGTGTTACTGTTTTTGCTGTACTTTGGATCAAATAAATATAGGTCTGGTGAGCAGAAGAGACGACTTTAGAAAACATTAGAATCTTACTGTTCAAAAACTTTTGACTGATAGTGTACATTACTCCACTCATCTTAAAAAGCATTTGTCAGTTGCTTTCATTAATCATCTGAACACTCTGTTTAATTCGGAAGTAAATGCCCACTGCTATTACTTGCAACTATTCTGTATGTTTGACAGATTACATCCTTCACAGATGGTTTTTACTGGTTTCTACTGGCATGATCTGGAGCTTCATTAAAAATAAATTTCATCCATTTTTTTGTAATGTTGGGATCAGAAGGAAGGCAATGCAAAGACTGTTTTTCCACAACTTGACACTGCACAGCATCTTGTTGTCTTCAGAGCCATCTTTATCATTTGGTTTCTTCTTTGACCTGCATTTGCCTCCCTTGTTATTTACACTACAAACGTGAATCGGTGTACGGGGCTAAACAGGTAGTGATATATGAGCAGGCGTTCATCTTTTTCTACAGAGGCACCCTATCACGTCATTCCACAACCTGTTGTTTCAGCAGACTGGCTTCAGTATAAGCTGTTAACAAGAAAGTTTTGAGTTCTGAAACTTACAGGATGTTTTTATAGTACAGTGACCTGTCAAAAGATCAAGGGAATTTTGATTTATCAGTTCATGACCGCTTTAAAATGTAAAGACTTTTATTTCAACCCTAACCAAGAAATTATATATATCCCTGTTTTTCATCAGGCATGTGTGAAGGACCTTAATGAGGAGCTCCAGCTGGCTAAGGATGGTGTACGAGCAGCAAAAGCCAGAGAAAACTCACTGAGAGAGGAGCTGGAGAACTTAAACAAGGATCTGCAGAGGAGCCATAAATCACATAACAAGCTGCAGGGTGAAAAAGAGTCTTTGGAGGATCAGCTGAATGAGCTGAAGAAGAAGGTTCAGAGACTCAGCAGTGGCCTGCAGGTTAGACCACATATGTGTTTTTTCACCCCTGTTAAAGATCAAGAATTTTATATCTTGTTCTTGAGTAATTCTACCAGCGTTTCAAAAGCACTTGGACAGTGAGTCAGCGGCCCTTTTTTTTTCTCTGCAAATGAAGAGCTTCTGCTCAGTGTCTGGTTGAACAGAGCCGTTCTTTGATGGCAGTGAATACGTCTAGACACCATTGTGAAGCTCCTCGCTCTTATCAGGGTTTGCGGTCTTTGGGAAGAAACAAACATTTGTACTGTATGTATAATGTTTGGAGTTAGTACAAAGTACGAATGAATTTTATCAAAAGTGACAGTTAAGATATTTATAGTGTTACAGAAGATTTCCATTTCAAATAACATTCAAATACTATACAAATTCATGAACTATGAATACTAAAAAAAAAAAAAAAAGGAATCATGGTCTGCAGAAAAATATGAAGCAGGACAACAGTTTGTCTCCACAAATGTTTCTTGAGGAGCAAATCAGCATATTAGAATGATTTCTGAAGGATCACGTGACACTGAAGACTGAAGTAATGATGGCGATTTCAGCTTTGCATATGTATTAAAATAGAAATTGTTATTTTAAGTTGTAATAATATTTCACAGTACTACTGTTTTTCTGTATTTTTGATCAAATAAATGCAGCCTTGGTTAGACTTCTGTTAAAGACATTCAGACACCTTAAATGTTTATAAAAGGAAATAAAGAAAATGAAATTGTAAGAATAAAATGAGTCTAAATAAATAAAGATGTCTTTTTGTGTGTGTCTGTGCAGACTCAGGTTGAAAGTGATGGACCCACAGTTGAGGCTCTTCAGAAGAAGATTCGTAAGTTAGAGCAGGAGCTGGACAGGAAGGGCATCTCAGAGCCTGCAGACAAGAGGAGCGTCTTGAAGGAGGACAAGGTGAGCATTTACTGCAAGAAAAGTTAGAGGCAAATTATTTGCAGAAAATTATGTAGAACAGTGGTTCTCAAACTGGGGTATGTGAAGTGACATAGGGGTGCGCGAACACAAATTCTGAGTTTTGCCATTCATTTAATTCTACCCCAACTTAAAATAATAAAAAAACTGAACAACATTGACATTCACTGACAAGCGAAATGCCATGTCTAATGTAAAAACAGGAAAATTGGAGTGCCGTAAACAGCCAAGTACATGATATCCAATCAGCTTACCTCATCTTTTGCAGTCAAAAGTGACTGCATCCACACAAGCAGAGTGCACGTGATAGGATGCCTGCTGAATATGCTGCTTTAGCAAATCGCACTGCTGTTCAATGTATCTTTAAAGTAGATTTTCACTTAATAGCATGAAGAGTAATATTGACATGGACTGTACATTTAGATTGATTTAAACTCTTTTCGTTACAGACACATTCCCACGTGCAAGTTATTGGTTTCATGTTTAAAATACCAGCAAGAATGTGAATTTCCCTGAATGTCCAAACGATGGCAAATCTGATACTGAAGTCCACTTCCAAAACAAAGATTCACATATAATGTACTCACCCCCTTATGTTCCAAGATGTTCATGTCTTTCTTCAGTCTTGCAGAAATTATGTTTTATGAGGAAAACATTTCAGCATTTTTCTCCATATAATGGACTTCAAACGGTCCCAGATGCAGTTCTAAACAATCGCAGCCGAGGAAGAAGGGTCTTATCTAGCGTATTTTAAAAAAATACATTTTAATTACTTTTTAATCTCAAACGCTCGTCTTGTCTTGCTCTGCTTGAGCTCTGTGTATTCTGGCTCAAGACAGTTAGGGTATGTCGAAAAACTCCAATTGTATTTTCTCCTTCAACTTCAAAAATCAGTTCAAAATCATCCTACATCGCTGCAGAAGTCCTAGACCCAGTCTTTGCAAAGTGAACATGCAAAGATCAAACACCCTTAACAAAACAGCAAATATAGGACGATTTTGAAGTTGAGGGAGAACATGAGATGGGAGTTTGTCGACATACCCTAACTGTCATGAACCAGAACAAAAACAGTTCAGGCAGAGTAAGACAAGACGACCGTTTGACATTAAAAAGTATATACTTTTTATTATTTTAATGAAAATAACCAATCGTTACGCTAGATAAGACCCTTCTTTCTCGGCTGGGATCATTTACAACCGCATTTGGGATCGTTTGAAGTCGCATTTAAACGGCATTTTGCAAGCTCAAAATTGGGGCACCATATCAGTCCATTATATGGAGAAAAATCCTGAAATGTTTTCCTCAAAAAACATAATTTCTTTACGACTGAAGGAAGAAAGCTATAAACATCTTGGATGACAAGGGGGTGAGTACATTATATGTGAATCTTTGTTTTGGAAGTGGACTTCTCCTTTAACAAAAAAGGTAATATTAAGTTAACTTTTTACATTTTAAATGAAGTCTACATTTTAAACAGAATATTAAACTCTCTCTCCCACTTCGCTTCCTGTCAACTCTGATCTGTCCTGTTACAATAAAGTAAAAAAAAATTAAATCTAAAAAAAATATTGTCAGAATATTTTCACGTTTGTATTTTGCTACAAAATAATAATAGTTCTAACGAAATGTTTCCAATGGTGGAACGATTTCCAATGGCTTTGAACGATTCGGAAAGTCAGCGATTATTATTTATAACCCATTCATAAGCATTTTGCTTCGTTACTAAATTAAGACAGTAACTTGCTGCCATTTATTGGCGTTTATATTTTTAAATCTACACTAAGTATCACTTCGATTTGCAATCCTTTATTGCTTTATTATATTAATAATACACGTAATGGAATGTTAAGAATATAACATAAAACATGACATACAATATATAAGGACAGAAAATCTTTGCTTCTATAAAGGTATAAAAATGCACCTGTAAATCAATTTAAGGGAACAAATTGTCCTTTAAAAGAAAAGCTGTGACTGCGGTGTAAGTGGAAGAGAGGGGGTACACAGAAGAATGTTAAACGCCACAGTGGGTACACTGCTGTAAAAAGTTTGAGAACCACTGATGTAGAAGAAGCCTAAATAAATCTTTACCTATGTAATTTGATGTCAGGTGTTTATTTCAGCTCTTATTCTTTGACACGTAATTATAATTTTACATTTTGTGGTGAAGTCTCCATATAATTAAGTATTTCTCTGATTTGTTAAATACTTTATGATTTATTAACACAACAACAGTATGAACTTTCATGTATACATGTGAATTTTTCCTATATTTGCAGTCCTCTAAAGAAGAAATCGTGAGATGGGAGGAAGGTAAAAAGTGGCAGACCAAGGTGGAGAAAGTGCGGACCGTCCTCAAGGAGAAGGAGAAAGAAGTGGAATCACTTTCTAAACAACTAGCAACGATCAAAGAACTGTACAGCAGGTCGGTGTTGTGACATTTATCCATCCACATAATGGACAGCTTCAAAATACGCATTAAAGGATTGGTTCACTCCTGAATCGCACCTCCATGCCATCCAAGACGTTCATGTCTTTTTTAATTCAGTCGAAAAGAAATTAAGGTTTTTGAAGAAAAAAATCCAGGATTTTTCTCCATATAATGGACTTCAGTGGGGATCAACAAGTTGAAGGTCCAAATTGCAGTTTCAATGCAGCTTTGTGATCCCAATTAAGGAATAAGGGTCTTATCTAGCGAAACAATCGATCGTTTTCTAAAAAAAATAAAAATGTATACACTTTTTAACCACGAATGCTCATCCTGCATTAGTTCTGTGATGCACATGCGTGACTTTACGCTTTATGTAATCACTTTGGAAAGGTCACACATGGTTAGTTTTTTCGTCAGAAACTACTCTATGTCACGCATGACCTTTCCAACGTGACTAAGTAATGCGTGAAGTCGAGCTAGTGCAAGATGAGCATTTGTGGTTAAAAAGTATATAAATTTAAAATTTTATTTGATAATGTCTGATCATTTCGCTAGATAAGATCTTATTCCTTGGCTGGGATCGTGAGGAGCCATTTGAAGCTGCATTGAAACTGCAGTTTGGATCTTTAACCCATTGAACCCCATTAAAGTCCACTAGAGAAAAATCCTGGAATTTTTTCCTCAAAAGCCTTAATTTCTTTTCGACTAAAGAAAGACATGAACATCCTGGATGAAATAGGGGTGAGTAAATTATCAGGAAAAAAGTTGAAGATTCCCAATCATGTTTATGTTGGCTAATGTCTGTAAAGGTTGGAGCAGGAGAAGTTGGGTCTCCAGAAGAAACTAAAGGGCAGAGGAGTGACCGCAGATCAGGTCGTTGGTGTACGGACTCTTGAGGCTGACAGAGAGATCGAGGAGCTACAAAGAAGAAACGCTGAACTAGAGCAGCAAATCAAAGTGATAAAGTGTGTTCTGCCTAGAAATCGTGCCATTGTTTAAACTTTTTTAATGTTGTTTTGTATGTTGTTTTTTTTTAATGTTGTTTTTTTAATGTTGTTTTGTATGTTGTTTTGTAATGTTTGTGTTTTATATGTATGATTGGTTTTGTAGGCAGCAGCAGGCTTTACCCCGTGATGCTGCAATGGAGGATATCACCATCAGAAACCGTTATCTTGAGGAGAGGCTTCACTCCCTGGAGAGTCAATTGTCCAAAGAGTCTCCATCCAGACCATCTGTAGGTTTAATACTTTTGCAAGACAATAAACATTTTGCCATCTTTTAACGCTTTTCTTGAATTTCACCCCACTAATTTCACTCTTACGCTTCTTCCTGAACCTGTTTCTTTCTCCATCCCTCTATTTCCATCTCTGATAATCAAGGACAAACATGTTGCTTTACCATCTCAGCTCAGTTGTTCCTTAAAAGTTACTCATTCTATGACTTTTGATATCAGTGAAGGTGAACAAACTTGGTCTCCATTAGTAAATGACACAATCCATGAAGTTGAAGCTGTCACTGAAGCTGTCACTGAAAAGGAAATAGCAGTTACAGAGAACAAAGCAACTCAAACTTCATTCAGTGCAGCAGAAGTGAGTCAAGATGAGGAAAAGAGCAAGGAAAATCTAGGAGAGAGCGTTGTAGATTTAGAACCAGAAGATCTAGTGAGTGACAACAAAAGTGAACAGGAAGAGGAGGACAAAAAGGAGGCACTGGTTGAGAAAGATACAGAGGAGCCAGATGAGACTCAAGGAGGACAAGGGGAACATGCACAGGAAGAACTGAAGACTAATGAAGATGCAGAAGAATTAGATTCAGGATTGACACATCAAGAGATAACAGATAAGCCTCTTGAAGAAGATCAGCTGGAAGTGGAAACAGCTGAAAATAAAAAGACAAACACAGAGCCAGAGATGTCAAAAGAACATCTGGAGAATAACCAACAAGACGGAAATAAGGAGCAAGAAGGTGATCCAAGTCAAAATGTGAAAACATCTGCAGGCTCTAAAGAGCTTGAAGAGGAAGAAACGGCACTCAGCACAGTTGATTCCAATCTGGTGCTTGAACAACCAGCGATGGAGGAGACCAAGTCCTTCATACCGGAGGAAGATGTGGACCCTATCGTAAGTGAGAATGTAAAATGCTCCCCCACTAAGGAGCTGGATCCAGGTGTTATTAAAAGTGAACTTGATGCCAATCTTGGACCTGTAGAATCAGAGGTCACCACCATTCATGACAAAGAGCCCACAATGAAAATCAAAGTAAAAGCTGGAAAGGTACTTAACACATAGCTCCCATTGAAGCGCTAACACAAAGCTTCCAGTTGTCCACCCTATAGCTTTGTTGGCTTTGAGCTTGTGACTTTGCCTTTCCAGACCCGGATTGTCTGCTTATGTCCCATAGCAACTTTGTTTTTGTGTTGCACCCTCTCCATCCAGCATTTAAAAATGTTTTTAAAAATGTTTAGCTGAATGTCGTCTACAGCATCAACATCTCTTTGTTGTTTCAGCAGACATCTGGCCGTGGTTCTGGTACTCCGTCTCAAAAAGAACATGAGCTCCAAAAAGAGAACCTCAAGTTGTCCACTGAGAATCTGGAGCTTCGTTTCCAACTGGAGCAAGCAAACAAGGACTTGCCTCGATTAAAAGTACAGTATAACATGTTAAAAAATACATAAAACATTTTTAAAAACTGTTGTACTTACTTTACTCTCCCTGTAATGAAAGGACCAGGTGTCTGACCTTAAAGAGATGTGCAGTGTTTTAAAGAAGGAGAAAGCTGAGGTTGAGAAGAGGCTCAGCCATGTTCGTGGGGTAGGTCTCCAAGATCTGAAAGATCTTAAAGAGATAGTTCACTCAAAAATGAAAATTCTGTCATTAATTACTCACCCTTATGTCGTTCCAAACCCGTAAGACCTTCGTTCATCTTTGGAACACAGATTATTTTGGAAGAAATCCAAGAGCTTTCTGACCCTGCATAGTCAGCAACACAACTGACACATTTAAGGCCCAGAAAGGTAGAAAGGACGTTCTTACTACCTTTCTGGGTCTTGAACGTGTCAGTTGCATTGCTGTCTATTCAGAGTTAGAAAGCTCTCGGATTTCAGCAAAAATATCTTTTTTTGTGTTCTAAAGATTAATAAAGGTCTTACGGGTTTGGAATGACATGAGGGTGAGTAATTAATGACAGAAGCAGAATTTTCATTTTTGGGTGAACTATCCCTTTAAAACACTAAACCTCTTATCTCCTTCATTAATTTCTTTTGCTTTTCTCATGCAGTCTGGTCGCAGCGGGAAAACCGTACCTGAGCTGGAGAAGACCATCGCACTGATGAAGAAGGTAGTGGAGAAAGTTCAGAGAGAGAATGAGAGCTTAAAGAAGACATCAGAGGCCAATGTGCAGGAGCAGCTTGCTACACTGGAACGAGATCATGAGAAACTTAAGGTACATTTTGTGAACCTGTTGGATGTTACACTACCTTTTACAAGTTTGGGCTGATTTTTAATGTTCTTGAAAGAAATCTTCTAAGGCTGCATTTGATGGAAAAATACAGTAAAAACAAAATTTTTCTATTATACTATTTTTAAAATGTATTAATTCTATGATGGCATGGCAGAGCCATTGCTCCTTAGTGTCTTTAGTGTCACATGATCCTTCAGAAATCATTCTAATATGCTGATTTGTTCAAACAAGATTTCGTATTATCAGGGTTGAAAACATTTGTGCCGCTTCATGTTTTTGTAGAAACCTTTTTTTTAGGATTCTTTAATTAGAAAGTTCAAACAAACAGCATTTTTTGAAATATGAGTATTTTGTAACATTATAAATATTTTTACTTTCACTGTTGATCAATTAATGCATCTGCTAAATATATCTATATATTTAAGTTGTTGTTGAGTACTGACCTGAATAAGACATTTCACATAAAATATATTTACATATTGTCCACAAAAGAAAATGATAGTTGAATTTACAAAAATTGCCCCATTCAAAAGTTTACATTCCTGTGATTCTTAATACTTTTGTTTAGTGATAGTTGTTCATGAGTCCCTTGTTTGTCCTGAACAGTTAAACTGCCTGATGTTCTTCAGAAAAATCCTTCAGGTCCCACAAATTCTTTGTTTTTTCAGCATTTTTGTGTGTTTGAACCCTTTCCAACATTGACTGTATGATTTTGAGATCCATCTTTTCACACTGAGGACAACTGAGGGACTCATATGTAACTATTACAGAAGGTTCAAACGCTCACTGATGCTCCAGAAGGAAAAATGGTGCATTAAGAGCTGGGGGGTGAAAACTTTTGAACAGAATGGAGATGTGTACATTTTTCTTATTTTGCCTAAATATTGTATTTTTTCATTTGGTACTGCCCTTTAGAGACTAGAAGATAGTTACATGTTTCCCAGAAGACAAAATAAGTTACATTTACCCTGATCTTCAAATTCCAAAAGTTTTCACCCCCGACTCTTAATGCATCGTGAATTCTTCTGGAGCATCAGTGAGAGTTTGAACCTTCTGTAATAGTTGCATATGAGTCTCTCAGTTGTCCTCAGTGTGAAAAGATGGATCTCAAAATACAGTAATTGTTGTAAAGGGTTAAAATACACAAAAATGCTGGAAAACCAAAGAAGTTGTGGGACCTGAAGGATTTTTCTGAAGAACAGCAGGCAGTTTAACTGTTCAGGACAAACAAGGGACTCATGAACAACTATCAGTAAAAAAACAAAACAAAACAAACAAACAAATAAAAACACAGCTGTGGATCATTCAGGTAACAACACTGAACAATAGCATGCATTTTGTATAACCCCTCTTATTTTGATAAAATAATTAACATTTTGTAGATTCTGAAAGGGGGATGTAAATTTTTGATCAAACTGTATTATGTGGAAACACGATTGTGATATTGTTTTAAGAATGTCATATGGAAAATAAAAATAGTTCTTTTCTACTTTTTTGTTACAGTCAGAATATGAAAAGCTGAAAGGAAAACAAGAGGAACAGCTAAACGCAAGACTTGAGTCAAAAACCAAGGGCCTTGAGAAAATCATGATGGAAAATGAACGCTTACGTAAAGATATTAAAAAGGTTTTTAAATTATTTTCATTTCTTTCACGTCAGTAAAACATGGTTTTAATGTATCATGATAGAGTATATATATTTTTGTGGCAAATTGCAGGAAGCAGAAGCTGCAGAAAAGCTGAGGGTTGCAAAGGCCAGCCTTGAAGTAGCCAATGAGAAACTGAAGGCGGAGCTTGAGGAGACCAATCAGAGGCTCTTATTAGCACAGTCGAAGGGGCCGTCTTTAGAAGGCGCGGACAGCAAGACCTGGAAATCTTCAGTTGTGGCCAGGTATTACATTTACTTAAATACTCAAATCTGTTTTCATCTGTTTCCTGTTGTTATTATTATTATTAGAAATTTTTCCCATCACAGGTTATTTGAAAACAAGATGAAAGGTCTTGAGAGTGAAATCGCCAAGAAAAACTCCAGCATCTCAGAGCTGAAGGTGCAACTGAAAGAGGCGAATGAGAAACAGCAGGCCACACAACACACCGTCACCCAGCTGAAGGACCAAGTGAGACACTGATCCTCCACTAAAATCCTCATACACTGCCATTACTGAAACATGTTTGAAATTTTGAGCCGATTTTAGAACGCTTATTGTTTTCATTTGTCACATGTCTTGTAGCAACAAGGCACATGTTTCTGCTTGAGTTTGTTGTTTTCAGAATGACTTGAAAGTCTGGTAGTGTATGTGACCACCAGCCTTTTTTTCTCTGTAACCATTTATAAAGTTGGCAAATGTGTTTTAAAATCTGCTCCAGTTTTAAAAGTCACGTAGTGCATTCCAGGATCAACACGTTCTTTTTGCAAGATCTAATAACCTAATATGTATTAACAGGTGGAGCTGCTTAAAAATATCCCTGTGGAGGCGACCCATGGTGAAGGCCTGGCCAGAGAGTATCAGTCCCTGAGGTGAAGCGCTAAAAGATCTATAGACTTCAAAGCACACAAAATGACTCAAAACTCATTCTTTGCCAAATATTTTCCATTTAGATTGGCCAGTAAACAACTCGAGAGGGAAAAGGCTCAACTTCTTCGCCAGATCCAAAAGTATGATGAGCAGTTTGGAACCAACAAAGCAGGACCAGGTTAGATAACCACTGATTTTCCTAATAATTCATATTGTACAAGAATATTGTGGCTACATGAGACATATTATCATCTGCCTGTTCCTTTTGTAGGATACGGTGAGCTCCAGGAACAAATTAAGGCAGCAAATACTGAAAAAAGAAAATTACAGGTATAACTAAATAATCAGAAGTCACATGTCTGATATCTGTATCTTGTCTCATGTAGTCGCTCAATCAGTGTTTGAACCGTGCAAAGACGTCAGTATAACACCTTGTAAACAATGTCACGTAATGTCACATTTACTTAAGGAAAAAAAACATTTGGTGACAATAAAATCGTTAGTCAGCTAGAAAAGGGTGACTTTTTAACATTAATTCTGGCACATTTACAGTCATGTTTATTAATGTGCATTGCCCCTGTAAACAAATAAACTAAACTAAACTAAAATTGAAGTTTGAATAAATCCGTCAAGTTTTTATGACAGCCACCATTTAAATGTATATATGTTAAAAAACAAATTGGTGTAGAAATATAATTATGTAATTTAAAGTTAACTTTAGTTTAGTATTGTGCTTTTAACCTTTAATATTATAGTAATGTAGTACCAGCTGAATTAAAATTTAACATGTACTGTACCTGATATATATCCAAAATAATATTGAATCAAAGCGGAATCGTATGGTAGCCCATTTCCACCACATAAGAAAAAAATTAATGCCTTAAAAAGTCAAAATTATGATTTTAATAGTCATAATTCTGAGACTTATAAAGTCATAGTTTTAATAAAGTCTAATTATGACTTTTAAAGTCATAATTTGGACTTATCTCATAATTTAATTTTTTTTATCTCATAATTATTACTTGTAAAGTCATAATTTCGATTTAGTAAGTAATAATTTCGATTGATCTCATAATTTCAACTTTGTCATAATTTAATTTAGACTTCAAATCGTCAATTTTTAAAGTGATAATTTCAACTTTTTTATGACTTAAGTCATAATTTCGACTTTGTCTCGTAATTATGACATTATTTCGACTTAGTCATAATTTTGATTCATCTCAATTTCAACTTTATTAATCATAATTAAAATTTTTATCTCATAATGACTTAAGTCATGATTTTGACTTTTTATATTGTAATTATGAATCAAGTATGTCAGTTTCAACTTTGTCAAAATTTCTTTTATCCAATTATGACTTAGTTATAAGTTCGATTTAGTAAGTCATAATTTCAATTATTCTCATAATTTCAAACTTTAAGTCATAATTTCAACTTTTTATATTGTAATTATGACTTGAGTATGTCATAATTGCGACTTTATCTCATAATTGCGACTTTTTATCTCATAATTATGACTTTTAAAGTCCATTTTGACTTAGTAAGTCATAATTTTGATTTATAAATCAAAATTTCAACTTTTTATCTCATAATGACTTGTCATAATTTCGACTTCCAATGTTTTCAAAAATTTCAATGTTTTATCTAATAATTATGACTTTTATCTCGTAATTATGACTTAAGTATGTCATAATTTCAACATTATAAGTCATAATTTTAATTTCAAGTCATAATTTCGACATCTCACCATTTCAACTTTTTATCTCATAATGACTTAAGTCATGATTTCATTTTTTTGACTTAAGTATATATAATTTCGACTTTGTCAAAATTTCAATGTTTTATCTAATAATTATGACTTTTGGTAATTTCTGTTATCTTATAATTTCAACTTTTTATCTCATAATTATGACTTTTGAAGTTATAATTTTGACTTATCTCAATTTCAACTTTAAGTCATCGTATCTCGTAATAATGACTTAAGTATGTCATAATTTTGACTTCTTAGGGCATTACATTTTTTCTTTCTTGGCAGAAATGAGCTTCCATAGAATCGAATTGAATCGCAAGCTTCAGTGTAATCAAATCGTGAAATTTGTGCCTTGTTTGTCATATTATAAATGCTTTCATTGTAGGATGAAGTGAGAAAGCTGACCCGAGAGCTGGAAAACTTTTTCGAAGAACTTGAGGATCTAAAGTTCAACTACAATCTGGAGGTGAAGAAAAACATAATTTTGGAAGAACAGCTGAAGAAGCTGTCGGATCAGTTTGGAGTGCCGCTTCCCGTAGACGTGTCTATCAGCTAACACACATCAGATTGTTTTTCAGGTCATCAGATTTTATTGTTACTGCTCAGTTAGAGCCAAATATGTACAATGTTGCTTAATATTCAAGTACAATGTTTCATAAGTAGCTTCATATTTATTTATTTTTTGTAAAATACTAAAGCATTTTCATATAAAGTTAGGTTTTACAATAGTTGTGATTTATGGCCTTACTAGCAAAAGCTGAAACTGAAAGGTTTGTACCTTTTTATGTTTAATCTATCAGTCACTGCCTCATTTTGGAGACTCCTTAGGTGTAATAAATGCCGATCAATGTCAATTTGTTACATTTATTTATATACATATTGCTGAACCATCCTCTAAAACCAACAAACAAAAGAATTACAGAATAATTTAAAAAAAACTTCCATTCTCTAAAAGAAAAGAAAAAGTGCCAAATATAAAGTAATCGCAGCAGTCGCACACATCATATATCTAAGTCCATATATGAGCAAAGTGTCATGGGAATTTGCAATAGGCAGTTTTGACCAGTATTAAGTGTTGGCAAAAGTTCTTCACTCTGGTTAAAACCAGATTTAGCAGGAATGTTTGGTAATTTAATTTTAAGGGATCAGGGTTCAAACTGAATGTCCTGTATGCAGCTGAAGAGTTTTCCGTTTATGCTGGAAAACGATTTGAATAAGTCCTTGTTGGAAGCATCTGGATCAGGCGTTTCATCTACGTGGACGACCACACGTCTGGTGTTGAGGAAGGTGTCACCAACAGGCCATTTCAAACCGAGATGATGGCGGTGTATCTGGAAAACGATTTAAAGTGATTTGAGCTGAAGAAAACATGGAGCAGCAGAAAAGTCTCAGCTTTATATATGAACACTTTATTCACCTTGACCAATGTCCCATCATCGCAGTGCCAAACGATTCCCTCCACTCGCCCTTCTTGGCATTCCTGAAACCAGGAATACAGCTGCTGGAATTCCACTGGAGGAGGGTTCCGGATACGCAGGACCCCATGAGGAACCAGAACATGGACTGGATGCTTCTTACTTCCCAAACCTACAGAATCACACAGTCAGCTGCTTCATAAACCAACAGAATTCCACTCAGTTTCTTGCTTCTCTAACGGGATAGTTCAGAAAAAAGAAAATTACTCCATGATTTACTCACCCTCAAGCCATCCTAGGTGTATATGACTTTCTGCTTTCAGACAAATACAATCAGTTATAATAAAAAATGTCCTGGCTCCTCTTTATAATGGCAGTGAATGGGTGTTGAAATTTTAAAGCCCTAAAAACTGCATCCATACATCATAAAAAGTACTCCACACGACTCCGGGGGCTTAATAAAGGCTTCCTA
This sequence comes from Labeo catla, assembly GCA_012976165.1. Lineage (NCBI taxonomy): Eukaryota > Metazoa > Chordata > Actinopteri > Cypriniformes > Cyprinidae > Labeo > Labeo catla. The sequence goes on along the minus strand of VONZ01000713.1, from coordinate 79,832 downwards.
AAGTGAATCGATGTGTTTGTGTAAGAAAAATATCCATATTTAAATTCATATTTAAAACTCTGCTAACTGTTCTAACTAGAGTTTAAGGTTTTAATGGCAGAGGTGGTGAACTCTGGTCCTGGAGAGCCACAGCCCTGCAGAGTTCAGCTCCAACCCTAATTAAAACTCACCTGCCTGTAGCTTTCTAGTAACCCTTCAGAGCTTGTTCAGGTGAGTTTGATTAGGGTTGAAGCAAAACTATGCAGGGCTGCGGCTCTTCAAGACCAACGTTTGCCACCCCGGTTTATGGTGTATAGTTTTAAATATGGATATTTTTCTTACATAAACACATTGATTCAGAAGGCCTTAAGGATGAACCCCCCAGAGCCATGAGGAGTACTTTTTATAATATATGGGCGCAGGATTTTGGGCTTCAAAATCTCATCACCCATTCACTGCCATTATAAAACCTGGAAGAGCCAGGACATTTTTTAATATAACTCCAACTGTATTAATCTAAAAGAAGAGAGTCATATACACCTAGGATGGGTTCAGGTTGAGTAAATCATGGGGTAATTTTCATTTTTGGGTGAACTGTACCTTTAACAGCTAAACTTGTTTGTACAAGAAATTATTACTTTGAATGAGTGTGAAAATATAAACTTATAGAGTACATTATATTTACCATATGGATTTCCATTAACGTTGGTTCCGATAAGCTCAAGGGTTTGCTCCATTAGGTCTGCCAGAGGAACGCTGACAATTTTAAGCAATCCTTCATCCTCGCTGTGTGTCTTCAGGACAAGGGCGACACCAGTATCATAGTTGACTACAGAGGCGTGCCAGCAGTACTGCTTGTTGGTATGATCCACTGGAACCCAACCTTAATAAAAGATACATCTATGCCATCAGAAGCCTTTATTTTTACTTAGTAGGGTATAACTTGTGACAGGAAGATGAGGAATGACACTGTGTTCAAGGGACATCAACCCACCTGGTATGTGTCCATGTTCGTCCGGCACCGGATGGCCGTTTTCATGCTGGACTCTGTGAGCAGCGATCCAGGATTCTGGCACTTCTCGGAAATCTTTGTCTACGTTCCACACAAATCCTGAGAATCCAAAAATATCTGATGTTTAGAAGTTTCATTTTTATTCACTGCTTTGTACAGTTTCTTGGTACCCCATAAATGTAACACTATGGTAATTCTAACATTTATTGAAGTTAAATAATATAAAAAGATTCTTTTAAATCTAATCGAACCAAAATACCTTTACAGGTCTTCTGCGAATACTGATACTTTTTGAATCTCTTGTCCGCCTGCTTGGTGGGTTTCCGATCCAAGCGAGCCCAGAGATATGCTTCACCTTAAAAAAATAAAAGACAATAATAAAATAAAAAAAAACTCATTTTGGATATAAAAATACATAACTATATACATACACTGCCATTCAAAAGTTTTTGAACAGCAAGATTTTTAATGTTTTTTTAAAGTCTCTTCTGCTCACCAAGCCTGCAGTTATTTGATCCAAAGTACCCCAAAAACAGAAAAATGTTGAATTATTTAAAATAACTGCTTTCTATTTGAATATATTGTAAAATGTAATTTATTCCTGTGATCAAAGCTAAATTTTTAGCATCATTACTCCAATCTTCAGTGTCACATGATCCTTTAGAAATCATTCAAATATAATTGTGGTTCAAGAAACATTTTTTATTATAATATATTGATAATATATATTATAGAATTTTTTTTCCAGGATTTTTTGGTAAATATAGAATGATCCAAAGATCAGCATTTACCTGAAATAAAAAGCTTTTGTAAAATTATACACTATACCATTGAAAACCTTGGAGGCAGTATAATTTATTTTTTGTGGGAAATAAATAATAGAAGTTAACACTTTTATTTAGGCAAGGATGCTTTAAATTGATCGAAAGTAATGATATAGACATTTAAAATGTTACAAAAGATTTCTATTTCAGATAAATGCTGTTCTTCGGAACTTTCTCTTCATCAAAGAAACCTAAAAAAATTCTACTCAGCTCTTTTCAACATAATATTAGATGATTTTTGAGCAGAAAATCAGAATATTAGAATGATTTCTGAAGGATCATGTGACACTGAAGACCGAAGTAATGGTGCTGAAAATTCAGCTTTGAATTCACAGGAATAAATTATTTTAAAATATATTCAAATAGAAAACAGTTATTTCAAATAGTAAAAATAGTTTAAAAATGTGACTGTTTTTGCTGTACTTAATTGAAAAACATTACATATTTTACTGTTCAAAAACTTTTGTAGTGCGTGTATATTTGTCAGCAGCAAATCAGCATTATAATGATTTCTAGGATCAATCACACAGTTTTGCCTTCACATGATAAATTGCATATTAAAAATATACTATATTTTACTATTTTTTTTATATTTTATATTGTAATTATATTTAAGAGGATTACTATTTTAGTGTTTATTTTTTATCAAATGCATTGGTGAGCATACTAAAAATTATTGAAAAAAAAACTTAAAATCTTATCAACCCATAAACCTTTGTGTAAACACAAACTTTGTGTAGTGTGTGTGTGATGTTCAAGATTTTGTATAGATAACCAAAAATGATTTCATATTAACAACCACATAACTCGTTTATGACTCATTTATATGACTCACCTTTGTATGTAGTGACATAGCAGCACGTCCCATCAATCTTCTCAGTTGCTGCTGCACAGTGAATATCTGATTCAAGAGCAGCAGGATTCACATTCTCAGTGGCCACCACCTGAAACTGCTGCAGAATGAAAACGAGAATGAGTAAAATCGTCTCATAATCAATTGCATGTAATATCTTTGCAATGCATGATGATTTTATCCGTGCATTTTTATTCATTTATTTTTATTTTAAGCGATTGTACAGCACTTTTAGGTCAGCCCCTGTTGCTTTTAAATGTGGTTTATAAAAAACATGGACTGGACATGCATATTGCTTCGGGACAGTTCAGTTCAGTGCTCTAAATAAAATGAAAATTTGAATTAAAAACAATGACTTGACAGCAGGTATGCTGGCATTTGCAATCGTAATACTTTTATAATGTTTACATGGTTTAGGCATGAAAACAGCATGCACACAAAAATGCTGATGTTATATTTTACCCACCTGACAGTCGCGTTTTCTGGATGGTTCGTTTCTCACTTCCGTCAGGAAAACGCATGGGATCTTCTGCTGCACTGAACCCAGACGCCGCATTATCGCTGTTGTTAATCAGCTTAATTACGGGGTGTGTTGCGTTACAGGTTGAATTTGGACAGATGAGATCAACACATTTTCAATGCGTTCCATTCACATGCGCCTAGAGCTATTTTGTTCGGATTTCCTCTCATCCTGTAGTCTGTTGTGTTAAGATGATCTGTGTCGCCATCTATTGGAACGGAGAGTGAACTGTTTGTTTTTTTTATAGTATGTAGGTTTGATTCGCATCCACCTCGAAGCCAAAAAAGGTAATTGCGACTTTATTTCTTATGTTAAATTTGTTTTATTTTTAAAGTTTATTTTAAAACGTTTTACACATAAATAAATGAAGAATGCCTTACGTAATACGTTTTAATTTTCATGAAGCGGATCGCCTCATGGTGGCGCCATGTTGAGGTCAGTTGACTTAATGAATTAATGAATTAATGAAAATTATCTTAAAGGAGAAGTCCACTTTAAAAACAAAGATTCACATATAATGTACTCACCTCCTTGTCATCCAAGATGTTCATGTCTTTCTTTCTTCGGTCGTAAAGAAATTACGTTTTTTGAGGAAAACATTTCTGCATTTTTCTCCATATAATGAACTGATATGGTGCCCTGATTTTGAACTTCTAAAATTCAGTTTAAATGCGGCTTCAAACGATCCCAGCCGAGGAAGAAGGGTCGTATCTAGCGAAACCATCGGTTATTTTCATTAAAAAACACATAATTGAAGTACTTTTAAATCTCAAACGCTCATTTTGCCTTTCTCTCCCTGAACTCTGTATATTCTGACTCAAGAGAGTTAGGGTATGTTGAAAAACTCCAATCGTATTTTCTCCCTCAACTTCAAAAATCATTTCAAAATCATCCTACATCGCTGCAGAAGTACCGACCCAGTCTTTGCAAAGGGAACATGCAAAGAAGATCAAACACCCTTAACAAAAAAGGTAAAACAGCGATATAGGGCGATTTTGAAGTTGAGGGAGAACATGAGATGGGAGTTTTTCGACATACCCTAACTGTCTTGAACCGGAACAAAATCCGGGATCGACTGAAGCCGCATTTAAACTTTTGGAAGTTCAAAATCGGGGCAACCTTACCAGTCCATTATATGGAGAAAAATGCAAAAATGCTTTCCTCAAAAAACAATTTCTTTACGACTGAAGAAAGAAAGACATGAACATCTTGGATGACAAGCGGGTGAGTACATTATATGTGAATCTTTGTTTTGGAAGTGGACTTCTCCTTTAAAATTTACTCGCCTGCAAGATGTAAGTTATAAGAGTAATTTTCTTCATCTGAATAGATTTAGAGAAATTTAACGTTATTTAGCTAAATGAAGCAAGCAATATGTATTTATATATTGACTAGAAGCAATGATTTAAACTTGAAACGTCTTAATGATAGATTTGTTTCTCACAGACACTCACCTTGTCGCTTCACGGGACAATAATTGATGGACTGGAGTCATGTGGAATACTTCTTGATTATTGTGATGTTTCTATCAGCTGTTTGGACTCTCATCCTGAAGGCACCCATTCACTGCAGAGGATCCATTGGCGAACAAGTGGTGTAATGCTAAATTTCTCCAAATCTGTTCTGATGAAAAAAACAAACTCATCTACGTCTTGGATGTCCTTAGGGTGAGTATGTGGATTGTTGACATGACATGGCATTTTCACTGTCCCATACGATAAAAATGAATATAAATAATATTGTCATTATTCAGCATGCTGTAAATCAACATTTCTTTGTCTTACATGAAAATGTTGTTATAAAAGCTGCAGTGTTATTATATTTTCTTAATTATTGAGACAAATGTCAAAATTGTCCTATGGTGTGACTGTCTCAAACATAGTTCAATAAATTACTTTTTATAAAAAAAACTTTTATAAATTAAAAAGAAGAGCACAAAACTTAATAAATACCTCTGGCATAATTGTACAAGTGTCTGTTTTAGTAAATGGCAATCGTTTTTCATCCATATATTTCTGAAAGTGTAGGAACTTGATACATTTTGTCTCTGAAAACCATGTCCTGTGGTGTGACACCATATGCTGATTTTAAATTGGCCAATTCCAGAAAAAAACTTTTATTAGTTGACGGACCCCATTCATTGGCATGTTACCACATGTTCACATGTCTCAGAATCTTTCAAATATTTAACTTTTTTGGAACCACTTCAAAAGTGGTACGCTTTGTTGTCCTTTGGCACTCCTAAATTATATTTTTTTAATTAAAAACTGTATGTTAAACTAAATAATCATGGAAAATTATGCAAATGTATCTTGCAAACTGCTAATGACAGGTTAGCTTGGAACAGCAAAGTCATTAATTGACACAAAAAGCTGAAACATCTTATGGTGTGGCAGAAAATGTCCTCCGGTGTGATGTCTGTACTGTCACACCATAGGACAAAGATGTCACAGCAGAGGACAAGTCCTTTTTTGATCATTTTTAGTGTTCTTAAATGCAATAATAACATGAATTAAACTGTTTTCTGATGTTTTTGCAGAAAACTTGTACTGTTAAAAAAGTATCATGAAAATAAATGTAAAATGTGATACTTTTATAAAACAGAAAGAATTGAGGAAGGGAAATTTGTGGAAGAAAGAGAACATGGAAATATAGACATTTATATATATATTTCTTTCTCATTTGACATGTTCAAAATTAAATAGAAATACTTTAATAACTACCATTTATGTCCTTTAGTGTGACATAATGTCCTATGGTGTGATGCACATAAAAAAACCAACAAAGACAGATTTGTTTTTATCTCAAAATATCTTTTAAAAAAACAGTATTGCAATAGGGCAGATAGAAATATCTCTCATCTTATTATTGTTTAATATTCAGCAGTTTTGAACAGTTGACAGCAAAGTTTGTCTTGAAATTGTCCAACAAATATTGGGGAAAAAAGTGTAATTATAAAGTTAATTAGAATTTCATATTAAATAAATAACACCATATGAAAATACGTGTCTAACAATGAAGATAAATCTCCCTCATGCTATTTATATATATATATTTTTTATTTTTGCTATGCCACACCATAGGACAAATTTATGGTACAGTTCAGTAAAAATGTTTAAAAAAAAAAAAAAAAAAATGGGATGTTAGGGATCCTTTATATTTTCTCAAATATCAGACTTCACAAATATTTGCATTTCTTCTTCAAAAATGGTGTTTTTTAGCTATTTTTTTTACTGGCTATTTGTCAATTACGCATATATTAATCAAATTGTACTTTTTTTGTGGAGTAAAAGGAACTTCTGTCATTAAATTGTGAATAGCGCATTTCTACAAAGGCATTAGAAACTGACATTTATCACTAATAATCTTTAAGGAATTATTTTTCATTTCACGTAACAATGCTATAAAACTTTTTTTGTCCTCCAAAAGTGTTTTCTTTAATTAATCTCTCGCACGACAACAGAAAGTGTATGTATAAACGATTTAATGCCAACAACTTTAATGACACAAGTCTACAGAAAGCCTCTCAAGTGCAAAAGCATCATCATATGCATTAATGATTTCTCATTCAATAACATTATTAAAGAAAATTTCAGAGGCAGAATTATGTTGTCATGCCCTTTAAAACCATTCAATTATGCATTTTAAGTAAATATATACACATGCCTATACCATTTTGGTGTTAAAGGATTTCAGTTTGTACCGTGTAACTTGTTTTACGCCAGCTAACACTTGATCCAGGCACACATTAAGCCTTTTAGAGTGCAAAGTGAGAAGTTCCATAGGTAACAACCAGATATGACCTGAGGTAGGTCTCTATAAAGCAAAAGTCAATCAGTGAAGCCACTATGAACTATTTTTCATTTGTTGCCAGACTCTATTTGATTTCTCCATCAGGTTTCATGCTGAAGGGCTCCAGGCGCTCGCTCTCTGGCAGTAGGTTGTTGAGACGCTCCATTAGTGGTATCGTCTGGTCGATGCCCATCTGGATGCGTCTCAGAATCATCGACATTTCATTGACCTTTTGGATCTGCTCGGCGTACTTGGCGTAACGTTTTTGCCTTTCCTGCATAATGCTGAATAATGCTTCCACTGACAGATCCATCTGACAAAAAAAATCATGTTAGCATTCACAGCTGGCTTGGTGAAACTTAAATTGAAGAGAAATGATGGTGAATACCTCTTTGATCCTCTTGACTAGAGCGTTCTGGTCAAAGGCAACAGCTTCCGCACACTGGTGTAGATGATCCTGATATCGGACACACAGCTGCAGCACCTGTGCCGAATCCAGCTTTTCTAAACAGACAGTGCTGGGGGAGGTTTGCCCACTGAGCACACCTGAGAGAATGACACTGATATTAGACTCTAACTGTGATTTCATATCATTTTGAAAAAAATATATATATATATATATATATATATATATATATGATAAACTGACAACAGTCCAAATTTTATTATCAGTCTTTATATCAGCTTTTTAATGATTGAATTATGATTCTATTGTATGATTTTATTCTAAGTTTACTTCCACCAGGGAATAAAAGTAGTTGTGACTTTTTAATCTCACAATTATTTACATTTTTTTCTCAGAATTGCTTGTTTCTGTCTTTTGTCCTGATTTTGAGGACAAACAAAATTCAGAATTTGTATAAACATTTGGAAAATAAAAAACAGAATTGCAAGATATAAACTCACAATTGTGAGGAAAAAAAGTTGTAAGATGTGAACTGAGATGTAAAGTTCGGAAGAAAAAAGTCAGAATTGTGAGATGTAAATTCAGAGGGAAAAAGTCAGAACTGCAAGATGTAAACTTAGAATTCTGAGAAAATAAAGTAAGCACTGCAAGATGCAAGATGTAAATTTACAATTCCGAGAAAATGAAGGCTGAATTGCGAAATGTAAACTCAGAATTCTGAGAAAAAAAAAGTAAGAATTGTGAGATGTAAACACACAGTTCCAAGAAAATAAAAGTAGGAATTGCAAGATGTAAACTCAAAATTCTGAGGAAAAAATCTGAATTGTGACATATAAACTCAGAATTCAGAGAAAATAAAGTAAAAACTGAGATGTAAACTCAGAATTCCAAACAAATAAAGTAAAAACTGCGAGATGGAAACACAGAATTCCGAGAAAATAAAGTAAAAACTGTGAGATGTAAACTCAGAATTCCAAAAAAATAAAGTAAAAACTGTGAGACGTAAATTCACAATTCCGAGAAAATAAAAACCGCGAGATGTAAACTCAGAATTCTAAAAAAAAGGAAAAGTTGCGAGATGTAAACTCAGAATTCCGAGAAAATAAAGTAAGAACTGCAAGATGTAAACTCAGAATTCCGAGAAAATATAGTAAGAACTGCAAGATGCAAGATGTAAATTTACAATTCCGAGAAAATGAAGGCTGAATTGCGAAATGTAAACTCAGAATTCTGAGAAAAAAAAAGTAGGAATTGCAAGATGTAAACACACAGTTCCAAGAAAATAAAAGTAGGAATTGCAAGATGTAAACTCAGAATTCTGAGGAAAAAATCTGAATTGTGACATATAAACTCAGAATTCAGAGAAAATAAAGTAAAAACTGAGATGTAAACTCAGAATTCCAAAAAAATAAAGTAAAAACTGCGAGATGGAAACTCAGAATTCCAAGAAAATAAAGTAAAAACTGTGAGATGTAAACTCAGAATTCCAAAAAAATAAAGTAAAAACTGTGAGATGTAAATTCACAATTCCGAGAAAATAAAAACCGCGAGATGTAAACTCAGAATTCCGAGAAAATAAAGTAAGAACTGCAAGATGTAAACTCAGAATTCCAAGAAAATATAGTAAGAACTGCAAGATGCAAGATGTAAATTTACAATTCCGAGAAAATGAAGGCTGAATTGCGAAATGTAAACTCAGAATTCTGAGAAAAAAAAAGTAGGAATTGCAAGATGTAAACACACAGTTCCAAGAAAATAAAAGTAGGAATTGCAAGATGTAAACTCAGAATTCTGAGGAAAAAATCTGAATTGTGACATATAAACTCAGAATTCAGAGAAAATAAAGTAAAAACTGAGATGTAAACTCAGAATTCCAAAAAAATAAAGTAAAAAATTCTGAGAAAATAAAAAGTAAAACTACTTGAGATGTAAAACTCAAATTCGAGAAAATAAAAGTAAGAACTGCAAGATGTAAACTCAGAATTCCAAGAAAATACAGTAAGAATTGCAAGATGTAAACTCAGAATTCCGAGACAATAAAGTAAGAGATGTAAACACAGTTCCGGGAAAATATAGCAAGAACTGCGAGATGTAAACACACAATTCCGAGAAAATAAAGTAAGAATTGCGAGATGTAAATTCAGAATTCTGAGGGAAAAAACTCAGAATAGTGAGATGTAAACTCAAGATTTCTGAGGAAAAAAGTCTGAATTGCGACATGTAAACATGTAGGAATATGTAGGAACATGTAGGAATTCCAAGAAAATAAAGTAAAAACTGTGAGATGTAAACTCAGAATTCCGGGAAAATATAGCAAGAACTGCGAGATGTAAACACAGTTCCGGGAAAATAAAATAAGAATTGTAAGATGTAAATTCAGAATTCTGAGAAAATATAGTAAGAACTGCGAGATGTAAATCCAGAATTCTGAGAAAATATAGTAAGAACTGCGAGATGTAAATTCAGAATTCTGAGGAAAAAAGTCTGAATTTTGAGATGTCAACTTAGAATCTGAGAAACAATTCGGAATAGCAAGATGTAGACTCCAATTTCTCAAGGGGAAAAAGTCAAAATATTTATCAAAACGCTGTTCTTTTGGTGAATGTTGCACCACATTAAAGAGCGTCAACAACACTGATTTTTTAATTTTGTGATAAATTTGGCAGAATTTAAAAGTTGAGGACTTCATATTAAAAGTAGAGGTACATAGGGTTTTGTTATAGCATCAATTTCAGGATTTAAGTATCAATATCAGTTCATCAATTTGAAGACTGATTAAAATCAAATAATTAAAATTTTCAACACAGACCTATTATAAACCATTTGCCCATAGATCATTTGCCTAAACTAATAAATTGTTGGCATTTGCACTAGCGCTTACCTTTCAGAAGAGGCTGAAAGGTGGGAATTTCCTGTAACTTTATTACATCTGGATCATTATGAATATTCCGTAATGACTGAGTTCCTTGGGCAACAACTACTATGTCATCCATTTTGGCTCTGTGCTTGGCTGGAGAGGGAACAACTGAAACAACAAGACAGAACTTACTGACAGGTAATGGTAGAATATACACCTCCATTCTAACAGATATTTGTCTATGGATGCTGATGTCATTTCCATGTGTAACATATTTCACATTAAGAATAAACATAGCATAAGCAATTAAAAATCGTTTTAGTAATACAGTGTTGAGTACCTGAAGCGCTAAAGTCTGAATGTTTATGATCAGCATCTCCACTCTGTTCAGCACCCATCGTGCACTGTCTATGCAGTCAACACAAGCACTGAACCAAAAAAATAACATTATAAATTATATATAATATTTGATATTAAAATTATACATCAAATACATAAGTGCGATACAAATATGGTTCTTGAAATTTGATTAAATACATATCCACAACTGCATAATGCCTGACTTACCGTAATGTTGTTATTTTCAGCTGTTTAACTGTGGCGATTTCATTCGGCTGACTGTTAAGTCAATTGAACGGTTTGCTAATGTTTTACATTGTAACTTACGTAACTTACAGACATTGTGAGATGTTAAACCAGAATACTGATCGCAGATAACGTTCACAAACTATATTTATTTGCAAATAAGCTTACTATCACTAGAGGAACAAATGAAATATCCGGTCTGATAACATAAGACGCGTGATGATGACATCACGGGTTTGTTTACATGTGACCATTCAGGCATGTATGATATTTTCTCGTATCCGTGATAGCTTTTAATCTACAGCTAAAAGAAACACTTCATGTTTAAAGAGAGAGAGAAAGCAGGAAATTAATTAAGAAAAACTGTAACATAAAATAATGAAATCGCTTTTTAAACATTCATATTACATATCATAAAATGTAGCTTTTACTTACAATTTATAATTTAAGATAACACATATTTTAGTATATTTAAAGTCAGCCATGATCAAATTTGCCAAGCTTACACAGTTGCAAAAGTATATACCTACATATTTTGCACAGTGTATATAGTGGAGTATCTCTCTATTCAACTTAATATACTTATAAATAAGTAACATAACAATACATAAAATTACCTGATCCTTTACATATGCTTATCATTATGTTTGAATTAATAATAGATCATTTATTATAATTATATAGAAATAAGTGATAATATATCATCATAGTAATACATGTAAAATGATAGACTTTGCTAATAACTTGTATTATACTTATTTTGTCCAAAACTCATTTCGTGGTTAATCATTCTGTAAGAGAAAATGTTTATCTTCTACATTTAATAAATGGACACCGTTTTAAATCATATTTTTGGACATAACTTTATTACATTTAAAGTAGTACATTATATGTACATCAGTTTATTTTTGTAAATATTCCTGTGGTGTGACAAGCCTTATGAATAATACATTGATTTCATTAATACATTAATATTAGGTTTTGGGTAGTGGTTTTAAACATCAGTTTTGTTTTGTTTTTCCTTTCAAAAACAAACTAAAAACGTATATAGCAGCACAAAAAATTTATAGTAATTAATGTGTGCATTTATGTTTAAACAACCACAATTTTATAACAATACCACTAAAAATACGGCAATACTTTTACATATTCTATATCTGAAAACAATCTTATGCATTTCTTCCCATTTTGTAATTTTATCCAAATGTATATTGCATTCACTACCACTGTCCCTTTTTTGTTTTCAACAGGACAGATTATGAATACATTCATATTCCAAATGTTAACGTAATTCCTTAAAACTAAGCATCTCTCTCAAAGAAACTAAAAGGTTTAAGATAATGATGTTTAATAATCTCATCCATTTCTCAAAGGAGCAAGTACATTAGACACAATGCAGCAACATGCGATTGAGAACCACCCCTTACTGGGATCATCAGCCATGTCGGTGAATCGCAAGAAACCTTGTGTGATTGGTCACTCCGTGTGTCAATCATTCCGCCGTGAAATGTAACTGCCATTCTGACTGGCCACAACAAGTGCACCTTTTTATCCAACGATCCTATTGGTTGAAAATATAGGTTAGTGGTCCGACAGTCACACGAAGGAAAGAAAGTAGGTCAGAGACTGATTCCGTTTATGTCACAGTTCCTCACGGACCGGACGTCAAATAACCGAAACAAACTGTGATGTTGAGCTATTCCTCCGGTAAGTGTGACGATTTAACGTTTGACCATTAGGTCTAAGTGTCGCGTACTGCTTATCGGTGTATTATGTGCGTTTTTTTGTCCGCTCGCATATTGGTTTCAGTAGGAGGGGCGTCTGTGACATTTCTCGAGTTGAATACCTTAGAACCGATGCAGCTGCTGCCACCACAACAGAAACAATCACGGTGTCAGTGATTTAGTTAGAAAGTCATAAATCTTAGCTGAACGTAACCACAAACCCACACCCATCATCGATGTGAGTTTAATGGTCTGCGTTCCCTTTAAGGTGGTTCAATAGAGGGAGCGCAAGTGTGCTTGAGCCTCTTGTGTGGGTTGGTCACTTCAAAAGGTACTTACGCTTACATTTTATCTACTGTGCTCGCCGTATAAATTTGGGCTGTGTCTCAACGCCTTATGAGCTACCTACCCTTGGGAGGTTTCGTAGGCTCTCACAAGTGATGCTCTCTAGGTAGGCAGCTCACTATGGTTTGAGTCAGGGCTACAGTGGCGTCATTATGCTTCCGACTGCGGTTTATCCATGCCATTGTAAAGATAGCAGTTTTAGAGAACAGATAAAAGGCGTGAGGTTAGTTACCATTCAGATGTGTCTTTTTTTTACCCAGTTTGAGTACTAGCTAGAGACAGCTGACTGTGTCCTACAGTTGAGTCAAAAAATCCATTTAATAAACCTGACATTTCAGACATGGAAGATTTAATATGATACTCTATTACCCGGCAACGATACAAATGCAAGTAAATTTGTGACAGGGGCCAGGACTCATTTTTGCAAAAGGTCAGATGTTCTTGCTCCACTAAGGAACAGAGTGTTCTTTGCATCATTCTCAGATCTTGTGGATTTTATGCCGAAGTTCATGGTAATTTCCAGCTCAACTTTTCACTTATTTTTGTGACGACAATGTAATTTGACTTTAAATTAATTTGGAAAAAAGCCAAATGGAAGCTCTTTCATTGCAAAACACTGTATAGGACAGACAGGGCTGGTTTTATTTTGGTGAATATTTTTTAGCATTGACTGAACATGTTTCCCACTTTTGACTACATGCCCCTTATTTTGGCACACTTCATTGTTATTACAGTGTAACAAGTATTAATTCGTTTTAAATATTAATATTTACCCTTTTTTATATGTAATTTTTTAAAATGTATTTTTAATTTCATATTTTTTAAAATAGTCTAATTTTTAATTATTATTTTATTTGTAATCATTAGTATTTATTTTATTATTTTATATTTTTATTATTTAAATTAATTAATACAATATTAATGAATAACTGTAGTTGTTGTTAACTCTTAATAAAATGTTAATGTTAAATATGTACACTACCAGTCAAAAGTTTTTGAACAGTAAGATTTTTAATGTTTTTTTAAACACCAAACAGGCTCACCAAGCCTGCTTTATTTGATCCAAAATACAGCAAAAGCAGTAATATTGTGAAATATTTTTACTATTTAAAACAACTGCTTTCTATTTGAATATATTTTAAAATTTAATTTATTCCTGTGATCCAACCTGAATTTTCAACATCATTACTCCAGTCTTCAGTGTCACATGATCCTTCAGAAATCATTCTAATATGCTGATTTGCTGTTCAAGAAACATTTATTATTATATTATCATCATCAGTATTTTCAGAATTGATGAATAGAAAGATCAAAAGATTTATCTGAAGTCTGAGTCAGTAAATATATATTTATATTTGTACTTTGTACTATATATATATATATATATATATATGATTTCTGAAGGATTATATGACTGGAGTAATGATGCTAAAAAAATCTTTGAAATCACAGGAATAAATGACATTTTAAAATATATTCAAATACAAAAGCATTATTTTAAATAGTAAAAATATTTCAGATTTTTAGAGTTTTTACTGTGCTTTGGATTAAATAAATGCAGGCTTGGTGAGGAGAAGAGACTTCTTTAAAAATGTTTGACTGCTACTGTAATACTAATATTTAAAAATGTTAATATTACATATTTATTAACATTGAACACCAAATCCTACATTGTGAATGTAAAACATTTGAAATCCATGTGACAACTTGCTTCAGCTTTACATTTGTGAAAAATACTATACTTTAAAAGACAGTTTGCTTACAGTCATGACAAGTCCAACAAGTTATGTGTAAATGCTGCTTCCATATTGTAAGACGGGTGTGTGGCGTTCAGTTGAAGTAACTGCATTCCTAAAGTACAGCATCAAACACACATCATTAGGGCGTTCATCAGCTCTCACTTCCAGAATCAGTTGTTTTTCCTTAAACCACGTCTGGAGTTTCTTCCATTCACCCACATGTCATGTTTTTCCTGAATTTGTCTGTAACAACTTGAGGCGTATAATTAGGATGAGTAATACAGGTATAATCTTTAAATGTGATGTTATAATCCATTTGCCACGAAGGGAGGTTTCATTTGCATATTTGGCTTTCGCCATACTGAAATCGTCTTGAATTCAAATAAACTGAGATGACCTACTTTAATCTTTTTCGCTCGTTGCTTTCTTCCTCTTTTTTTCTTTATCTTTGGCAGTCTGAAAAGGCAAGCCCACGCATTCAAGAATAGATCATTTGGAGATGGGTAGAGTGTTGGTGGTACATGAGCTTTGAGAATAAAACCACAGAGTTTTTTTTAACACTTTTGTGTTAAAGATATGTGAATTTGAAGAATGACGTATGCATCACACTTACAGCTGCACTCTTGCTCCAGCGTGGGCATTAAAATGGCTGGTTGAAGGGTCTGCAAACGCACTTTTTATTTCAGCAGAAAATCCCATTCGAACACAGGGGACTCCTGTTTCGTTTACAGCAGGAGAAAATGGGTCTTCCGGCCCTTTCTTTCTGCCAGTTGCATTTCTGTAATCTAAATGTGGCCTAGATTGCGCGCTTTCCAAGGGTTTCCTGGCAACCAGAGCAGGTCATTGATGAATCTCACCGATTCCTCTGTGTATGTGAGTGTTTGTGGGAGTATGAGAGAGATTTTTATTTATTTATTTATTTTTTGTAGATAATAAGGAAGCTCAAGTTACCTGTTAACTTAAAGGGATAGTTCACAAAAAAAGAAAATACTGTCATCACTTACTTCAGTCCAAACTTATATGACTTTCTGTAGTCTGTGGACTGTCTCAAGGTTTTTTTTTTTTTTTTCTCAGTACCTCCTTGGCTGCTGTTAAATTTGATGATAGAGTCAATGGAAACATTCCTGCTTGTTTTAAAGGAGAACTCATTTAAACTGAATTTTAAAAGAAGCCGCATTTAAACTGAATTTTGGAAGTTCAAAATCAGGGCATTATATCAGCCCATTATATGGAAAAAAAAATGCAGAAATGTTTTCCTCAAAAAACATAATTTCTTTACGACTAAAGAAAGAAAGACATGAACATCTTGGATGACAAGGGGGTGAGTACATTATATGTGAATCTTTGTTTTGGAAGTGGACTTCTCCTTTAACCACTTATTAAAAAAAACTCATTTAGATTGTACAGTTTGAAGTAATTATCAACTTTTGATGTGAGCTTTTTATCAAATGTTTTAGAGAAGGTCATTTTATCACAGTGTTTTTCATGTTTAGATACGAATGCTGTTATAAATGTGTTCCAGTCAGGTTTAGGACCCTTCATAGTATAGAACCTGCCCATCTTAAAGGAGAAGTTCACTTTCAGAATAAAAATTTCCTGATAATTTACTAGGGATGCACGATATTATCAGACTGATATCGGCCGATAATGGCTTTAAATATAAATATGAAAAATTATGCCAATATGTCTTGCTGATAAGGGGAATATGTTAACACACGTGTGTTCAGGGTGTGCTAGCGATTAGATCACGTCAGCAGTGTGGCTCATTCTTGAAGTTTTGCCTGAATAGTGATTAGATTCACTGTTTTGGATCGCTGCATTTAGACTGAGAATGCACATACAGAATGAGGCGTTTGGTGTGTGATAGAGTAAAGCATAATAGTAAGTGCAGTGGCAGCAGCGGTAGCTTATAATGCCTGTTCGGGATGTCAGTTTTAGATCATTTCCATGATCGAATGTCATTTAAGTTGTTAACTTTAATGCTGCACATGTGTCTATTGCAGTGGCATGTAGTCACCGGCATGACAGGATGTGCAATGCCACTTAAAACCCCAGCTTATTCACCCGAATTAAAGGTTTGTTTTAGTCTAAATTAAAGGCTAGTAGCAGGACTGTAAAACCAATAGATGTGAATATGGTCAATTGATTGAAAAATGAAGTTCCGTTTGGGATCATTTTTTATATCCGGTTACTAGATCACTGAAAGCGCCTTATTAAATGGTTTCACAGTGCTGCTTGGTGTTGTATTTTGAAACACAATCGGAATGTTTGCAATTGACACGATCGGCATTTAAAATAAAATGATCCCAAAAGTAATTACGGTGTGCGGTCAGTGAATCACTTTCGCCGGCAGCGCTAAGGCAAAACACACTGTTGCTCATATGAAACATTTTTCCATGAATATTATGACACATGTGAGGTACAAAGCCTTCTTTATAAATTGGTTAGCAGGCAAATTTTATTCATGCCGTTTGAGCCCATAAAGCAACACGCGGCTATGCATTCTGTTTTGCCAGGTGGTCACGAATTTCCATGAACTTAATAATATTTATAGTTTCTTCTCCCAAATCCTCACCGTCTTAACCTTTAATTTCACAGGTTAATTTTTTTGTCATTCACTTTTAATCCATGTTTTTGTATCTCTCACTGTGGTAAACATGCGGGTGGGAAATAAAAGATTTCGTGGCAATAAATTAAGAATTCATTTATACAATATATTAATTTGTTCCCTCATTTTCAAATTGTATAAAAGCATGGCTGTTTCTAAAGCAAGCAGTGCCATCTGCTGTTTAAAACTAAAATCAGAATTGATTTGAGAAAGTATCGTGATGTGTTCGGAAATTTCTCGATTCGCGCTACAATGATTTATCATCCCATCCCTATAACAAATAAGTTCTTGTTAATAACTAATTAAAATTAAAAATAATTTGCCTATAATTTCTGCACAGGAGAGACTTGGTATTGTTTCCAAACAAAGGGATATAAATCGGTATGGGTATCGGCCAAAATGAGATGAAAAATATCGGCATATATCGGATATCAGCAAAAATACAATATCGTGCATCCCTATAATTTACCCACCCCTGCGTCATCAAAGATGTTCATGCCTTTCTTTCTTCAGTAGCAAAGAATTGAAGGTTTTTGAGGAAAACATTCCAGGATTTTTCTCCATTTAGTGGACTTCAGTGGTGGCCAACAGGTTGAAGGTCCAAATTGCAGTTTCAATACAGCTTCAAAGGGCTCTACACGATCCCAGTTGAGGAATAAGGGTCTTATCTAGCAAAACAATTAGTCATTTTCTAAAAAAATAATAAATGAACATATACTTTTTAACCACAAATGCTTGTCTTGCACTAGCACTGTGATACGCAAGCGTGTCTTTACGCATTACGTAATCATGTTGGAAAAGTCATGCGTGGTTTGTTCTTCCTCCGTGTACTTCGGTTCAAAAAGGTAGGGTAGGGCGAAAACTCCATGTTACGTTTAGCTCCAACTTCAAAATCGTCTAACATGGTTGTTTTAACTTTTTTGTAAGGGGCGTTTGACTTTTTTTGCATGTTCGCTTTGTAAACACTAGGTTGGTACTTCCGCCTACACTGTAAAAATGACCGTAAATTTAACAGTAAAAGACTGTAAAAATGCTACAGCAAAACCTGTTAAATGGTTAACAGTAAGTTAATTAATTAACAATATTGGACATTACATGTAATTTTATGGTAGTATACCATTTTTGGAAGTGGAAAAGAATGTATAATAACCGTAATTTGACATTTCTCAGAATTCCCTGTGTTATATTTCAAATTTGATGTTTTGTTGTTGAAATAACTGTGTTTCTTCTTAGTTTTTTCTTATCAGTTTTGTACATTAGGGTTGTGTGTTACATCTAATGTTGTTAAATTAATGTTTATTGCATTATTTCAGTTTCATGAGTGTTACCATGATGGTGTTTAGTGTTTGTGTGAATGACACTGTGCACCTTCTATATATGTTATTAAATAAAAGCTGCTTGTGATGGACTTTGATTCATCAGGTCAGTTTCTTATCACCACCTGCTTTTGGTGGTTGTCAGTGTATTACAAAGGTACAAAACAGATTTCAGTACTTCAATAGGTTTGTATATTAACATTATATCAATTAATAAAATTACAGTTTTTAAATGTAAGTTTAACGTTAAAACCGTAACACCTAAAATGTTGCTACTTTTTTATGGTAAAATTCTGCCAAACATACCGTAAATTTTACGTATTTTTATTATCTATTTCTTTTTTTAAAATCGTGTGCATCATGCGTGATCTGTCCAACGTGACTACATAATGTGTGAGATCGGGCTGGTGCAAAATGAACATTTGTGGTTAAAAAGTATATACATTTTTATTGTTTAAAAAAACTAAAAAACCCTCTAAAAAAAACCCAGTGAAATCCATTATATGGAGAAAAATTCTGGAATGTTTTCCTCAAAAACCTTAATTTGAAGACAGAACGGCATGAACATCTTGGATCACATGAGAGTGAGTAAATTATGAGGAATTTTTAATTCTGGAAGTGAACTTCTCCTTTAAGGTTGAAGTTGCCTTCCTTAATGTTTTATTGGCAGTTGACTCTAAATATTTAATGGAAAAATCTTTGTCTGTTTGTTTTAGTAATTTGTGTTCTGGATCGGCTAAATTAAACAGTGGTGTGCCGCAGGGTTCTGTTCTTGGACCTTTTTTGTTTTGACTGTATAAGTGCCCATTGAGCTATATTTTTCATAAACAGAATATATTGTATCATCTGTATGCTGATGATACCCAGCTGTATCCCAGCTGATCCAAGAGGTGAGGCTAAAGCCAGGCTGGCGAGTGATTTCCTTCATCTTAATACCAAAAAGACAGAGTGCGTTGCCAATAAGTAAATTATAAGTAGGCTGTGTTGTAAGATCATCTTAAGAATATGGGTGATGTAATAGATTCAGCTTTGGCTCTAGATAAGCATGTCATTAGTGTTGTCAAGGCTGGGTTTGACAAATTTGACAAATCAGACTGGAGACTAGATTAATGTCAGTGGATTCAAACTTGAAAAATCATGTGTATTGACATCCTTCCGCAAAATAAGTTCTGATATTCATTCATGTTTATTTTGTGTTTTAAGTAAATATTAAAAGGCGATCTGTTTACATGCCATTTAAACTGTGGCAATAGAGTGATCTGTCATGACACATTAAAGAGCCACAAAACAGTATTTATCATTTTAATATCTTAAATGACAAAATTTGAAAGCTGAGATCTTGTTTCATACCAGAAGTAACCTGCTTTGTCTTGTCTGTCAGCATTTTGTTAGTTTCCTCTTTCCTCTGCAATGTATTTTTCACTGTGTCAGAACATGATGTGTAGTGTGAGAGCGGCATTGTTTGTTGGACATAGCAACAGTAACTAAGGGGGGCGGGTCTTTGCGAAGGGTCAGTTCTGTCCTTTAAAGACCTGGAAACGTCATTCATGCATTTGTATAATCAAACATTGATTACTGGAATTGTTTACATATAAAAAGCTCTTTGGCCAATGGCATTTGCTTTAAACATGCTACGTAAATAAACTTTGTATTTTATTGCACAATGAAAGCCAGTGGGGTCCAAAATGACTCGTGGACAAAGCAAAGACAGCTTTTTTTCTATTAATGACTACTGATTAGTCTTCACTTCAACTTCTCTTAACCTTAACCACAATGTCTGTGTGAAACTGAAAATTAGAGTTAGTCAAAGGGAACTTATTTGTTTGTTACAAATGCAGTTTTATTTTTGTCCACAGGATCTTGCCACACGTGGAAGGACATGCATTGAACAGCTGCTTGACTGAATCTGTGTGGTGAGCATCTTGTATTCTCTATACACACATTGATATAGCATATTGTAGGCCAGTGGTTTTCAAACCGGTTCTGGTCCTTATCAGACAACAATTCATGTTGTGCAGCTTCTACTAATGAGCTGATGAGCTGAATTAAGTTTTGTTAGAGGAGGGAGACGTACAAAATGTGCAGGGCAGGGGTGCTTCCAAGACCAGTTTGAAAACCACTGTTGTAGGCATTTTAAAGAACTGATCTTGAATGTTTTTTTGCGCACGTTGCTTTTAAGATGATCTAATGGCAGACCAAAGAATGGACATCTCCTCCACAATGAATGAATTCATGTCCCAGAGTTCTGCAGATCTCATCAGCAGTTCCATTGGCACCACGGGCATGGACTACAACCGCAAGAGGAAGGGCAGCACCACCGAATACCAGTGCGTGAACTTCTCATAGTATAGTATATAGGGTAACACTTTACAGTAAGGTTCATTAGTTAACTACAGTAGTTAACATGAACTAAAAATGAACAACACTTCTACAGAATTAACTATTAACAGAATTAAGTATATTTCAGCATTTACTAATGCATTATTAAACATGAACAAACAATGAACGACTGTATTTTTATTAAGCAACATTAAAAATTTGTGTGATAAATGTATTGCTCATTGTTCGTTCATGTTAGTTAATACATTAACTAATGTTAACAAATGACACCTTATTGTAACGTGTTACCGTATTTAATAATAGTATTTAGGCTTATTGTACCTTAAATATTGCAAACTATGTTTGAGAAGTTCTGCATTTCTTGTATCAAAGTAGTCTCACATAAAACAGTTATGGGAAACAGTGATGGAGGTTTAATTTTTGATTATTTATTTGGAAATTAGGCAGTCTAAAAAACAAGAAACAATTTATGAATTGTAATATAATAAGATGAAAAATGGCATGTTTGCAGATACAATGTTTTGTTCACTTATTAAAAATAAGTAATATATAAATGATACAATTTTTTGATATTTTTAATAATAATTTATATAATTTATGAATGTTTATACATTTAAATAATTTAAAATATGAATAATTGACTGTGTGTTCAATTTCTGTTTTGAAATATTTGTATTTAAAATATTTATATTTATTGTTTTGTTTTACAGGATTGATGGCTTTTCCTTTGAGTGAGTAGAAATGTTTCCTAAAATTTTTCAGAAATTTGCCCTAATTATAATATAATTGAAAAATAATTTTTGTGGGAATGGGTTGTTTCAATGACTGATTTGGTTCTTGATTTTTACAGTGATGGTATGGACACAGATAAAGATAAATCAATGGGAAGGTAAATGAATATGAATTATATGATGTTATGTCTTTACAAACACTGTTTTAAGACATAAAGAGATATAATAAATGAATGATTAATCAATAGTAAATAAATATTTTCTCCTAAATCCAGGGATGACCAGCAGGGCCGAATAAAAAATGCCAGGTAAAGTGAAGATGAAACTTTCCTCTGTTTAATTAATGTTATATGTACACTACCAGTCAAAAGTTTTTGACCAGTAAGATTTTTAATGTTTATTAAAGACGTCTCTTCTGCCCACCAAGTCTGCATTTATTTGATCCAAAGTACATCAAAAACAGTAAATATATATCTATATCTATATATCTATAGCTATATATCTATATCTATATATCTATATAGATATAAATATAGATATAGATATATAGCTTTAGATATATATATATATATATATATATATATATATATATATTGTTACTATTTAAAATAACTGTTTTCTATTTGAATATGTTTTAAGATGTAATTTATTCCTGTGGCATTTTGTATTACTATTATCAATATTTAAAACAGCTGAGTACATTTTTTTTCAGGATTCTTAGATGAATAGAAAAATCTAAATATCAGCATTTATCTGAAATAAGAAGCTTGAAGTTTGGGAAAGAAATATAGAAATACTTTTATTTAGCAAGGATGCTTTAAATTCATCCAAAGAAGACGTTTATAATGTTACAAAAGATTTCTATTTCAGATAAATGCTGTTCTGCTGAAATTTCTATTCATCAAAGAAACCTGAAATAATTCTACTTGGCTGTTTTCAACATAATAATAATAATAAAAAATTTTTGTGCAGCAAATCAGAATATTAGAATGATTTCTGAAGGATCATGACTGGAGTAATGATGCTAAAAAATCAGTTTTGATAACAGGAATAAATTACATTTTTTAAAAATATATTCAAATAGAAGTAGAGTTATTTAAAATAGTAAAAATATATCAAAATTGTACTGTTTTTGTTGTACTTTGGATCAAATAAATGCAGGCTTGGTGAGCAGAAGAGACTATTAAAAATCGTACTGTTCAAAAACTTTTGACTGGTAGTGTACATGAGGTGTGTTGCCTGTGTATTTTTAGCTGATTTTTAATTTTATTTCTTTAGGGAGGCTCACAGTCAGATAGAGAAGAGACGCAGGGATAAAATGAACAGTTTTATAGACGAGTTGGCATCGTTAGTCCCCACTTGCAATGCCATGTCTCGCAAGTTGGACAAACTCACTGTACTACGCATGGCCGTCCAACACATGAAGACATTACGGGGTGAGAGCTTTCTGCCACTGCACAATCCAGAATGCATCTGATTGAGCTCATTAGGAGTCTAAAAACAAACTTTTTCCACATTTAATTATGCTTGGCGTGTCTGTTTCTATCTTTTTCTTGTAGGGGCCACCAACCCATACACAGAAGCAAACTATAAACCAGCATTCTTGTCAGATGATGAATTAAAGCACTTAATTTTAAGGGTGTGTTTAAAATATCAACTCCCAGGCTTTTGAGAATTGATCATGTGGAAAACTTTTTAAAACTGTTCTTTCCTTTCTCTCTGAAGGCTGCCGATGGCTTCCTCTTCGTAGTTGGTTGCGATCGTGGAAAGATTCTCTTCGTCTCGGAGTCTGTTTATAAAATTCTCAATTACACTCAGGTATATTTTTTTGACAGTGATCTCCAAGCTCAAATACAGTAATGTTTTTGATGTTAATGTAAACTGTTTTGTTTTAAACTATCAGAATGATCTGATTGGCCAGAGTTTGTTTGACTACCTGCATCCAAAAGACATTGCCAAAGTGAAAGAGCAGCTGTCATCGTCAGACACGGCTCCGCGGGAACGACTCATCGATGCCAAAAGTAACGTTTGTTTTTATAAATGTTACGGTTTTACTTACATTTAAGCCAAAAGAACTTGGATTGATGCTGGGTTTTCTCTGTAGCTGGTCTACCAGTGAAGACTGACATCACTCCCGGCCCCTCCAGACTGTGTTCAGGGGCCCGACGATCTTTCTTCTGTAGAATGAAATGCAACCGTCCGTCTGTCAAGATGGAAGACAAGGACTTCCCCTCAACTTGCTCCAAAAAGAAAGGTATCTCTAGCTTTTCAGGAAGTTTTCATCGGTTACAAAACATATTGAATACAGAGAAATAAAATGTGTATATATATATATATATATATATATACATATAATACATACAAAATGTAAAAGTGTTTTATATATATATATATATATATATATATATATGTGTATGTGTGTGTGTGTGTGTGTGTGTGTGTAACAAATATTTTCCCAATTCAAAACTTAAAAAAGCTTAAATGTTGTGTGTATATATGTGTGTACATACCTGAATAAATATATTTTCATTTTGTTCATTTGTTCATTTTCATAATTTAAAAAGAAATAACATTTAATATATGTGTATATATCATTTTCATTTTTTGTTTTATACATTATAATTTTTGGGGGGTTTTTTATACATTTTTTATAAATTTATATAAAGATATAATATTTGACAAATATTTTTTAATTAAATAAAACTTGTATGTAAAAAAAAATGTAAAAAAAAACAAAAAACAAAAAAAACATTTTTAATGTGTGTACATATCTAAACAAATAAACCTATAAGTAATTGTTTACATATATATTCTATATATTTAATATCTGAAAACTATATAATAAAATGAGAAAAAAATACATATTTTTAAAAATCGCTTAAATATATATATTTCATTTTTTTTTAAATTATATACATTATAAATGTATTTTTTTAATTAAATAAAACTTACAATTTATGTAAAATACATATTTTATTGTGCATATGTATATCTAAATAAGTAAACCTATACATTTTTGCATATATATTCTATACATTTAATATTTGAAAACTATAAATAATAAAATGAGAAAAAATACATATTAAAAAATAAATATATTGCATATGCATACGCAATAAATATAAATATATAAATATATTACATATGCATATGCAATATACATATGCAAAATATATATATGTATATCTGAAGATTTTTTACATATATTCTATATACTTAATATTTAAATTTTTTTAACATAAAATGAGAAAAAAATAGATGTTTAAAAAAGTACTTTATATATATAGAGAGAGAGAAAACATGTAAATAGATTTAATAAATATGAACAAAATATTGTTTTCATATACATATCTGCAATTTAAAAGCAAGTAATAAAATCATATATATATATATATATATATATTATTTATTGTAAAAAAAACTTAAATTATATATTTTTATGTGTTTATATATATATATATAAACATTTTTACTTATATATTCTATATATTTAATGTTTGAAAAGTGTGTATGTGTGTGTGTGTGTGTGTGTGTATATATATATATATACACATACATTTTTTTTTATAAATATTTAAAACTAATAATAAATTCTATTAGCAGGATATGTCATCTTTTTTAGCTTTAGAGGCTAATGGATAAATCTCTTCCTCTCTCTACAGCAGACCGCAAGAGTTTTTGCACCATCCATAGCACTGGCTACCTGAAAAGCTGGCCGCCCACCAAGATGGGTTTGGACGAGGATAACGAACCCGATAACGAGGGCTGCAACCTCAGCTGTCTAGTGGCCATCGGCCGCCTGCATCCGCATATCATCCCCCAGCCCATGAACGGCGACATCCGCGTTAAACCCACAGAATACGTCTCCCGCCACGCCATCGATGGCAAGTTTGTTTTCGTCGACCAGAGGTAAGAAAGACCCATCTTACATCATCTACAATAATCCATTTGTGAGAAATCCACAATGTTTAGTAGACCAGACATTTTATAGGGCACCAGCTAAAATGTTATATACACTTTAGTATAGACTTTTATGGCTCAAAAGACCACTAATGATGTGTGGGATGAGCAGATATGATTAGTCAGAAACCTCAAGGGTCTACAAGTATTGATTTCAGTTCATGTCAGTGAATTAGCATCTCACTTAATCCATTAGTTTATCACCAAAATTCATTGTGTCCATTCAGGGCGACAGCCATCCTGGCGTACTTGCCCCAGGAGCTTCTAGGAACGTCATTTTATGAGTATTTTCACCAGGACGATATCGGTCACCTCGCCGAGTGCCACAGACAAGGTTTCTGTTGTATTCACTCGATCATGTCATTCATACCATTTGTAAATTGATGTTTAATAAGTGCCTTACTGTTATGATGCCATTTGTAATAAATGCTCATTTGCTTATTTCCTCAGTGCTACAGATGAGAGAAAAGATTAATACAAACTGTTACAAATTCAAGATAAAAGACGGCTCTTTCATCACTCTGAGAAGCCGCTGGTTCAGCTTCATGAACCCCTGGACCAAAGAGGTGGAATATATAGTCTCTACAAACACTGTGGTTTCGTAAGTGTCACATCACATTATGTTTGTGAATGTTTGTGTCAATAAGGTACCTCATGATCTAATAAATTTGCCTTTCACACACTACTTGGACTTAAAATTTAGCATGTTTAATTTTGTCATTGTACACAAATAACTAGTGCATGTGATTCTAAAACAAAAAATAAATGTCATCTGCCTTTAAAACAGCATTTCTGATGGCCTCATGAAGAAAGAGTATTATTTAAAGGGATAGTTCACCCAAAAATGAAAATTACCCCATGATTTACTCACTCTCAAGCCATCCTAGATTTATATGACTTTCTTCTATCAGACGAATACAATCAATTAAAAAATGTTCAGGCTCTTTCAAGCTTTATAATGGCAGTGAATGGGTGTTCAGATTTTGAAGTCCAATAAAGTGCATCCATCCATTGTATAAAAGCGCTGTGAATGTCAGTGGTGTTTTTATATTAATTTCATTCTAATGCAGAATGCTGTTGATTTATGTTGTTTCAGGGGCAGCATGCTGGAAGGCGCAGACCCTAGTTATTCGCAGACAGCCTCGTCCCCGCAGAGCATGGACAGCGTTTTAACATCAGGAGATGGTGAGAGCTGTTTATTTTCAGCTGAGCAGTTTCTCTTACAGAGCTCGTTCTAACCTTTATGTGTGTATGTTTCTGACAGGCGGGGGGAAACGTCCTCTTCAGACGGTTCCTGGTATTCCAGGAGGGACTAGAGCCGGCGCTGGCAAGATTGGACGCATGATAGCCGAGGAGGTGATGGAGATTCAGAGGTATGTCCAGCATCCAGGCACATTTAGGCAGGTCTCTACGCTTACTTTTCTTTTACCTTATTCTTTTAACTTAAAAATTTAGGAGCACAGTCAAAATTTCAGGAGCACCTTTTAATCAATAATCTAAAAAGCTGAGCAAAAATTTGCGTTCCCATTACGAGGCGATATTTGACTCCTTAAAGTGATTTACAGGGGAATTTTGTTTTTACCTTTGTAATGGCATTTTTCTAACTTTATTAAATGTTTGTCATCCTTTATGTCAAATTTGTTTTCAGTTATATAAGCTTTTTAAAATTTAAAAAGAACAAGTAGAATAAGAATAAGTTACCAATCAAATGAAATCAGTAATAACAAAATTTATTTGTACTACAGAGGTGGCACAGAAGAACACAAAAGTGGCATTTTCATATGCTTAATGAGGCTCAGAGGTGGCATGAGTGCAATCAAATTCATAAACTCATGTTAAGATTAATGTTTTAAATATAAAATTTTGAATACAGAAATATTAAATGATTTAAATAACTGAGAAGATACTTTAAAAATGAAACTGCCAGTAGGTGGCGGCAAGTCACTGATTTAATCACTGAATTATATCATTCGATTCGTTCGAATGGCTGATTCATTTAGGAATTTATGAATGGGAAATTGAATCATTGACTCACTAGATTTGTTTAAAAATGCACGCTCATTCATAAACGAAGCAACGCCGTGTTTGAATAGATGCACAGCAGCTCAGCTGTGACTTGTTTCAGACTATTTTTGATGAGAAAATGGAGCAAAATCAGGCAATAGTGTTATAGGCAGACAAGTCACTTAATATTAACTTCTTGTTTGTTTAACTGTTGTATTAAATCAAAACTCCCTTATCCCTGTCACTCATCTTAGTTCATTGTGATCTCACAAAGTTCCATTATAATCAACAAAACTCTCTACACTGCACAATGAATCTCTTATATACACTCTCTACACTTTGTTTATGAAGGGATCTGTGAGATATTTCTGTGATACATTACTCAATGTTGCAAAAACACGTCGAAACCTTTGAAGCTCCTCTCAGCGCACAAATATGCTGATCGGGTCAGTCGCACTGGTGCTCCTAAATATTTTTTCATAGTTGCACGCAGTAGTTTCCAGTCGCAAATACGACTGAAATGGTCGCACTGTAGAGCCCCGTTAGGTTGCGCTGCATTATCGTTCACAAAAATGATATTTGATTCTATAATGGTGTTCTGCCCTCAGGATTCGAGGCTCCTCCCCTTCCAGCTGTGGCTCCAGTCCTTTAAATATCACTGCCACGCCTCCACCGGACACCTGCTCTCCAGGGGGAAAGAAGGTGAGGGCGACCTCGAACTCTTTGACCACATTTACACCTACAATTTAAGGAAAATTCTGTTATTGATTACTCTGATGTTGTTACAAACCCGTAAGAGCTTCGTTCATCTTCAGAACACAAATTAAGATATTTTTAATGAAATCTGAGAGCTTTCTGGCCCTGCATAGACAGCAACACAACTGACACGTTCAAGACCCAGAAAGGCAGTAAGGACATTGTTAAAATAGTCCATGTGACATCAGTGATTCAGCTGTAATTTTACGAAGCTACGAAAATATTTTTTGTGTGCAAAAAAACAAAAATAATGAATTTATTCGACAGTTTCTTCTCTTCTGTATTAGTCTTCGATGTGCATTCATGAGAACACCACGATGAGAAGAAATTGTTGAATGAAGTTGTAGCTTCATACAGCGTTCGTACAAGATGCTTAAAGTGCTTGAATTTGACTTTTGAAATTTAAGGCCTGGAAAACTCTTAAAAATGGCAACATTCCTGAAGAGGTGCTTGAAAAGTGCTCTAATTATTAAGAGACCAGCTATGTTAAATTTTTCCAGTAAGCACATATCTTTTCACACAAAATTCACACAATTCAAAAAACACCATTCAATTTAATTTTTTCAGTATCTGTACGAACCCTGTTCATAAAAGTAAGGTTGAACCACTGCTATCACATGGACTATTTTAACAATGTCTTTACTACTTTTCTGGGCCTTGTCAGTTGTGTAACTGTCTATGCAGGGTCAGAAAGCTCTTGGATTTCATCAAAAATATCTTCATTTATGTTCTGAAGATGAACGAAGATCTTATGGGTTTGGAACAACATGAGGGTGAATTAATGACAGAATTTTCATTTTTGGGTGAACTATCCCTTTAATTACTCTGTAACAATAGGGTTATGAAAAAGTGACCAGTACATGAAAAAACAATGTCTTATTTCTTTTGATTAGATTCAAAATGGTGGAACTCCAGATCTGCCTTCAGCAGGAATTGTGCCTGGGCCTGATTCGATAGGATACCCATATTCAAATAACTCCTTAATGAGTGAGTACACTGAATCAGTCTCATTTAAGTGAATCACATTTCATATTCTGTTGCAAGTGCACTAAACGAATCTCCATCTGCAGGTGACAACTCCCATCTTAGTATTGACATCATGGAGGAGCCTGGATCCAGCAGCCCCAGTAACGACGAGGCAGCCATGGCCGTCATCATGAGCCTCCTAGAAGCTGACGCTGGCCTCGGCGGTCCTGTGGATTTCAGCGACCTCCCTTGGCCTTTGTGAAACCACAGAGGACTCCCATCAGGATGCTCATCGGGTCCAAGGCTAAACAGGTCTAACCGCAGATCACCGCAGCCGCTCGGCACAGCAGAGGCTCCTGGATAGGAAATGCACCGCAGTGGTGTGCGGAGGCTAACGAGCTGCTGCCACTAGATACAGGACCTCCTACTCAAAGCACACAGAATGGTTGAGCTGCATACTTCTTTCCAACCGCCTCCTGCCGAGTGGAGATCTGTGCATTTCCCACGATTCACGATTTTTCCCGACCTGCCTGTTTCTCTGTAGATATCAGCCTGGATTATTCCTGTGGTACCCATCAGCAAACACGGATATCTTTCTATACATATATAAATATATATATATATATATATATATATACAATTTTGTTTGTGTTTTAATGTTTTTACACTACAAACGTTGTTGAAATGTTAAATATTCTATATGCAGATTGTAACTAATATTGTAATTCTATTATGTAAGATTTCTTTATGCAAAATATATATGGTAAAAGTGTAACGTATCAGCAGTGGATATTTTTAAAATAAAAAAATCTTGTCTTCAACATTGCCTTGTTTTTTTTTTTCTTTTCATTTTTGTTTTGAACTTTACTACCTACTATTAAAGGAACAGTTCAGCCAAAAATGAAAGTTCTGTCATTAATTACTCACCCTCATGTCGTTCCAAACCCGTAAGTCCTTCGTTCATCTTCAGAACCCACGTTAAGATATTTTTGATGAAATCCGAGAGTTTTCTGACCCTGCATAGACAGCAACACAACTACCATGTTTAAGGCCCAGAACGATAGTAAGAACATCATTAAAATAGTCCATGTGACATTAGTGTTTCAACCGTAATTTTATAAAGAGAATACTTTTTGTGTGCAAAGAAAACAAAAATAACAACTTGTTTCAACAATTTCAACATCTCAACTATGGAAATATGGAAGCTATGGAAGTCTGTTCCCACCACAGTTGAGAAAAATGATTCCATAATTCAGAATATTGAGAAACTTTCTCATAATAATGAGTTAATTATAAAATTCAGGAAATGAGTTAATAATAATATTCAGAAAAATATTCAGAAAGTCATATTTTTGACTTAGTTTCTTGTAATAACTTTATCGTAATAATGAAAAAACGTTCATAGTAATGACTTTGACTTTGTTTCTTATAATAATAAACAACTTTCTTGTAATAATGATTTAGTTTCTCGTAATATTGAGAAACTTTCTTAGAATAATGAGTTAATAAGAAATAATATTCAGGAAAAAAATCATTTAATTAGAAACTTTCTCGTAATAATGACTTAGTATCTCATAATAATGAGAAACTTTCTTGTAATAACGAAACTTTTTCGTAATAATGAGAAACTTGTCTCGTAATACCAAAAAACTTTCGTAATCGCGGAAAACTTTCTCGTAATAATGAAGAACTTTCTCGTAGTACTGAGAAACTTTCTTACTTTTGTAATAACAAGAAACTTTTTCGTAATAATGAGAAATTTTCTCATAATAATTACTTAGTATCTCGTTATGACTTAATGCCTTATAATAATGAGAAACTTTCTCATAATAATGACAGTTTTTTGTAAAAATGAGAAACTCATAGTAATGAGAAACTTTCTCATAGTAATGTCTTTCTCGTAATAATGATTACTATCTTGTATATGTAAAACTTTCTCATAATAGTGATTTAGTATTGTAATAATGAGAAACTTTCTCGTAATGAGAACATTTCTCATAATAATGACTTAGTATCTCATAATGATAAGAACCTTTTTTTTGTTACTACACTTTTACTATAATAAAACCATGGTTAATTTTTATAAGGGATGGCGGCTCATAAAATTAAATGAAATGACAATAGTACACGCATGCGTCGTGGTACTCTCCTGAACTCACGCAAGTCGTTATTTTTGTTTTCTTTGCGCACAAAAAGTATTCTCATAGAGTCATAAATGAAGATTGAACCACATATGTCACATGGAACGGCATGAGGGTGAGCAATTAATAACAGAAGTTTCATTTTTGGGTGAACTATCCCTGTAATACTTGACTCATTTTTATCTGGATAAATAATAGATATGCCGCTGCCACAGATTATCGATGTCTTTTGGAGAATAGCTGGGGATGTTTCCTCACGGAGCTCTTCTCATGCCTGCTTCAACTGATGTCTCTTTCCCTGCTGGCTTTTGATTGGTCCGTGGCTGAGATATTTTTGTTCTATGTTGCCATCCAGTGGTAAAATCTTTGAGGAAATTAAATGTGTTGTCAGGGGAAGAATACTATAGCTTGACAGTTCTGAAAAATCTGTTGGTACCATCGTGAATTATTTTGTAGGTCAAGCATAATTCTAAATTAATTGAATTAGCGTGACATAAAAAGATGAATACTGAATGTTTCTTAAGCAGCAAATCAGCAGAATTAGAATGATTTCCAAAGGATCATGTGACATTCAAGACTGGCGTAATGATGCTGAAAATTCAGATTTTCTATCACAGAAATAAATTATATTTAACTATATTTTAAAATAGAAAACAGACATTTTAAATTGTAATTTTTTTTTACTATATTTCTGTTCTTACAGTAGTTTTGATCAAAGAAATGCAGCTTTGATGAGCATAACAGACTTCATTAAACATTTTTTATCAATTCCCAACTTTATATATAGATATTTACATATATTTCATGAAATGGTTCAAATTTAATTTTGGCATTGTGACATTTTTTACGACAATACAATGGTGACAGGCAAACGTTCTTAATTGTTACAAAAATGCATATTAAAATAGTCTTTATGCAAAATTTCTTTATTTTTCAGGTGAAATTTAAATGATACATCTGGGATGCACCTATAAAATCCTATGAAAACATGACAAATGATTTACAGCAATTTCTATATTCATAACCAAATCTAATGAACCAAGCATGCTGATTTGATCATGTTTATTAAAATTACATTTCTCCAGCAGTGCACAAGAGGATTGTCTCTCCTGATGTGCCCCACTGCAGCTACAAAATAAAAACAAAATGAAAAAGACGGTACGATAAAAACGTGACATCACTTCAGTACTCATTCAGAGGCCATGCATCACAGTGAAGCTCCACAGGTGCTCCGTTACACTCGGTCCACACGACAAAACCAGAAGGGATTCTCATTTTAATCGCATGATGTCGCTCGCAGCGTGCTCGGGTGGATTGTGCTCCTTTTTTATTGCCAAGTTAAACAGCAGTAGCCACACAGCACCACAACATAGTACAATCAGATACTAATCAAAGGAGTGATTATCAACTTTGAGTGTCTATCTATATAAAAAAAAAACTCCTTTGGTTGAGTTCTATGTGGGAAAGAAAGGCAAAGTGTCCAAAGGTCATGTGCTGCCGCAGCGATCGTCTTTGAGACTCTTAAGGCGGGAGAGGACTTGAAAGGCAATGCGGTCTTGGCAGCGGGACTTGGCTGGCCTTTCTCTGCAGTGCTCCAGTGGTGACATTGTGTACGTGTGTGTGTGTGTGAGAGGGTCAGATTGCTGGGGACAAGGCGTCGGGATCAGGATCGTAATGGTGGCTGGGCTGAGGGTGGTTGGGGAGGATGTCTAGTTCGTCCACCTGAGGTCCGGGGTGCATCACCACTAGCTGGTCCTGAGGGATGTCTGCGGCGGCTGCCGCCAGGTTGGTGATGGACTTGCTTTTCACGCACTGGAAGTCTACATGTCGGCTTTTGCCCTCCTCTTTTTCCCAGGACATGCGGATGAAGGGCCGCTGGACGTAGTTGTAAATGACCTCAGGACGCCCGCCGGGTCGCTTCTTTACTTTCTCCTTGTAGGTCGGGTAACCTGGGGACAAACGTAGACATGGCATTAGCAAGGCGGCTAATTAAAGGGATAGTTTATCCAAAAGCCCTACACAAGATTATCACTATGCATGCTGTGTGTGCAGGGTCAGAAAGCTCTCAGATTTTATCAAAAATATCTTAATTTGTGTTCTGAAGATGAACGAAGCTCTTACGGACTTGAAACAACATGAGGGTGAGTAATTAATGACAGAATTTTCATTTGTGGGTGAACTATACCGTTAAAAGCACTAACATACATCAAACTTTACATATTCATTCTGAAGGTGTTCACAGATGTGTTTATTGCCATATTTTATACATTATATATATACATATATAGGGCTGACAAACAATGTATCGCATACAAAATAAAAGTTTGAGTTTGCGTAATATGCGTGTGTGTACTGTGCATAATTACTGTGTATATAAAAATACACACAAATTAATGTATATATTTAAGAGAAATATGGTATTTATGTACAAAGTATTTTTATTTATATAATACAAATTATATGAAAATTATCATAAATATATATACTTGTAAATATATATTAAATATATACATGAATGTGCTTTATATATATATATATATATAAAAACTGTGTTGACAGTATAAAAGGAGACATCCAAAGTCCCTTTTGTAAATATTTCTGAATAATTTTGAACCCAGCTTTTATCCAATGTTCAGATTTCTGTTCTGGAGATGTATGCAAATTAGATATAGATGAATTGAAGAAAATAACTTTTCAGAAAATTTGTAACACACACACACGTAAAAAAGTATGGTAAAAAGTATGGTTATATCTATTAGTTTTTTGTTTTAAACCCTTCTTCATCTGTGGTGTCTTGCCCTAAAGGGATAGTTCAACCAAAAATTTTAAATTTGCATTATTGACTGGTATTTTGGCCAAGTTTAAAAGCCTTAATGATGGATTTTCTACAAACACAGTTTGTCACTTGACAAGACATTAAAGTTGTTCACTTGCAGAACAACAATTTACAGATGATTTACTCACCCCCTTGTCATCCAAGATGTTCATGTCGTTCTTTCGTCACTCATAAAGAAATTGTTTTTTTGAGGAAAACATTTCAGGAATTTTATCCGTATTGTGGATTGCTATGGAGTCTGTGAGTTTGAACTTCCAAAATGCAGTTTAAATGCAGCTTCAAAGGGCTCTAAATGATCCCAGCCAGGGAATAAGGGGTCTTATCTAGCAAAAAGACTATTTATATACTTTTTAACCTCAAATGCTCATCTTGTCTAGCTCTGCATGTGCTCTGTGTATTTCGGTTCGAGAACGATTTTGAAGTTGGAGAGGAAAATGAGACACACCCTAACTGTACTGAACCGGAACACACAGAGCGCATGCAGAGCTGGACAAGACAAGCACTGGAGGTTAAGTATATAAATAGTCTTTTTATTATTTATTTTTTTTTTTTCTAAGAAAATAACCAATCTTTTTGCTACATAAGACCCTTATTCCTCGGCTGGGATCATTTAGAGCGCTTTGATGCTGCAGTTAAACCGCATTTTGGAAGTTCAAACTCATGGCAACCATAGGAATCCACTACATGGAGAAAATTCCTAATATGTTTTCCTCAAAACACAATTTCTTTATGACTAAACAAAGAAAGACCTGAACATTTTGGATGACAACAGGGGTAAGTAAATTATCTGTAAATTTTTGTTGTGGAAGTGAACTTCTCCTTTAATTGATGGTTTGTGGATTATTGTGATGTTTTTATCAGCTGTTTGGACTCTCATTCTGACGGCACCCATTCACTGCAGAGCAAGTGTAATGCTAATTTTCTCCAAATCTGTTCTCCAAATTAACTAAGAGAGATGGACGTTCTAAATGGCGGCAAAGACTGAGACAGAAGATAAATAATTGTTTAATGAAGTGCACACAAAAAGTATTCTTATAGATGTCACATGGACTATGTCCTTACTACCGTTCTGGGCCTTAAACATGTCAGTTACATTTCTGTCTATGCAGGGTCAGAACATCTTGGATTTCATCAAAAATATCTTAATTTGTGTTTTGAAGATGAACGAAGGTCTTACGGGTTTAGAACAAGATGACAGAATTTTCATTTTGAAAGCCATTTTTATTTAGTGTCTTACCTTCAATGCCCAATCGAATTTTCTTCAGTCCCCTGTCCTTCAGAACCGACTTGGCCACGTCTCTGTTTTCAATGTATTTGAAGAAGCGATATAGTTTTGTGCTGTATATAACTGCGTAACACAAAGACAAAACCATTAAGACCTTGAATCACACCTATACATTCCTTACAAACCTACACTGATCTTCAATACACCCAGTCTTTCCTGGCTAATAATAAAATTCTTGCTTATGTTAGTGTATTGCTATGTGGTCACTAGGGTGTTTATCTATTTTTATTATCTACAAGGTCAAAACAAGCTGCACGATTTGAGGTATCATTAATGTTTGTAGCAATATGGATTAAAGGTGTTCAAAAACCACATGCACACACCACTGATGACCACAATCAATCCCCTGAGAAATTACCCATTATGCATTAGCCATGTGATTGACATATAGACATCAGTGTGTAATTGAGGTGCATGTGAAGTAAACTGACTCTGTGAGTACTCCTCTCCCATCTGCGGTGGATACTCCTCATCCCAGTCCACCACATCGTCGTCGGTCAGCACCACCACATGACACTCCCTCTCTCCGCTCTGAGCGCTGGCCACCATCAGGGGCAGCACCATCTCCTCCAGATAGAACTCAAACTGCCGCCGAGCGCCGTCATTAGACAGCTCGTGCATGAGTGCACCTGTGTTATTCAAATCAGCTCATTACAATTCGGCAGCTGACTCGCTGATTCACTCCAGCCACATCATGACATACACATGATTAAACTAAAAAACCTGTACGCTCACAATGTAAACAGGTCACGCTAACAGCATCCAGTGACCCATATCTGACAATCACATCGGATACGGCACTGACCTACTTCTGCTCTCTCGCATCTACCATCCTCAGACATCCGAAACGCTCGGCACGCCGTGCGGTTCCGCCGTTGGCGTGACAATCAGAGCATTTTCCGCACAAAAAAACGAATCCGTTTAGTGCATTTGTCATGTTAATGGATACTCACTGAGGTCTCTGCACTTGATGGTGCTGTAGTCGAAGGCGATGCAAAGGTAGTCACATGCCTCTCTCAGCTCCGGGATGGAGATCCCATCAGGGCAGCGGATTATCCCTGATTTGTAGTAATCCTGCCGGTTAAAAGGGAGAGACGCCGAGGAAAAACAAACAGGCGGCCATTACTGAAGCAGCACTTATTCCAAAGAGAAGCAAATGGCTCCGATGCCAGGCACACAGACATACACACACACACCCCCTGCTTTTCCCACTCTTCACAAGCACTGATCCATTTAAAGCCAGCCAAACGTGGAAAGAGCTCAGCATACAGACAGCATGAAGACGCTCAACAAAACACTTCACTGAAAAAAAGAGAAAGGTTCAGTATGGCTGTTATTTGTGTAGTGCTGTCTAATGTGTGCTGTCCTGATTTTTCCACTGAGCTGAGCCTCACGCTAGAAGCTTAACCCTTTTAATGCCGCAGAGATGGGTTTGTAACAAATGCCAAATTTGTCCAAATTGGGTTTTTTTTTTAAATTAAGCACTGCTGTATACAAAACGTCAATTAGAAAATTACAATATTTCAATGTATATATATATAAAAAACTCTAAAAATTTTGCATGTTTTGTATGTATGCGTGCGTGTATTTTAGTATGCATAATAAATATACAATGTACACACACATATTGTATACAAACAAATTGATCATAATTAATCGTTTTGGAGCCCTAAAAAAAAAAATATATATTTTTTTAATCACCTTATGAATTTTTTTTTTCTCTAATTCAGTTTTATATTTACCAAATTCTGTGTTTTTCATTAATTTTCTGGATTCCATTTTAATGGTTTCATTAAATATCTAATTAATTGATTTTATTTAAACAATTGATTGAATTGATTTTATTTTAAAAAAGTATTATGCATTTATTTATTTATTTATTTATTAATGAAAATTAATTTATTAATTTATTCAGAAATACTGTGTTGTGTATTTACATTTTTCTGGTAAATAAATTCTGGTAAATAATTGTTCTGGTAATGTTTCTTTAATAATAATAATAATAACTTATTATAATATTTGTATTATTAGTAGTATTAATATCATTACATTAAGTAATATATTTCTGTCACAGTTTCTTCAAGTTAAACCAAACTTTTATTTTGACGAGTTGCTGTGAAAACCCTTAAGTTTCTGTTTGTATATATAACTATAGTTTTCTCAAAAGAAACTGTAAAAATCTTATTAAGTGAGTCTCAGAGCAGTTCTAGAGATTATGTGTATGTTTTCATGTACTCATATATAGAGGCGGAAGAGGATGAAAACACGCACTTCAGTATGTGCGTAACAAAATCTCACATCTGAATGATCCATCTGATTATTTGTAAAGATGAATAAATTCTTCTTCAGACAACTAGTGGATCTTGAAAATGTGAAGATATGTACATTCATAATATAAAAGCCCTGCAAAACCTTCAATCATCCAAGGATCAGGACTATCTGTTTTATTAAATATGAATTGAATTTAAGATCAGTAATGTGATCAGGCAAAAACAGAAGACAAAACATGGTGGTACTGACTCTGAAAATAATAAAGGAAACCGAAGAAACCAGACAGCGGGGAAAGCATTCTGCTGAGTTGCCATTTTTCTATGAGAAATACATCTGCAATGGGCTTTAACAAAACAGTGCGCTTTATGCTGAAGTCATGTGAATTTTGATACTGCAGTCTAATCCGGCACTTAATCAATATGCGGTGCACTAGGCCAAAGAGATATTTAAAACCTCAATAAAGCTTTTCAAAGCATGGTGCACTCACCAAAATGGCTCTGAACACGGTGGAGCTGATTCCCTCTGCAACCTCATACTCTCCCTTTTCATTAGGACGCGTGAAGTTGTGCTCCCGTCCAGATCCAAACATCCTTTAAAACAACACCCACCAGTTATTTATTAAAACACTGACACAATATGGCAAAGCAAATGATTCTGATGAAGCAATAATAAACAAGACGTGACCCAAGTTCATCCTACCTGCCGAGCATGGTGTTGGGTTGGGCAGTGAAGAGGGATGGGTCGACCACAAAACGTGTGTTGTCTACAATCAGAGTGACTCGCTCGGCAGTCCGCAAACTGCGAGGGCCCTCCTTGACGTTTTCGCACACGTAGATCATGTCGGAGCTGTGGGTTTTGCCATGAGGGTCGCCATAGAACAGGCTGGAGGTGCATGGTTTCTGAGGCCTGGGACTCGTGGAGCGCGATGAGCAGCCTGAATCCCGTTCACGGTCTAAGAAATCAACACAGAAGTTAGACAGTAGTCAAGTGAAGCAATATACAGTTTGCGAAGTTGCAGCTTGAGGTTTTAAAGTGATAGTTCACCCAAAAAATGAAAATTCTGTCATTAATTACTCACTCTCATGTTGTTCCAAACCCGTAAGACCTTCGTTCATCTTCAAAACACAAATTAAGATATTTTTTATGAAATCCAAGAGCTTTCTGACCCTACATAGACAGCAACGCAACTGACACGTTCAAGGCCCAGAAAGGAAGTAAGGACATCGTTAAAATAGTCCATGTGACATCAGTGGTTCAACTGTAATTTTATAAAGCTATGAGAATTCTTTTTTTTGTGGGCAAAGAAAGCAAAAACAACAACTTTATTTAACTATTTTTTCTCTCATCTGTGTCAGTCTTCAACGCATATTCACAAAAGTATCACAATGCATGCGTGTGGTGCTGCTGGCGTTGAATAAAGTCGTTATTTTTGCTTTCTTTGTCAGAAAGCTCTCGGATTTCATTAAGAAACTTCTTAATTTGTGTTCTGAAGATGAACGAAGGTCTTACGAATTTGGGATGACATGAGGATGATTAATTAATGACAGAATTTTCATTTTTGGATGAACTATCCCTTTAAATTAAATAAATTTCAAGTAAATTTTGTTCTTTTAAACTTTATTAAGTAATCCTAAAAAAAGTACACAGTTTCTACAAAAATATTAAGCAGCACAATTTTTTAAACAATTTTTAACATCAATAATTTTTTTTTTGCATGCCAAATCAGCATATCATAATGATTTCTGAAGGATCATGTGACACTGAAGACTAAACTGCTGAAAATACAGCTTTGCCATGACAGGAATAACATTTTAAAAAACACTGAAATAAAAAACAAATTTTAAAATGTAATAATATTTGATGTAAAATGTAATAATATTTCACAACATCACTGATTTGATCAAGTGCACTGATCAAAAAACATAAAAAATTATAAATAAATAAAAAAAAAACAACACAAAAACTGACTGACCATAAACTTTTATTGATAAATAAATAAATATTTTGTTAGTATACATATAATACAGTTACTGCATATATAATATGCATTATCTGTAAAGAATTCATTATAGTAATTTAATAGATATTATATAATGTTATATAATTATATAAATACAACTAATTAATATTAATATACACTACTCAAGTTTTTGAGATTTTTAATTTTTAATGCTTAAAGAAGTCTTTTCTGCTTACCTGCATTTATTGCAAAGTACAGCAAAAACAGTAAAATTTTAAATATTTTAAAAAGTAATTTATTTCTGTGATTTCAAAGCTGAATATTAGCATCATTTCTCCAGTCACACAATCCTTCAGAAATCATTCTAATATTCTGATTTGCTGCTCAAAAAACATGTATTATTATTAGTATTAATTTCTATAATTTCTTTCTATAATAAAGAAATTATAAAAATACAAATACTGACTCCAAGCTTTTGAATGTTATAGTGTATAATGTTACAAAAGCTTTTTATTTCGAAAAATGCTGATCTTTGGATCTTTCTATGCATCAAAGAATCTGAAATGTACTCAACTGTTTAAAATATTGATGATGATAATAATAATAATAATAATAATAATAATAAAAAGGTTTCTTGAACAGCAAATCAGCATATTAGAATGATTTCTGAAGGATCATGTGACACTGAAGACTGAAGTAATGATGCTGAAAATTTTGCTTTAATCACAGGAATAAATTACATTTTTAAAATATATTCAAATAGAAAACAGTTATTTTAAATAGTAAAAATATTTAAAAATGTCACTGTTTTTGCTGTACTTCGGATCAAATAAATGCAGTCTTGGTAAACAAAAAAACATGAAAAATCTTATTGTTCAAAAACTTTTGACTGGTAGTGAATGCTTAGTACTGAAATAATATAAGAAATGTATTCTGAAATATTTGACAGCATTTAAATGATACAGAATGAGCAACCCAAAGCTCACCGCTGAGGGGCTGGCGTATAGGTGAGGTGACGTTTCTGATGCAGGGGGTCAGCTGTCCTTCGCCTCTCTCGTGTGAAGAATCCCTGGAGCGATCGCCAGAGCGCCGTCTCTCCCTAGAGTGGTCCAGGGGGCCTCCTCCTCCTCCGCTGGCTCCGTGCAGGCTCATATTCACCAGCTCACTCTCCAGCTGAGATCCACGCGGCTGACCACTGCCGGGAAAAGCCAACACACAGTCAGAAACACACGTGAGCATTCGTCTAGTGAGGGAGGGCTGGTCCGAGTGCATCTCCGCAACGTGAGGAACTTGCCGAATGCCTACGATAAACTTACATGAACTCAGGGCTCTAAAAGAGATGCTGAGTGCAGAAAGCGTGATGACAGCAAAGCGCAATTTCTCACCATTTCCTGCAAACCTGCAGCATGAAACAAAAGGACAGCAGCGCAGGTTCACTTTCAGCACAGCCTCATCTGTCAACAAGCCGCTGTATTGACCCGTGTAATCACAGATGATTCAAACTCATTCGTTTTTATTTTATTCGCCTCACGTGCTGTGCCTGGGAGAAAAAGTGACTGGGGTTTAATTTTAACCTAATCCTTTCAGGCGACGGCCTACATTAAAAATTCAATACTTCTTATAATTTAATTTAGAAATCCAGGACAAAAAAAAAAAAAAAATCTAAAATAAACCCACAGAGAGAAATATTCACAAAACTAGCCCTTGTCTCTTCCATTTTGTATTATAACATAAACTGCACTGACTAAAAGCATTTTTAATAATAAAATTAAATTATATTAAAAAATAATTTTATTTATTTATTTATTTAATTTATTTGTTTGTTTTTGTAATTTATATAGTTTTTCTTTATATTTCTGTATGGATTTTATTATTTTTTGTTTCAATTTTAGTTTTAATTCTAAAGTAAAATGAGAAATATTCCCTTGAAATTATATAACTAATGTTTCTTAATACTTTATTTTATTTCAAGTAACAAGCTAGTTAGATTTATTTACTATTATTAACTATTACAACTCTGACAGTAACAATAATAAATACATAATGCTATAAAATATAAATAAATCCTTTGTAAATCCAGACATCATTTAAAGCCTCCAGACTGCTTATGCCCAGACCAGGTTCTGTTAATTTTTTCTTGCATTAATGCTCATTCCCCAGGGGGCTGAAACAGGATCACTACAAGACAGATGCCCTTGAAGCAAGGAGACTGGAGTGCAGCTTCAGTCTACAGACCAGAGAAGAAAACAGTTAAAAACACAGTTTTTGTGGTCTTCGCACAGAGCCGGTACGCCTTTTTCTTCCCCTGCACTGAAAAACATAAAGGGTCCACTGAAGCGTGCACGGGCAGAATATTCTGTTTGAATAAATGATGAATAGGCTGGAAATAGGGCTTGTTTTATCCCGGTGAAAGTGCTGCCCAATATGGACCCCTCGATTTATTTTGACTCTCATGACTGCACCAGCTAAAAAGCTTTGTGACCCCATTAACTAACCAGAGCGTGACCAGAGCCCACGGCACTGCCATACTCAACAGCAGCTACAAATTCAATAAGTTGTGCTGCATCTGTTTTGCAGCGAGTTTTCCCACCTGATGCAGAGCTTTACACAGTAAAACCCAAAACTTCTCTGCAAGTGGAAAAATGGAATGGAGCGCAAAGTCTAGTGTGACCTTTACAGTTCCTATCAGACACAGATTGGCCATTTTACAGATACTAACACTGTATTTAATCTAGAAATTTCCGACAGATGGCACCCAGTGGTGGGTCTCTAAAGAGTTACATGCTGTGTATTTGATAGGAAACAAAGGTGTTCACAGATTAAGTCTTTTGTTTTATGTATTGTTTGAATAATTACTGATAACCGTTTATTCTCAAGTAAAAATAAAATGAGATGATTAACAATACACAAAACAATGTTTAACATAATTTAGTCAATTAAGTAGCATAATGGCTTAAACAGTATTAACAATAGTCATTATTACTGTTATTATTATAGTATCAATTAAACCATAAAAATTATTACAAAATATTATTAACACTAATATTGGAACAATTTAAAAGTGTGTGTGTGTGTGTGTGTGTGTGTGTCAAATAAGAATAATAGTCAAATATACAAATGATTATAAATATTGGAACAATTTAAAATTCTATATAATATATAAAATATGCTCTAAAGCTTATTTCATTGTGTAAAACATGATAAATAAATAATTGAATTAAAACAACTTGTAATACAATGTTGTATATAAAATAATATAACGGCTTAATATTGAGAACAATATAAATTTTTACTATTATTATTATAGTATTAATTAAACCGTAAAAATTATTATTGCTAAATATTACTAATATTGGAACTATATAAATGACTTATAATACAATGTAGTATGTAAAATAATATAACGGCTTAAATAATATGAAGAATAATAGTTATTATTACTATTATTATTATTATTATAATATCAGTTAAACCATAAAAATGATCTTTACTAAATATTATTAATACTAATATTGGAACATCTTAACATTATATATAATATAAAATATACTCTAAATGTTATTTCATTGTGTGAAACTTAAATAAGTAATTGACATATAACTACTTACAATAAAATGTAGTATAAAAAAAATAATATAACAGCTTAAATAATATTAAGAATAATAGTTATTACTATTTTTATTATTATTATTATTATTATTATTATAG
Organism: Labeo catla; assembly: GCA_012976165.1. Classification (NCBI taxonomy): domain Eukaryota; kingdom Metazoa; phylum Chordata; class Actinopteri; order Cypriniformes; family Cyprinidae; genus Labeo; species Labeo catla. The sequence goes on along the minus strand of VONZ01000713.1, from coordinate 36,314 downwards.
TATTAAACTATAAAAATGATTATTACAAAATATTAATATTAATATTGAAACAATATAAAATTATATATAACAAACGTTATTTAATTATGTAAAACAAATAAATAAGTAAATAAATACTATAATACAATAAATAAATAAATAAATATTATAATACAAATGTAGTATATAAAATAATATAACGGTTTAAATAATATGAATAATAATAGGTATTATTACTATGATTATTATAGTATCAATTAAACCAAAAAAATAATTACAAAAGATTAATAATTTTAATATTGGAACAATTTAAAATGATATATAATATATAAAATATACTCAATTAATATAATGGCTTAAATAATATTAAGAATAATATGACTATTAATATTATTATTAGTTTATTAGCAGTAGTATCAGTTTATTATTAATAATAATTATTATTTTTATTATTGCTATTACAAAATATTCTACTAATATTGACAAAATTATAAACATAATTAAATTGTTATATATAAACTACCTATTTTTTATTGCTATACTCTAAATATTATTTGTGTAAAACAGAATAATTCAAATAAAACAACTCATAATGCAGTGTAGTATATTGTGCAATGGTGTAAAAAAATAAATTGTTAAAATAATGGTTTTGAATATTATTTAACACACTCTAAAAAAAAAAAAAAACAAACATGTTTCAGCTGTTAAAAAAATTAAAAACACTATGCAAACTACTGTACTACCAACACTTCTCAGCCGCTTCCTCGCACTTGCTATCTGATTGATATTTTAGCTGCCAAGATCCAAGCCATTAATGCAATGGTGAAACCTGAACTTCAGCTGTACCCTTTAAGTACCATCTGAGCAGTCTGATGACTCCCTAAGCAGCTCACAGAAATTCATTCAGCACACAGGACGGCCTCATTCAGCTTCAGAGTACAGATCATTTCCCAGATCCACTGCCAATCACATGCACGACTATATAATTACAAGTCAAGATCATGTTTTGCTTCTCTATTGCATCAGCCCAAAAATGTGCCAGGCAGAAGTAGCCCACAACGAATTGAAACGACGGCATGTCTGTGGTGTCTCCGGACCCCTCAGGGGACAAGATCAGATTCTTGACAAGAGGAGCCGACAAGATCAGTCCTTCTGAAAATCAACCAGCACGATTACAAGACAAATACACAAGTGACTTTTGTTTCAAAGTCACAATAAGGGCTCACAATCCGTTCTGTTACTTACAGAGAAAGTAGCATCAATAATTCAGCACACTGCTGACACCGCTCCTCTAATGTTAAACAGCAAGACAATGCGTTTCTGAAGCGCACTGCCTGCAGATACGCGTTCAAATGACGCATACAACTCATTTCTAAACGACAGAATATTTAATGAGGGAGCTGCATCGGTAATAAAACTTATTAAGCGTTTTCTTATATCCTTAGGACTTTCCTAAGCCAAACATCCCTGTTTCAAGACTCATTCACACAGTGAAGCGCGTGTACGTACCCGCCTGTCTTTAAAACAAAGCAGCAGGGCAGCAGCTGATGAATGAACGCACAAAGGACGCGCGCTCCTTCGCACAACGAGGGCTTGCCAGGCGACTTAGCAGCATCCTCGGGCATTACTTTCAAACTTCAGCATAATGCGACATAAAACTTGTTCGCTGCGAAGACAGCCTCCAAATGCTGCTGTTTGGAAAGAAAGGACGCCCTCAGGTAGCATCGGCGCGACACACTGTAGGACGGTAGCATAGTAACCTGACGGAGACGCACGCCCGAGCATGAATGGCTGGCCGCTTTTTCCGCTACTGTGGCACGCTGAGGCTGCCTCGATGACGTAGGCCGACCCTTATAACATCTCCTGATATTGTAGATTCGCTCATGCACGATAACACAATAGGCTGATGAAAGAGACGGCGTGATGGGAAGGAGCGCGGCAGTCATGCCGATGGTAAAATGAACCCGGTGAACCTCCCCGCAACCGAGTGTTAAAAGCGTTATACAAGACTTCTTAGAATGACCTTCTATTCTGAATATAGTACAAAGCTAACGTAAAGGAAAAGAAAAGTGAGTGTTGTAATGCGCAATCTGCCGTGAATTTAAATCAATCGCTGTGTTTGTTTGACATAAGCGCTGTTATTTTATAACCTTTAACGTTACCTATCCTTGACCATAAATGTATGGTTGTGACGGACTAGATAATTAAATAATATAAGAAAATGATGACAAATGTACTGAAAAGAATGTCTTAAGATGTGCTTTTTTACCCTTCCTTTCATTCATAAAGAAAGGCTTTTATGGCCATTGTTTCCGACTACATACTGACAAGCTGTTAATTTCTTAATGGCCAGCAGGTGGCGCTGACACACAAAGGCGAACAGGTTTACGGAGGACCAAACCTGAAGATAGATAGATAGACAGACAGACAGACAAAGTTAGAAAATAAAGGAATAAATGATTTGATAAAATATAATTTATTTGTAATAAATTTAATATTGACTTTATTTTTTATTAACTTGTTTATTATTTTCTGTATTTATTTTTTACATTTTTTTATTTGTAACTTTTATTTTACTTATTCTTTAATTTATTTTTTTATTATTTTATATAATTTTTTAAGCATTTAATTATTTTATATTTACATTTATTTATTCTTATATTTATTTATTACCATGTGTATTTATTTCCAGATTTATTTATTCGTTTAGACAGACAGACAGACAAATAGACAGATAGATAGATAGATAATAAATAAAGGAATAAATGATTTGATAAAACAAATATAATTCATTTGTAATAAAATTTAATCTTGAACTTATTTTTTGACTTATTTATTATTTTCTGTATTTATTTTTACATTTTTTATTTTTAACTTTTATTTATAAATAGATAGATAGAAAATAAATAAAGGAATAAATTATTTGATCAAACATATTCATTTGTAAAAAAAAATGTAATCTTTAATTTATTAACTTTATTTATTATTTTCTGCATTTAATTTTACATTTTGTTACTTATTCAAACATTTATATTTTTGATTATTGTATATTATTTTTTTATGCATTCATTTATTTTATATTTATGCATTTATTTATTTTTATATTTATTTATTCCCATGTGTATTTATTTCTAGATTTATTTATTCATTCGACAGATAGATAGATAGACAGACAGACAGACAGACAGATAAAAGAGACAGATAGATAAAAGGAAAATAAAGGATTAAATGATTTGATAAAACAAATATAATTCATTTGTAATCAAATTTAATCTTGAATTTATTTTTATTTTTATTTTTTTTTTTTTAACATTTATTATTTTCTGTATTTCTTTTTACATTTTTATTTTTGACTTATTTACTTATTCTTTAATTTATATTTTTAATTATTTTATATACATTTTTTATGCATTCATTTATTTTTATATTTATGCATTTATTTATTTCTTATTTTTATATTTATTTATTCCCATGTGGCCATCATACACTACATGACTGAGGATCATACACTACCAGACTTTCAAGTTGTTCCAATCACAACAAACTCATGCAGAAACTTGTGCCTTGTTGCTAAGAGAAGATTGACAAATGAAAACAACATGTATTCTAAAATCAGCTGAAAATGTCAAATATGTTTGATATCCTCCGATTGGATGGAATCAGAGTCTGAAGCTAAAAAATAGGAGTCTGTGACCATCATACATTACATGATTTTCTGTTATGTGTTGTGTAGACAAATCTGCAGACTAGCTCTGTCTTTCATCATCTAGCATTAACTTCTCCAGACTTTAAATCAGTAAAAAAAAAAAAAAGGTGCAAAAATCGCATAGTGTATTCCAGGCTTAAACTGAGGGTTCACTCAGATGCTCATAAATGGCCTTATGTGGCCATATTTAATTTGAAAGCTTGGCTGCGAGGGATAGAAATACATTGCATTTAATAACACTTCTTAATTATGAACACACTGGTTTGTAGTGCAAACAGTTTTACTGTTTAAAGCATGTTGTTAATCTTCTCGTTACTTCCCTATAGCAGCTAATGAACCGGAAGTCTCGCCCATAGGCTTACTTCTGCATTGAAGAATGAGGTGTATAGAAATCAGTATACATACCAAAACAACCAGCTCAATGCATATAGGTATTCATCAGGTACAGTATAAGTACACATAAAAAAATTGTAAAGAAACAATCTCTCAACTAATGCTGCAAACTATACAGGAAACCTTGTCAATTGGTACATTACTATAATATTAAAGAGTCTAAATTCAATAGCTATTTATTTATTAGATACAGTAATCAACACTCAGAGATTCTATTTAAGAATCTAATCTTTTTTTTTTTTTTTAGGTAATAAAAATGAAAATTGATTAATATCATCAACTCAGCCCCATATATAAACTAAACTATATAAATAATGGATTTAGCATTTGGAGTGAACCACAACGAATCTGACTTTAAAAGAAATTTCACATCCACATACTCCAAATGTGTCTGATAGTTCAGTGTTTCACAGAAAATCCATGCAGCAGGAGGACACTCATGTGACTGGGAAACTCTGAATCTCTGTTATTATCCAGTCTTACCTTGAGTATCTGCAGATCCTCCTAGACCGACACGTCGTCTTTTGATCCCAATTTTCTGAATCGCTAGAGTGGCTGTCATAAGAGATGGAGCGTCCTGCCATCTCAAGAGAGCTGATATTACAGGACCTATGAGCCTTCGGATCTCATATCCTAGCAGGGCGAAAAGAATTGAAACAATGTTTTCATTCCATCTGTTGCCAAAACTTGCTATAATGCTTTTAATGTATTATTTTCTTTTGTCAAACTGCATCATTTTATGCAAGATTTTATGTGCACAAATAAGTTGCAAGAAAAATGTAACTGCGGTATGATTAACATCTAGGTAACACTTTATAATACCGTTCATAAATAAATCATTGACAAACATTACATAATGATTAACAGATCATTAGATAATATATTAGCAACTCATAGCTATAAATATAATCATTATTTAATGTAAAATGAAATGCTTACAAATATCATTAAACTTTCAATTCATATGATCATGCATGATTTTAACAGATGTTATACAATTATTAATAGCTTCATTAATAAATCATTAACAAACATACAATGCTTAACGCTGGATCATTAGTTAATGCTAACAAATGTCATTAAACTTTCAATTCATGCAATCATGGACATTTTCAAATGATTTTAATAGAAATAATACAATGATAACAAGTTTATTTTTTAATGTACTTTTGAATGCTAACAATTGTCATTAAACATCTGTTCACATATTACCCAATGCTCTTTTTTTTTTTGCAAATGTGAACAAAATTAGCTTAATTAGTCATTTTAAGCACTTTACAAACAACTAATGTTAACATATTATTCATTATATCATAATCACAGTCTGTAAAGGTCATATATTTGGTCTTTGTTTGTTGTGTAGACTTCTGTTATTATCACAAATCATTTATTAATTATTTGTTTGTTTTTGCAGTACCCAATCTAATGATCGTATGAATTGAAAGTTTGATGACATTTGTAAGCTTTTTAATTTACATTAAATAATTATCTGCTAATCATTAGGTAAGGTTTATTATGTTTAGTAGTAAACATTAACAAGCACATTATCTCATGTTTTTGGCAATTTGAATATATATTAACTAATGATCTGTTAAGCATTATATATGCCGGTTAATGATTTATTAATTTAAGTTATTATAAAGTCTTACCAAAATTGAATTTGAATGTGTGTGATAATTAAATGTTAAACACACAATGTGTGTAATCATAATTTTGAACAAATAAACTAAAAATTCCTCGTGGCATAAAATAAGAATCCTCTAAAAATTATATAAGATTTAACTGGATAAACTACTGCTACAAGATTTTTGTATATAAATTTGATTCCTAGAGCTCTGTTGGATATTGCATAATGTTTATTAGTATTGCACTTGTTGTTCTGGAAAGTTTTTCTAATGGACAATTAAAACTGGACCGCTTTTTCTGTTCTATATATAAATAATGTTTTATTTTTATTATTATTCTTTAAGAAACACAAGAAGGACAATTTCACAAGTGTTCGTTTAAATATTTGTTGAAATATTATCAAACATAGTTTCCAAAACCGACCAAGTACTCAAACCTAGGTAACCTGATTCACCAAGCTATCTAGTTAGCTTATTAGTTAGCGTTTAAACGCTAAACAAACACAGACGATCTCTCACCTGTCTCTTGAACTTTCTCCGCAATGTGTACGCTTGATCTTTCTGCCAGAAGTTAATAGCTAGCATGAATTTACTTCAGCTTATTCCTTCACTATTGACGATGGGACACAATGTTGACAGATACGAGCATGCTACATGGCTAACCAAGGAAATAAGTAAACTAAGCCGAATATCGCGAGAACACGCGGGACGTCGCCATAGAAACCATCTTGCGTACAATCAGCTGCTGTGGCTGAACACGCTGCTTTTGAGATAATGCTGCCATAAAAGGCGCGATACAAAAATAGAATGCGGAGGGTGTATTGAAATAATCTTAAAATACAGAAGTAGAATAAAAACAAAAATAGAAGTAGAAATAAATGTAAAGAGCAGGTTAAATTAATTTATGCATAAATAACATAAATGTAGGGTGCGTGGTTTGAGACTTTTAACACAACAGTGAACAATGTTTTTTTAAAAATGTTTATTTTATATTGTCATCATAAATCGAAGACACTCAAAATGACTTTTCTCTTTTTCTTTTCTTAAGAAACATTTGGTCCGACTGCTCGTTTACTTTTTTCTGTGTTTAGTGTAATAGATCTAGCCTATGTTAATGAATAAATACATAAGAGAGCTTTGAGCTGTCACGGCTTAGCCGCTAAAAACTGATGGAAACTACATAAAAAATATAAATAAATCATGTATAAAAAAAATAAATATTATTAATACAATTTTTAAGGCTGAATAGAATGGCTTGACTTCAGTCCCTGAATTCACATTAATCCAATTCTGTTTTTACGATGGGTTCATAAGACTTTCCAGAACAGCAATGATATCTTCAGCTTCCCTTGGATTTAGATTCTTCAGTTTTGGAATAATATCTGGAACAAGTGCTGTTTTCTCTTCGTTTTTCTTTGAGGCCGTGTGGATTTCCTGCAGTTTCATCTGTAGCCAGTCTTGCCTCAGTTCCACATGTTTATGCACCCCGAGGTTGTGCATAAGCTGGACTTCATTGATAGCCCTTTTGCTTTTGATGAGAGAGGGAAAAAAACATTAGAATACATAAAAAATGTTTCTGAATTTCAATAATAATAATAATAGTAATAATAATGTACTTACCAAAGTGGCTTGCTATCTGCATGTGTTGAATAGAATAATATGCAGATGGAGAAAAGCAGAATTGTTTTCTCCAAAAGTCCAAGACTGATGAAAACCATTTTATAAATCTGTGAATTAAAAATAAATGCGTTTATGGTAGCTAATCATAATTTTAATTGTAGCAAAATTACTATATAGAACTAAATATATCGCGAAGATTAAAAAAAAGTAATATTTTAAAATAAAACAACAATATAATTTATTAATAGGTCAACTCACCACTTGGTATTGAGTAACAGGTTGCAGGAGTTCGTGCATCAGCCTATCAGTTCACATTAGTGTTGGTTCACAGTTCACGGTGTGAGCTCCTTTTATAGCCCCCGCGTCCATTGATGAGCCGCCTTCATTATTAGTGATGATGTCACTCCGTGCCGTGATGAAGAATGCGTGTGACAACAGCTCCAATAATTCAACCCTCGTTACCTTCACTTGAAAACCCGCCCCTGAATTTGAACTTCTATGTGTAGTGGTACGATTTCCTTAGGCTACCGACCTCAACCAATAAGTACACAAACAAATAAATGTAATAAAATACTAAAAATAAATAAATAAAAATAAAAATAATTCTAAAGGGGAAAATGTTAATACAGAAAAAATGACTTAATTTTAGTTTGGTAGCCTTAGTAGAGCCAATTTAAATTAGGTAGCAAATTTATTCTATTCTATTCTATTCTATTCTATTCTATAACTATTTTCTGCCTATGATTTTGTATGATTTTTACTATGATCTACATGTTTCGCCAACACTGTAACATTAGGAAAGGCTGCATAAATTGTACATATTAATATACAGATTTTGTATTATATAATACATGTATATATATATATATATATATATATATATATATATATATATGCATACATACATACATACATACATACACACATAATTTGTGACCCTGGACCACAAAACCAGTCAAAAGTGTCAAAAAAAACTTTAAACTGAGAATTCTACATGATCTGAAAGCTGACTAAATAAGCTTTCTATTGGTGTATGGTTTGTTAGGATAGGGCAACTCGAGATACAACTATCTGAAAATCTGGAATCTGAGGGTGGAAAAAAAAATCTAAATATTGAGAAAATCAGACTAAATTCCTGCCTCAGCCCAATCAAAAGTACCAGCACTTACATAGAAACCTATACAAAGTAGGCAGAAACAAATGCAAATTTTAAAGACATATGTCAGATGGATTTAGAGGCTTTTGCATCTGACCTCTTCCTATATAGATTGTATGTGTATATATATATATATATATATACACAAAACCCTGCTAAAACCCTACATATTCAATTATGTATACATATGTATATTTTTATACACACACACACACACACACACACACACACATATATACAATAACAGACAATAACAGACTAATATGCAAGAGACTAATAGATAGATGCATCTATCTGGATCAATAAAAACTTTCCGGATTTCCTCTGAAATTGTACAGAAAAAATACATATTCATAAATTGTAACTAGCAGCTGGTACACGTTTTCTCTATCAGGTGGTCATCCAGCCGAGAACCTGCTGCAGTCACAGGTGTCCAGAGGGGCACCCGGGGAGGTGGATGGCTCTGTCCTACTTTTATGGCCACTGGATGACAGATTAGGTAACTATGAGCGAAGTTTTCTAAATGTAGCCCAGGAATGGCTATGTCATGACACAGAGAGTGTGTTTGAGTACCTAAACAGGTCTGACCCGTAGATCTTACCTCGTGGTGTGGTTAGGGTTTCTCTCCAAGCTATGGGCTTCTGGCTCGAGAAGAAATGGGGTATGACGACAGGGAGCAAGCGGTCCGATGACATCCGAGGCAATAAGCGTCGCTCCGGTCTGTAAATTACAGAGGACGAGATCGTCACCCAATATCTGCGTTTTAATGCAATAACCAGCAAAGTGCATGCAAGCTGTATCCAATACTGCTTATTCTAGAGATGTTCACTGCATCTTGTGCACTGCACCTGTCCATGAGCTACTGTTTCATCCTCTGGCATTCTGTAAAACAAACTTCGCAGGTGGCAAGCAATTAAAGTTGTTTACATACCAGATTCGCAAGATTTATGGCTGACAAGGCCTGCGTGTTGAAGATGTTTGACCCCATCCTGGTCTTTTGCAGCACTGTGTATGGGCTGAAGTGAGCATGGCCTGTTTAGATGACACCCACCAAACAAATAGACCTTTGACCCTTGCATGAGATCCCTAGCACAGTCCTAACAATCCTCAGCAGTATTTAGACCCTTTGGTGGCAGGAGGGGGGACCTTTCAACCCCAGAACTGTAGTTCTCATTACCTCATGCTTTATCAATGCAGGTCATGTCATCGGCAGTTTGTGTTACCACTACACATGATTATTCAGGAGAATTTAGGGGGAGATATCAAGTCACCTAAGGACATCCAATGCAATCATGCCACGGGTGTAAAAGCCATGCAGGTCCTTGTGACACAGTGAATTGAATCTATATTAAGTGCCACCATGTGGCTACTTTCGGTTTTTCTCAAGGTTTATTGAGTGGTAAAATTATTATATTACATGAGCTGACTCGAATACAACATTTCATGACTGAAATGAATGGTGATAAATGTTAATAGCTGGCACCTGAAAGGATCTGACAGCAAACATTCTAATCTTAAAAAGAGAGTATTGTCATTAAATATTGGTTCTGAAACATTTTAAGATTCATAGTCATATTTTAGAAAATGTAATTTGTGTAACATTATTTTATAGTGATTTTACTGTTTTTCTGATGTACCACATTAAAATAAAATGCAACAGAATTTGCTTTTTATTGAAAAAAAAGTTTGATGTTTGGAAGAATGGAATAGAACAGGAAAGGATAGGATAGAATAGGATAGAATAGATAGACAGGATATTATAATAGAATAGAATAGAATAGAATAGAATAGAGACAGGTCTGGCAGGTATTTTTGCATTTACAGCTATAATACATAGTATAAAGACAGAAAAAATATGTACAATGTGCAATGTATTATAACAGAATAGAACAGAGACACCTGGCATGTATTTTTGTATTTACAGCTATGATACATAGTATAAAGACAGAAAATATGTACAGTGTGCAATATATTAGCATATAACAGAACTGAATAGAAAACAGTCAGGTCTGGCATGTATTTTTGTGTTTACAGCTATGATACATTGTTTAAACAGAAAATTTATATGATGTGCAATGTATTAGAACAGAATAGAATAGAACATAGACAGATGTGGTGTGTATTTTTGTATTTGCAGTTACAATAAATAGTATAAACAGAAATTATGTATAATGGACAGTGTAATAGAACAGAATAGAATAGAATAGAAGAGAGACAGGCCTGGCATGTATTTTTATATTTACTACTATTATACATAGTATAAAGACATGAAATGTGTACAATGTACAACATATTAGAATAGAATAGAATAGAATCTAGACACATCTGGCATGTATTTTTGCATTTACAGCTATGATACAATATATAAACAATCTGTACCATTGTATTGTATTACAATAGAATAGAATAGAATAGAATAGAATAGAATAGAGTAGAACAGAATAGAATAGAGACAGATTTGGTGTGTATTTTTGAACTGACAGCTATGATACATAGTACAAACAAATGATGTACAATGTGCAGTGTATTAGAACAAAATAAAATAGAATAAAACAGAACAGAATAGAATACAGACAGGTTTAGACCTGTATTTTGATATTTAGCTATGATACATAGTATAAACACAAAAAAATGTACAATGTGCAATGTACTATACCAACCAAACAGAAACATGCATTGTACTAGTACACAAAGAAATTGCAGTATGCAATATAATTCACAGAACAAATAATAAATAAATCATGTAAAATCACAATAAATATTACAACATTGTGGCAAGCGAACAAAAAATATAAATGTATTTTAAACAGATTTTGGGAAACCAAATGTATGTCTTTTCTTATACGAATAAACCTTGAACTTGGTGACCTTGTTTCAACTAGTGACGCTGGTTGATTCAACCGTATGTGGCTTCAAAGACACCGTTTAAGAAGCGGAAAGACATTAGTAACACATTTAATGCAGGTTCACATGCGATATTCCCAGTGGATCGTAAAAAGAATGGCAGTAAAAATCATTTTAGCCACTCTTTGCTGACGTGATAGACCACGGAATCCATTCCTTACAAGAAAAGCTACAAAAAGCGCCCTTTATGTGAGAAAGCGATTTCTCCAGCAGTGAAAATAGTTGCCTGACAAGCCGAGTGACGCACAGAGGACTGATGCTTATTCATGAATGAAGGTTACGTAGCTCTTCGTCGTCACAGTAACGGCGTGATTTATGAAATGGCACATTTTCAGTACACACCACTTCGAATAGTTTTTCTTAGCACTAATTGTCTTTAGACTTCATTTGTTCTTAAAATTTATTTAATATTATATTTTTTAAAGAATTTAGTAGATGCTCGAAAATGTCGACACTTACAGAGCATGCGCAGTCGGCAGTGCGCTAAAGCTGTAATTGGCGCAAAAATACGAGTGTGTATTTTGTCAATTAGCAAAATAGGTAAGTACATGACAGTTTTCCTTTTGGTTTACGGCCAAAACACCACAATACATTAAATACTTTTAAACGAAATGTACTTTGTCAGACATTTAGTCGCAAAGGACAAGCACTTAGGCTACACAGTTGCTTTCTGTAACAATTGCTGCTGTGGAGAATGACGTCGCGATGAACGAAGTGTTAAATTGTGGAATTGAAATTAAGATACAATGTTTCTCAACAGATATAACCACAAGTATGCTCTCCTCATTACTGTTAAATTTGTCCTGACTTGAACTTTTAAGGTCCTGGCTGAGAGAAAAGGTGACCAGCTAAATCAGGCAAGAGTTACACAAAATTTGAAACATGGTTGCAAAAGTAAGATTCCAAACATGTGGATTAAATGCATTTTATTACCTTAACAGGTGTTAGTGGGAGAAAGAAACAGGACGAATAAGACATTTAACTCTGTTGAGGCATGTGAGTATCCACTAACAATTAAACTACAATTTATAGCTTTTCAGGTTTTTGTCCATCAGATTACATAATGGTTTGTTGCATTGCACTAGGTATATTAAGCTTGCATGCATATACAATTGAAGTCAAAAGTTTACATACACCTTGTAGAATCTGCAAAATGTTAATTATTTTACCAAAAATAAGAGTGATTATATAAAATGCATGTTATTTTTTATTTAGTACTGGCCTGAATAAGATATTTCACATAAAAGACATTTACATATGGTTACATACAGTTAAACTGCCTGCTGTTCTTCAGAAAAATCCTTCAGGTCCAACAAATTCTTTGGCATTTTTGTATATTTGAACTCTTTCCAACAATGACTGTATGATTTTGAGATCCATCTTTTCACTCTGAGGACAACTGAGGGACTCATATACAACTATTACAGAAGCTTCAAACGCTCACTGATGCTTGAGAAGGAAAAACAATGCATTAAGAGCTGGGGATTGAAAAATTTACAGGGTAAATTTGACTTATTTTGTCTTCTGGGAAACATGGGAAGTATCTTCTGCAGCTTCTGAAGGACAGTACTAAATGAAAAAAAAAAGATATTTAGGCAAAATTAGAAAAATGTTCACATTCTGTTCAAAAGTTTTCACCCCCTGCTCTTAATGCATAGTTTTTCCTTCTGGAGCATCAGTGAGCGTTTGAACCTTCTGTAATAGTTGCGTATGAGTCCTTTAAAAAAGATGGATCCCAAAATCATACACTTATTATTGAAAAGGGTTCAAATACACAAAAATGTTGAAAAACCAAAGAATTTGTGGGACCTGACGGATTTTTCTGAAGAGCAGCAGGTAGTTTGACAGTTCAGGACAAACAAGGGACTCATGAACAACTATCACTAAACAAAAAAAATAGAAATAAAAAAACAGCTGTGGATCATTCAGGTAACAACACAGTATTAAGAATCAAGAGTATGTAAACTTTTAAACAGGGTAATTTTTTATCAATTAAACTATTATTTTCTCTTGTGGGCTATATGGAAATGTCTTTAATGTGAAGTATCTTATTCAGGTCAGTACTAAATAAAAAATAACATGCAGATTTTGCAGATTCTGCAAGGTGTATGTCAACTTTTGACTTAAACTGTAGCCACAGATACACATTACGTTAATACATATTTAAATCTGGAATATATTTGGAATGTATGTCAAAAGTTTGGAATAGTTAAGATTTAAAAAAAATCACCAATGCTGCATTTATTTGATGAAAACTACAAAAAAAAAAAAACGGTCATGTGAAATACTACTACAATTTAAAACACCTGTTTCTATTTAAAGGGGTCATCAGATGCTAAGTTCACTTTTACATGTTGTTTGAACATTAATGTGTGTTGGCAGTGTATGTACAAATCTACCCTATAATGATAAATATCCATGCAGTGGTTTTTAATTAATCTGTAAAAATAATATTCTCTTTTTCTAATCGAGCCGTTCTCAGATGCCTGTCGTTGTGGCGTCACACCAACAGAGGCCACTCCCACGATAGTTGATTGACATGAGCGTCTTACCTAAGATCAGTTGTAACAGTCCGACCTCCATGTTTTGATGCCAGAGCAGGGATGTAAGTTAGACAAGAATTGAGCGATTGAGGTGTTGTGTTGCTGGATGTAATAATGAACGTAGTGGTCATCATTTACTCCCAACGTCTGAGCTGCTGAAGATGCAGTAGATTACGTTTGTTTGTGAAGGGAATGCGCCTCCCGATCTACATATATCCGTCTATGTTAGCGCGAATCAGTCATGATCCAGCTTCACTTACAGCAGAAGTGAGTATGAGGGTTTTTTTTTTATGAATCTTTGCGATCGCCTTTCCTAATAATGTGCTAGTTAGCAAGTTTAGCGGCTAAATGCAGCTAAAGTAAACAGGCTCGTCAATCCACAGAGAAAAGAGAGGGGCGGGGCGGGGCGAGCAGAGCTCATTTGCATTTAAAGCAGCCTCGACCAGAATGGGATGATTTTTGCAGAGCTGATTTTGGCAAGGTAAAAAGGGTGTTGTTTTACACTACCATTGAGAATTTATAACCAAAGTATATTATAGACTTTTCATTAAGACCCTAAAGAATCATATCAACTTGTGCAAAATAGGCATTCGATGACCCCTTTAAATGGATTTTAAAATGCAATTTATTCCTTTGATGGAAAACTTGAATTTTCATCATTACTCCAGTCTTCAGTGTCACGTGATCATTCAGAAATCATTTTAGAATGATTTGGTGCTCAAGAAACATTTATCATCATCATCAATGTTAAAAACAGCTCTGATGCACATTCAAAGAATCCTTTAAAAAAACCTAGCACCACTTCCAGCAAAATATTAAGTGGCACAACTGTTTATAATAAGAATTGGTAATATAACTTATGTGCTTTTTTGTTCCTCTTTGATTTTGTAGAAGAAATGGCTTCCCTCTCAACAATGAAGAATATTCCCATTGCTTTTAAAGCATCCAAGAAACACAAAAACAAGAAAATGAAAAAGGAAAAAAAGGATAAGAGCAAAAAGAGTGCGCCTGACTTCTTGTTTAATGATAGCTGCCATGAGGCAGTGTTTACACAAATGCAAGACACTATGAAAAGAAAAAAGCCAAAGAAGAAAAGCAAACTGAAGGAAGACTTCCAGCAACCTAAATTAAATAAACAGCCTAAACAACCCAAAGATACACACCGAATTCGGCCAGTTATCTGCATCTCCCCCGATCAGGAGATGCCACATTCAACTGAGAAAGAGTGTGACAGAAGCACGAAACGTAAAAAGAGAGTCATTTTCAACTTGCCACCTGAGCAGAGCCAAGCCTCAAAGACAAACGTTGAAGAATTCGGAAAGAAGCAGCTTGTCGGCGAAAGCAGCTTGGAATCCAACACAGCTGAGGAAATGAACAGCCAAGACCTGTTTATTACACAGAAATCATTCTTGGATCCATATGTGGAGATCTCCAGCGGCTCAAGCTGCAGCGAGGCCACTGTCGTGAAGGCGCTTGAGAACCATGCACAAAGGTCGAGAGCTGAAGCAACCACTCAAACCGAAAACTTCTTTACCTTCCCAGCACTCTCCACCTCTCTGAGCTTTCTACAGCAGCAGAACACGTCCGAAAGCACAGAGGAACCAGTAGACCTGAGCCTGCCGAACAGAACAAGACAACTGCACGGCCCAAAACAATCAACTGTAGATTCTGCGAAACCGCCCAAACTGAAGATATCAGACACATCGAGTGAAGACGGCGATACGGCGCCCAAGGCTAAAGGTGATCTGCTTCAGCTGAAGGTCATCCAGACTCGCTTGAATGAGTCTTTCTTTTTTAAGGTGAAGGGTGAAGATTCGCCAAAGCCCATGTGCCCTTTGATGAAACTCACAGAAAGTGTAGAGAAGAAAACAAAGAAGTAAAATCAGACTAAGCTAGGATGTTACAAATTCACGATGAAAAAAAGCAGTTCTGTGCACTTCCATGAAAAAGACAAAGCTTTGTTATCTGCAGTTTTATTCTATATTTTACATCGTTCGCTTTAATGTTTATTCAGTGTTCTTGAATAGGAATCTTCACTGTGTTTACAAAGCAAGCATCGTTCATAACATTTGTACAATTAAATTAGTCTCTTGTTATGTGGAAGACAATAAAACTACAGTCTTAATTGTGTCTAAACAGCTTAATTCCCATCCACTTCCAAAGGTGAAAGAAAACATACACTGGAATTGTTACTGGCAACAGCAGGCTATAAAAACACACGCTGCTTGCACTAGTGCAGCCTTGAGGGAAATTTTCATCCACGGTTGCTGAGTAAAACAGTCCAGACAATGATATCAGAGGGACAAGAACAGTCACTGTTGACAGGGAGAAAAACATAGTGGCAGAAAACAAATAATTTGCTTTTTAAACTCAAGATTCGGTGGGTTTTTCAGTCGAGCCGCTCTTACGGATCATTCTTGCATCTTGTGGGATCATGTTAGGAATACCATCAATGATGGGATATGCGATACCAAGCTCTTCGTTGATTAATTCGTTGCTCTTTTCGTCGTACCTTGAAAAAAATAAAAATCAGAAGTGAAGACATGTATTAGTATTTTTGATAATGATAATCTGAACAGTTCATGCATAAAAATACAGTTATTATAAAACCATACTAAATATATAGGATCTCCTTATATAAAGCAGAAAGTCTTTCAGATGTTTTGTAGCATTTTTGTAACTTTTTTTTGGAAATAGCTTTTAATATTAGTTTAATTGTTATGCAAAATTATAATATTATTTATGCATAATAAAAAAAGTAATAAATTATTAAAAATAGTAACTATGATGTAAAAGGTAAAAGTTGTAATGGAAATTATCAACTGCACTACCAGTCAAAAGTTTTTGAACAGTAAGATTATTAACAGTTTTTAAAGAAATTTTTTCTGCTCACCAAGCCTGTATTTATTTGATTCAAAGTACAGCAAAAAATGTACAAATCTGAAATATTTGTTTAAAAAAACTGTTTTCTATTTGAATATGTTTTAAGATGTAATTTATTCCAGTGATTACAAAGATTAATTTTAGCATCATTACTCCAGTCACATGATCCTTCAGATTTTTTTGTTTCTCAAAAAAAATAAATAAATAAATAAATTATATATATATATATACATATATATATATAATATTATTATATATAATGTAATGTTATAAAAACTTTTTATTTCAGATAAATGCTGATCTGTGGATCTTTCTATTCATCAAAGAAATCTGAAAAAATGTACTTAACCGTTTTAAATATTGATAATAATACTACTATTCTTGAACAGCAAATCAGAATATTAGACTGATTTCGGAAGGGTCACGTGACACTGAAGACTGGAGTAATAATGCTGAAAATATAGCTTTGATCACAGTAATAAATTACATTTTAAAACATAAAATAGAAAGCAGTTATTTTAAATAGTAAAAATATTTCACAATATTACTGATTTTTTTGTATTTTGGATCAAATAATTGCAGGCTTGGTGAGCAGAAGAGACTTTTAAAAACATTAAAAATCTTACTGTTCAAAAACTTTTGACTGGTAATGTATAACATCTGTTATATAACTACTGTACATCCCACCATAAGATAATAATATTATACATGATAAACAATCATACCTCAGGGTTTTTTTGGACAGTGGACACACAAGAAACTCAAGGAGGGACTCGTCAAACGGCTGACTCTCACTGCCCTTCACTCCATCGCTGCGGCTCCGCTGTTGTCCTCTGATTTTCACGGCGCTCACGGGACGCAAGAGTGGCAGGACGGTCACAGATCTCTGCACGCTAAAAACTCCAGTGGCAAGTGTCCTCAATGCATGAGACATATCCGAAGAGAGCTGTACAGCTAAAAACTAAACTTGTTTCACCCGTTTGACAGACGCTAATAGTGAACCGGAAGCGCTGAACCTGCACGTCTTCAAACGTGTCCCCTGATCTTTTACGTGCATGAGATGGTTCCGACGGCAAATTGCGCTATAGATTAGTTTTGTTTGAAAAGAAATGCAATTCATCAAAAAATATATGTTTTCAAAAACAAAAACACTCTTTAACAAAAAAAATCAAAGTAATAAAAATAATAATACGAAATGTAATAATACGAAAAATGTAAATTACTAATCTAAACTACTACTAGGCTATCACTACTAATAAAAATGTGACCCTAGACCACAAAACCAGTCATAAGGGTCAATTTTTTGAAAGTGAGATTTTTACATCATACGTGTTTTTATACATTTATAAAAAGACACATTTACATCACGTACATATTATATAACTGAAAGCCGAATAAATAAGCTTTCCATTAATGTATGGTTTGTTAGGATAGGACAATATTTGGCCAAGATAAAAATATTTGAAAATCTGAAATCTGAGGGTGCAAAAAAATCTAAATATTGAGAAATTATCTCAATAAATATCGCCATTAAACTTGTCCAAATGAAGTTCTTAGCAATGCACATTACTACTATTATTATTATTTTTTTTTTATATATTTAAGGTAGGAAATTTACAAAATATCTTCATGGAACATGATCTTTACCCTAATGATTTCTGGCATAAAAGAAAAATCGATCATTTTGACCCAGTGTATATACAGTGTATTTTTGGCTATTGCAAATATACCCGTGCTACTAAAGACTGATTTTGTGCTACAAGGTCACAAATAATAATATTTCAGCTGGCAGTGAGTCATTCATTTAGATTTAGAACTGTAGAATAATGACTGTTTTTTTTTTTTTGCGTCACACGCATTTTATTATTGTTATTACTAATAAATATTTGACATTTGTGACATTTTATGCCTCATAAACGAAATAATATCTTAAAAAACAGTGTGTGGCGCTCTTGCCTAACGTATTGTAAGATAGAAAACCAACCGGAGAAACTATTCATAAACAGCAGATGTCGCCAGTGAATTGTATGTTAAATATTTAAGCTACGAACTCTTGCATCTGTGAAAAACCCCCAGAAACAAACATAAAATATAGCTTTCAAGTTCTTGTTGTGAAACAAGCTGAGACTTAAATCATAGGCAGAAGCTTCCATGAGTGGAGAAACTCTCTGTGTAAACAAAATATCGTATAAAATATAGTGTAAACAAAAAGGTTGTATATTAGCCGTTTTGCTAGGCCTGTGATTTTGAGTGTCTCTCAGAAGCCTCATTCACACAAAAACAACAGACTCGAGCAAAAGTCAAGCATCTGACCAACCTTCTGACTTCCAGAGGTGGTTGGATCCTCCTCAAAACTGCCCTCTTGATTTGAGAGCTATTCTTGAAGAGTCTTCAGTGCAGCTCTGGTTATTCATCTAGCTGATTTTCTCAAGACTTGTCCAGAGTTTTATCAGGGGTTTATTCCTTTGGCATTTGTTGTTGAGGCTCTCGCTCAAGGCAGACAAGGTTTACTCGAGGATATGGAGGAGGCAGCATTGGCCATGCCATGTTTGCGTGTATTTCTTCTCTATAGCCATAGAAAGGCACACATTCCCCCAATATCCCTACACGGCCAAACTCAAAGCCGTTTCTTGTCAATATTTGTAGTTTTTGAGCTGATGGGGAGTGAAAGCTGGGAGGAAGTTTGTGAGCACCAAAGACCTCAATTCACTGACCTGCCAAGCATGTCAAATGAAACAAACCCGCTTCAGGCCAAAGACAGGACAGACGGCATTGTGGGTAGGTGTGCTGTTCGTTGCATTGAACAAATTGATTTCCTCAGCCATGTTAAATCTGACTATACCCGCTTGCTCTTCTGAAAATGTTTACTTCTGTGTTTGGGACAAGGAAAACAGAAAATAAATTGAAAATGAAGTTGAAAACGTGTTACTTGATTAAAAAAATCAAAGACAGCTCATGAATTCTAGGATATTCAAGGTTTGCTATGCAAAAAAATATAAATTACATTTACTTTGTTTGACTTTTATAGGTTGGTTAACCTTAATTACTGCTGAAATAATTCATTCCTTGTGTCCTCTATGGTTGGAAAATGTGTTGAATGCATAAAAAGAGACAAACCTTAAGTTAGTTATGCAAATGTCTGTCTGAGCCTAAGGGTTCTTGCCTTCGGCTGTGATTTTTATCTTCATATTAAACAGGGCCAACAATGTCTACTTGCAGATCTCCGGTGTGGTCTTTTTAACTAAAACAATTTGTTCTCTGTCAACTGATGGCAATTGGACAATTTCGCTATTACCTTCTGTTGCGATTTCCAGCCAGCATCCCTCAGAAATAGTTTCACAGTTGCTAGCGAATCCATTTAATCAAGCTTGAACTCTTTTCTGCTCCATTATCCACCACAGCAGGAATGCTGAGCAACATATGATTGTGTGAACTGTCATCATTTCCTTTTGTCTCAGTTTCCACTAATGCAGATGGTGCCAATAGCGAAATATATAAAATCGAATAGCAATATGCTTCTTGAAATGTCTGAGTGGACCAGATGGATAATTTCTCACCCGTGAAAGAGAATTAAAAACCATACGCTTTTACCTCATTTAATTCAGCAGCTGAATTTAAGGACTTCAAACCTCTTACAGAACTGTCTGTTCAACAGAAAACATCTTCGTTTACATTAAGAATACATGTTAAAACACAGGCCAATAAACAAACATTAAACCCAGAGTTTTCAGCCTCCTGGGAGTCAATTAAAACACTACATCGAGTCCATGAATAAGATTAAAAGTGTTCTTATGTTTTCACGCCATTTTGTACTAAATGAACATTTGCTAATGATCTGCTAAGGATTATATGAGGTAATAATGTTGGCTAATGTTCTTAACTAAAGTTACTATATAGTGTTTCTGAGAAAATACATTTTTATGCTCTTTTATATGGTTTCTAATGGTGGTTTGTTGGATCTCAGCTCCTGCTAATACAAATAGAGTCCAACTCAGGAAACACTTTTAAACTAAACAGCTTTCTGTTGATCAGCAAAGTGAATTCGCATGACCAACTTGAACCTGTTGTGAATACCCGTTGTTGTAATCTTTCGTTCTTACGTGAAATTCTCGATCGTGTTAATTAGAGACCAAGCACTGAAGCATTTACATTTGTTGGCGCTCTTATTCTTCTTGCCCTCTGGAAGTCTATGGCAGCACACAGAACTGCTTGTAGGAAAGTTGTAAAATTTGGCACAAAGATAGAGGACAGTCTCAACATTAACCATAGCAAGTTTAGAGTCTCTAACTCAGTTTTACATACATTCTAAATCATAAACATCTTAAAGACATCTATTAGATGTCTATTTGACATCTGATAGGAAACGTCCAATAGACGTATTGCAAATGAGCAAACTACGTCTTGCAGATCTCTTGCAGATGTCAAATAGACGTCTCGGAGATGTACATGTGCTATCAGGGTAGAGATGTGACATTTGAACCAAGGCATCGGAGCTTGTGTTAAGGGGTGTGCCTGATGAAGCCTCGAATCAAGACTTGTGTTTGTTAACGTAGAAATCACTAAACTAGTGACAAACGAAGCCTCACTTTCTCTCCAGTCCTGTGCGCGATTCACTTTGTGTGTCGTTTCGAACTCACAGATCTTACTTATTCATTTAAATTTTTTAAATACCCAGTCATACAGGTAATATGAGAAATACAAATAATTTCAGGAAAATTAAATATTTGCCATATGCACTTCATGTGTACATTATTCTTCTATTACATCATATAGATATTCATACTTGCATTTAATGCCACAGTTTAATGGGTAAATTAATTTTTCAGAGACAGAAATTCAACAAACAAACACACACTGTTAAACTTATATTTGTGCAGGTAATATGAGTCGATCTGTGGAATGTGTGGTGAATGTTTCGTCCGACGATGTTTCTTTCACAGGCTTTTGGCTTCTTTATTTTTTACAAACCACCAGATTGCACTGTTTTCGACACACTCGAAGCTTTGAATCTTTTCCGGAAACAGCGCTTCACGAGGCTTCATTTGGAGACCAAACATGGCCGACCTTATGGTCAAGTTATAAAGAAATGTTAAAAAATGCTAATAATGTTTGTTTACATCAGCCTATTGTAATGAAACTGGTCTTGATATATTCCTTGGATGATGCCGAGAAAATCGATATAAATTATGCCATAATTGGATGAACTTCCTGTCCACCATTTTGATTAATGTTGAAAACCTACTTTTTTAAACTCCTCTTAGACCGTTGGTCCGATCTTCACCAAATTTGACTCAGATCATCTCCAGACCATGCTGGCAAAAAGTTATGGATTTTGTGTCAATATACGAAACGGTTTTCATTTAACGCATCAACGAATTTGCTGGAAAGACTGCATCTGAGGCTATATCTCTATAAAGCTTTGACATATTGACACCAAACTTTGTATCTGCCATTGTCACCTCAAACAGAACACACCACATCAATTTGATAACAGCGCCACCTATTGTTCAAAAGTGATAAGCCATTAAATCATATTATTAATGGTTATATTTACAATTGTTCAACCATTTTGACTAAACTCATCTTAAAATGGCTTCAGTTATTCATTGCTGCAGTTTGTCTGATGCTTGCTTCTGTAATGCTTGGCTGCTTGCAGCTACATTTCCTATTTGCCGAACGACAGTACATGTGACAGCCTCTTACGATATACGAAACAATCAACCTAGCAACACAACGAACACTGCAACAATATTGAGATAAACCAATTTTCCTCATGTTCAGTGTTCTAATTGCTTTCTCAAGCACTAACAGATAGTGGAAGGTCCTTAGGAGAATACAGTAATTTAATAAACTCAGAGGGTTTGGCTTCTCAGTCTGTGGGATTATGAGGTTCAGAAGTGCTAACCCAACACTTTCCAGGCCTGATAACAAGCTCTCGAAAAGCTCTGGGCTTCTCACACTTCTAATACTCTCATCAATGAGACAGTGAAGCGGGGACAGTTCCGCCTTAATACCTTTGATTAATGATCATGGGCAGAATTTATACTGCTAAATTAATTCTTCTGGTTACTCAGCAGTAAAATACAGCAGGACAGGGAGAGGATTTTCCACTGTGTCATCATCAAGGCCATACATTATGGTTTGTAGTCACGACAGACTGCAATGATATTGTTTTACAGCTTTACAGTCTAAAAATGTTGATTAATAGAATAGTAAACCTCTTGTTCCCTCACAAATATGAAAAAATTTAAAAGCACCAAACTGCATTCACTCATATCATTCATATGTTTTTTTTTAACATTATTGTGTTCCATTTCCACTCCAGGCTGAGAAGCTCTTAAAATATATCCAACCATTTTGTTTCCCAACATAAAAGATGTTAAAGGAGAAGTCCACTTCCAAAACAAAGATTCACATATAATGTACTCACCCCCTTGTCATCCAAGATGTTCATGTCTTTCTTTCTGCAGTCGTAAAGAAATTAGGTTTTTAGAGGAAAATATTTCAGCATTTTTCTCCATATAATGGACTGATATGGTGCCCCGATTCTAAACTTCCAAAAGGCAGTTTAAATGCAGCTTCAAACGATCCCAAATGCGGTTGTAAGCGATCCCAGTCGAGGAAGAAGGATCTTATCTAGTGAAACAATCCATTATTTTTTATCAAAAAAAGTACAATTGAAATACTTTTTATTCTCAAACGCTTGTCTTGCCTTTCTCTCCCTGAACTCTGTGTATTCTGACTCAAGACAGTTAGGGTATGTCGAAAAACTCCAGTCGTATTTTCTCCCTCAACTTCAAAAATCATTTCAAAATCATCCTACATCGCTGCAGAAGTACCGACCCAGTCTTTGCAACGTGAACATGCAAAGAAGATCAAACACTTAACAAAAAAGGTAAAACAACAATATAGGACAATTTTGAAGTTGAGAGAGAACATGAGGTGGGAGTTTTTGACATACCCTAACTGTCATGAACCGGAACAAAAACAGTCCAAGCAGAGTAAGACAAGAGGACCGTTTGGCTTTAAAATGAGCATTTGGCTCTTTCTTTCTTTTACGACTGAAGAAAGAAAGACATGAACATCTTGGATAACAAGAGGGTGAGTAAATTACTTCTAAACTGTTGTTCTGGAAGTGGAGTTCTCCTTTAATTTTGCCCCTCAGAAGGTCAGTCGAAATAGGAGTTTTATCATCTCAGGAGGAAAACTGTATATCAGACAGGTGCGGACGTGCAGAAATAGAAGGAAGATGAGAAACTGTTTCATATGATCCGTCTCAGCGTGGATGTGTTTCTTCGTTTTGTTTTTAAAATCAATACAAGCAATTTCAAGGATGCAGGTATACTGGAGACTTCCTGACAAATGCACTTCTAAAACTCATTTAGATTTCCCATCTCAGGGGATGTAGCTTTTGCAAGTTGCTTTTCCAAGAGATTGTCAAGAAGATGCTTAGAGTTTGTGAATTGTTTAAACACCGAAAATAAATAAAACACTTCAGTGGTTTAAATATAACAAACAACAATCCCTGTCTTTGGGGTTTCTAACCATTCCAATGTTTTCCGCCCTTTATTTTTATCTAGGAAACAGAAATGACAGAACGACTTCTGAAACTGTTGTTCCTTGTTAAAGCAACGTGTGTGTCTGTGTTTGAGAGATTTGAGGGATTTGGATAGCTCAGAGCTCTGTGAGGATGTCAAGTGTTGCTGACTTTGATTAAAATGATGGTTTTGTCCCACAGGAGATGAGAAGACAGAAAATAAGAGATTTTTCCACAAGCAGAAATGAATTTGACTCAACTGAGAATGTGGAGCTTTAATTTTGGTGAATGGCAGAACTTTCTTTATATGAACAGAGAAACTGTATGAACTTTGATGTTTCAATCAGCTTTAGATGGTTAATTTAGATGGTCAAATATAAAATTCAAGAATGATGAGTTAAAAGTCTTTATTATTTTTTTTAGAAAGACTATTTACATTTATAAAATATTTTTCCCACATCAAATAATCACAATCATCATTCACAAACCTGAGAAAAAAACGTTTTAAATTTGTGCTACACAGTAGCAAAACTACTAAATGCTTAAATACACATGAGCCAATCATACAGCAGGACATTTAAAGAGACAGTTCACTGAAAAAATGAAAGAGGTGAATAAATAATGACAGAGTTTTCATTTTTGGGTGAACTATTCCTTTAAGCAGCAGTGTCTCTTTGACCAAAATTAAATGTTTGACACATGTTCCATGTTGGTTTTGAGGTCCGACACAAAACATTAAGATGTTTACAGTGTTAAATAACAGAACAGCACCCTTCCCAATGTGTAAAGGGACACTGTATCTCAGTCCACTACATATCCAGTGATACGTCCCGTAAGACACCATGCCTATAGAACTTTCCCAGGCAACACGTTTGTAATTGTCCATTTTTGGCTGCTGCATTGTTGAAGAGCGAGCTGATATCCATGATCCACTTCGGCACTTTCCACCAATTCCAGACAACGCTTCGACTTTCTATTCTGAATGGAGCCTCCCTGCAAGACACAACACACATCAAAATGAGAGAACAATGACATAAAATGACATTTCTCCTCAGAAAATGAGGTAATGTTATTCATGAATCTTAAAATCCCTGTGTCCTTCTAATGCCAAATCCAAGTGAGAAATCAAAGTGACACTTACACCTGAAGAAACACTTCTTTCACTTAGTAAATACAGTATGAAATACACCACCAAAGCCCAAAGCCTTTCAGAACAATGTCAAAAGGAAAGTGATGTTCCTGAAGTGGTTGCTTCTGAAGAAGAGCCTGAAGGATTCAGAGTCTTACAGTGTTGAAGGAAGCTCCGGAGACAGGTGAAACATGAAAGAGGAGGCCGCAGGCAAAGTGTCGCCCTCGTCCAATCATCTGCCACCGTATGAAATCCAGGGTGTATGAAACGCCAAATGTCTCGCTACACAGGCTAAATCATTTACTGAAGATGCACAGTTGGAATATTCGTATTACTTTTATGGCTCTTTTCACTTTTCATGGCTGCAACATTAGCATTTGAAAACAAATAAGAATACCTTAATACAGTAGCAAGTGATCAGGTGGCAATTTAGAACATTAATAATAATAATAAATGTTTTTTGAGAAGCAAATCAGAATATTACAATGATTTCTGAAGGATCATGTCACATTGAAGTAATGATGCTGAAAATTCAGCTTTGAAATCAGAAATAAATTACATTTTAAAATATATTAAAATAGAAAACAGTTATTTTAAATAGCAAAAATATTCCAAAATTTTACTGTCTTTGCCGTACTTTGGAACGAATTAATGCAGGCTTGGTGAGAAGAAATAGCTTATTTTAAAATATTTAAAAGCTTACTGTTCAAAAACTTTTGACTGGTTGTGCAAGTGCATATAGTCATTAGTGAGTCAAAAAAACTTTAAACCCATGTATTAAATTTACATCAGTAACCAAGATCACACTAGAACACTATATAGCCCATGTTTTGCACAGGCAAAACGCACACATTTCCTTCAGGTCCTTCATGTAAAAAACTAATTTTTCTTCATCTAGCTAGTTAGAGATTTCAAATAGCCATATGTTTATTAAATGCAGAGCCAGTGAATCATACAGAATGCCTCCTCTCATTACAATTTACATGAGTGACTCATGAGGCATATCCTGTAATTATGTAAAACAAAATTGTGTTTTGAATAAAACAGAAAGAATTCATCATGTACAAGGCTGTTGCTTGGATGTAATTATCTATACCACTGACCTCTGAGCATTAGTTAAATGTTTGTGTGATTGCTTAACCTGTTCAGCTCAGTAAAGTGATACCCGCAGTCTGGGTTCCCACATCTTGGTCAACTTCTAATTCAAGGACCTTTTAAGGACTTTTCAGGTTCAGTACTCTCAAATTCAAGGACTTAATGTGGGGACACATTTCAAGTGAGAGCAAGGTTACATCGTGTTACCTTGTAAAATACATTGTTACAGTTTTCATGTGTCAAACAAAAGCATTTTTTTTTTTGCATTTATTTTTGGCCATATGACAGACATCTGATATTCTATTTGTCGTATTTCTGTTTTGCATAAAACTGAAGAATATTCGGCTCTGCACCTGGCTAAGTGATGGTCCTTTGGATCTCTGGCAAGCCATTTTCTGTAATCTACTTGGGTGAGCCACATGTCTTGAAACTTGCATTTTCCAGGCATCACGTTTTAGCGGATTCAGCCTAAGATTTTCACACTGAGGACAACTGAGGGACTCATATGCAACTATTACAAAAGGTTCAAACACTCACTAATGCTTCAAATGGAAACAATGCATTAAGAGCCGGGGGGTGAAAACTTTTTGAATTTGAAGATCAGGGTAAAATCATACAATCATTATTGGAAAGGGTTCAAATACACAAAAATGCTGAAAAAACAAAGAATTTGTGGGACCTGAAGAATTTTTCAGCTGACAGTTTAACTGTTTAGGACAAACAAGAGACTCATGAACAACTATCATTCAGGTAACAACACAGTATTAAGAATCAAGTGTATGTAAACTTTTGAACAGGGTCATTTTTATAAATTCAACTACTGTTTTCTCTTGTGGACTATATGTAAACATCTTTTATGTAAAATATCTTATTCAGGTCAGTGCTAAATAAAAAATAACATGTATTTTCTATGATCCCTCTTATTTTGGTAAAAGTTACCATTTTGCAGATTCTCCAATGTGTATGTAAACTTATGACCTCAGCTGTAATTTTTGGTGGTTATGTACATTATAAACCAGGTATTATTAAGACCTCAGTAATTACAAAATAGTCTGGCATGCATTACACGACAGGAACACGGCATCTGCTTCAATAATGTTCTGTTCCAAATCAGCCTCCTTAAAATAATAAAATCACCGATGTGCCAAATCACGTGGTGCCAAACGCCCTAAAGAGCTAAATAATATATTTTAGCTGGGTGCATATGTCAGGTAAGCTTAACGGAGAATTTATTCACAACCTGCCAAGTGGTATCCTGGTTACAGACTGAAAAGCAGACAATGTGAGTCGATAAAGACTTAATTAAAGCCATTTCTGAGGCTCTCCTATGAGGTAAGAGCCAGATCACTCTTTCACTGGCTTTGTCATCAAATATTCATCGCACCTAAAAGGCCACAATGGATTCAGCCCACCTGATTCCATTTTAAACAACCTGAAGAAAAAAGGTGGCTGCCTTTATCCCGTGCGAGACATTAAACAGCATCCCAAGGGGTTCTGTGTGAGAATTGATATCGTTCATACTCTTACACTTTTCCTGATAGCACATGTTTGTTCATCTACTTTGACATCTCTCCCAAGGGGGCAGCATTACCCTTTCCTAATAACCTGTTCTGACATTTCCAGCACACTTCAGCTAAACCTTTTAGACGATACCGCCTGCTGTGACATATATTAATTCACCTGCCTTTTAATAGAGACGCATATATTACGTGCGGATGAAATCAAGATGTCTGCTACAATCCAGAATTGAATTAAGAGAGCTTTACGGCACACACACACACACACACACACGACTCACACCTCTGAATTATTAATGCTCGATATCCAGAAAGTGTCCACGGCAGTCGCACAGCCGGAGGGCTAACAGATGCTGCAAATTGACAGCAAATTTTAAGGAGAAAGTTTTTAACTAGTACTTCAATGATGCCAGAACTTGTTCGAAAAAGGGAACGATTTTGACATCGGCTTTAATTGAGCTGTGCAGTAAAGGATGTCTGTGTAATGAGGATTGTGTAGGCCTACTATGGAAAAGTAAAGCTCTTTATGACCAGGATTATTATAGCTTATTAAAACTACAACTAAAACCTTAAAAATACATTAACTTAAACCTATTTTATTTCAGCTAGTTGCTAAGGCAACATGTTTCATTTTCATGTAATTTGATGTACTAAACAGGGGAGTTTCCTCCGAGGAGGCAAGGGAGGCAGTGTCTCCTCAAAATATTGGATGAGAAAACAATGCATGGTACAAAAAAAAAAAATCGCCAATATTTCAAAATATAACATTAAAAAGTGTATAAATCACTTGTTTTTCCAAAGAAACACTGTCCAACAGTAAAACCAGCAGGTAAAGTTACAGTGGGAGTCTGTGTCTCTCTCGCCTCCCCTGAGCCCACTGGGGTTTAACAGACCCCCTAAAGCGTGGGTTGGGTTTGGTGGGGGGTAATTGAAAATGAACGAAGGCATTTTGGTGCCATGTTAAAAAATAAAAAACATCTAAGATTACGAGATTAAAGTCGTAATATTTCAAGAATAAAGTTGAAATATTATGAGAAAAAAGTCGAAATATTTCAAGAATAATGTCGAAATGTTTTGAGAATAAAGTCAAAATACTATGACAATAAAGACAAAATATTATGAGAATAAAGTCGAAATACTGCGACAATAAAGTAAAAAAATTACGAGAATAAAGTGAAAATATTGAGAATATAGTCGAAATACTACAAGAAAAAAGCTGAAATATTATGAGAATAAAGTAAAAATATTCAGAGACTAAATTCAAAATACTACGACAATAAAGTCAAATTATTTCAAGAATAAAGTCGAAATAATATGAGAATAAATTCTAAATATTTCGAGAATAATGACGAAATGTTTTGAGAATAAAGTCAAAATATTTTGAGAATAAAGTCGAAATAATACGAGAATAAATTCTAAATATTTCGAGAATAATATCGAAATGTTTCAGGAATAAAGTCAAATTGTTTTGAGAATTTAAATCATAAAAATTAAAGTAAAATTAAAATATTTTGAGATTATAGCCTACATTGCACATGCAAATGGCCCAGATTGAGAGCACCAGCAGAAGTTGCCAGACCAGCAGAGTTTATTTTGAATTCTCGTAGTATTTTGACTTTATTCTCGTAATTTCAACTTTATTTTCAAAGTATTTCGACTTTATTCTCGTAGTATTTTGACTTTATTCTTAAAGTATTTTGACTTTATTCCCTTAATTTCGACTTTGTTCTTGAAATTTTTTGACTTTACTCTTGTAATTTCAACTTAATTTTAGAAGTATTTCGACTTTACTCTCGTAATTTTGACTTTATTCTCGTAGTATTTTGACTTTATTCCCATAATTTCTACTTTATTCTTGAAGTATTTTGACTTTATTCTCGTAAAAATGCTGTCGTAGATTCATATTTGGCTTTAATAAATAGAATCTTGATTACACTGTTAATGTAAAACTATAAAATAGAAATGTTTATTTATTTTGATAGTGAAAGTAACGTTTGTTTGACCAAGAAATGGGACATGAATTTACATTAAAAAAAAAAATCCTCCTCATTTCAGAACACCACCACACACCACTGGTACCAAAATAACTTAAACGAAAACAAAAATTACAGATATATTTAAAAAAATAAAATAAATAAAAAACTAAATTACAAAAACTTGATACTAAATATAACATACTAAAAACACTAAATATAAAAAAAAAAAACTTATTTAAAAAAATATATATAAAAAAAATCCATATTAGCATCGCAGTGATACTAAAACACTGTTTATGACACTTAATTTAAAAAATGGAGCAGCCAGCAAAAACTGACCACCGCAATATCATACTTATTTAGATGTAGGGCACCAAATAACCCAAACCCAGCATAAAAAATGTTTTGAGCACATGATTGATTGTTTCCCATGAATGTATACCTGAGTAAAGAGCCAGGAGAGCTTCATGTGCTTGTTGCTGGCGTAGCTGCATTCCAGCAGTCGCGGCCGGCCGTTCACGTCCACCAGGCACTTGTTGTCATCGTCGTCAATGGTCGGACTCAAGCCTCCGACATGCAGCTGCTGAGAGCTTGTGTAGTACACATTCTAAAACAACAGAGAGAAAAGCCAGGTTAAATGATATTTATAATATCTATGTGGATAACCAGACGTTTGGACACAAGAAATGTTTCTTGAGCAGCAAATCAGCATATTAGAATGATTTCTGAAGGATCATGTGACAGTGAAGACCTAAATTAGGAAATCAGAAAGAAAGAAATGATTATATGAATACTTTAATTTGTCAATAAAGCACAAAAATGTCATGCACTGAAGCATAGGCCTTATATATCCCACAATAACGAAGTTGTAATGTCATGACATTAACTTTTATCATTCTGATGCATTCACTTGGGCCGCCTGAATGTCTGTTTGGACAGCGCGTGTTATTTAGCTCTGTATTAGCCAGCCAATAAAATGAATTATTCATGTTTAATAATTGTGTCTTTCCCGTGAAAGCTCTAAGACGATGTGGCTCAGTTCCAAATCCCAGTGTTGATACCTAGTATTGCATCTTAATGGGCTCAAGGGGGAAGCATAACTTCTTCTTATCGACTCACTCTCATTTGTTAATTTCATAGCCACCATTCAAACATGGGCTGAATGCCAATCGGCTACTTCTACAAAGTAATCAAAGTGTGTGTACAAGGAAAAGTACATACTTTTAAGGAAGTAGAAATTAAGTCAGTAACGGGACATTTAACAACTGCACTTTGATTCATGCTCTGTTTGTTTCTATGTAAGTGTTAACACTTAGCTATATAAATTGCTATATAAACAAACTGTTACTTCACTTTTAGGTTACATTTAAAAGCTGGAGTCACAAATTTCTTTTGAATTGTGCAAGGGCTTGTGGCTAATATGCATGAACCGATGCATACTCCACTAGAAATAATAACACCTTCAGGGAACAATATTTGTTACCTACAAAGATTTAGCAAGCACTAATCTTAATTTGCTTACAATAGCTACAGTATTTCTGATGCTTTGTGAACTTAAAAGTTCTGTTTACAGAAATTATATAAAATATGTTCTATAATAACAACAACAACAATAATATAGTTATACATTATTTTGCATATAATATGATAGCATATATAAAACTAAATATTTATATTAAAAAAATAAAGTACACACACAGTAATATAAAACATAAAAAATTAATTCATGTAATTAATTAATTTTAATATACAAATTTAAAAATCAAACCATTCTAAAAACATGTACGAAAGAATAAACCAATATATATTTATTATATGTATTATATGTAAAAGGTAGAAATATATCATTAAAAAATTCTATACATTTTCATATAAAATTACAAAATCAAAGAATAAATAAATAAATAAAAAATATTTACTTATTATATAATATAAATAATTATATATATATATATATATATATATATATACACACACACACACACATACACATATATATCAAACCATTCTAAACATGAAAGAATTAATAAAAAAATATTATCTATTATATATTCAGTATGTAATATAAAAAGCAAAAATATATAATTAATTAATAATAATTAACATAACTAACATAAATAACATTTTCATATAAAAATTACAAAATTAATGAATGACTGAACAAACAAACTTATTTACTTATTATATAAAACAAATAATTAAATATTTATATACATAAATATAGTTAATAATAATAATAATTTGAATATAAAAATACTAAATTATATATATATATATATATATATATAACTAATAATTTATAATAACAATAATAATAATTAATTTGAATATAAAAAATACTAAATCAAACCATTCTAAAAACATGTATGAAAGAATAAATAAATATTTATTATATAATATAGAAAGTAAAAATATATAATTAATAAATATATAAAATATATACATTTTCACATAAAAATTACAAAATGAATGAATTAATTAATATTTATTATATGATAGAAAAAAATTACAAAATCAAACCATTCTAAAAACACTTATGAATGAATAAATAAATAAACACATATATAATACACACAAATATATATATATATATATATATATATATTAGATAGATAGACAGATACAGTTAATAAATTAACTAATAATTTCTGATTTATAATAATAATAATAATTACAAATCAAACCATTCTAAAAATACTTATGAATGAATGAACAAATAAATAATTAAATAAATATAATAATATAATTGTAATAATAGTGTATGTGTGTAGAGATATATATATATATATATATATATATATATAAACGACAAAATCGAACCATTCTAAAAACGCTTATGAATAAATAAATATATATAAATATATAAAAAATACCAAAATATAAAAATATTATAACAATATTCTAATATTCTGGCTACTGTTAATTTTAGCTTAAACTAAATGAATTTATTCCCATTTACTTTAGATTAACATTGTTTGCTGGCATGAGACAAATAAAAAGAAAATAAATAGCAAAGCCTCTGATATTCAACATTTGCTTTGAATCACTAATGGATATTTTGTTGGACCAAGTCCTAAATCAATAGCCCTCATACTTTAATCCCTCGCCTTTCTGAAAAACAAGCACTTTCAGAAAGAATTCATTTCATGCAATATGCCCACATTTTTTTTCAGGGTCTGGATGGATTGATATTTCACTTCAAAAGCCTGAGCCTGGAGAAGTGCTAACAGTATTATCGATCAGATAGCTCATGCAGCGCATCACAAAAATGCATATTCTCTCAAATACATAGATTAAACTGGTTGTATACCGTCTGGAGCGATTTCTGGCTATCCAAAAGTTGTGTTACAATCCGTTCTGCAATATCTGATACAGAACTAGGCATTCTCCTCTTCTCCAGGTCCAAATCAATTCTGATCTCGGGTATCGTTTGGGACCTACCATGCTTTCCACTGAGACTGATTACATGTGTCAGAATACCGCGGTGCACCTGAGCCTACAGTAAAATCAAATCAAATTGTTTGACTTTTGGAACGGCACCAATGCAAAACTGCTCAAAGTTTTGTGAGGCACCTTGAAATGAAAATCTCTGTGAACACAAAGGCTGAACAGACAGCGAGTGCATCTCCACGGACACATAAAACAACTAATCATTCATTCACAATGGAAACAATGCACGTCCTTCGGGATCCTTTGATGAGGACTGGAACTGTGACGGGAAGGGAAGGAGGGCTAAAATGGGACGGAATAATATAAGAGAGAAGAAAAATAAGGATTCAGCTTGCTAGGGACTCATTTAGCACTGTTTCTGCTTCTAGAGAGATTTATGGCTGTTGTATGGGTACAATGTTCCTTTTGCCCAATGAATGGGAGATACACACTGAAAGAAAGAGCGAGTGTGTCTATGCTCCATTTCCAACATGATCAAATCCCCCAGCGACTGCCACGGTGTTAATGCGCTTAGCTGAGGTATTGTCTAACGGCCCATTAAAGATAAAACAAATCCAGCACCACGAGTACAGAGACGCCGATATGCTCATACCACTCGCATCCTATCAGAATGACTGAAGACGGTTTTAGTGTGCAAATAGACATAAGATGCACTGTAAATGATGCAATAAAATTCTGGCTGGTATATATATATATATTAAGGCTGTCAGTCGATTACAATTTTTAATCAAATTAATTACATGATGTTTTGATTAATTAATCTAATTAATCGAACAAATTTGGCCGAGAAATATCATTTGAAGTCATTGCTGTGTAAAGCATTAAACAGACATTACAAAAAGTAGCTTTAGGAAGAAATTATTTGTTTAATAAAATGTATTTTATTTGATTCAAAATAGAATTTTTACACATAAATATTTAGGCTGCAAATGTAAACTATGGAAAAGAAGATCATTTGACAAACATTTCAGGATTTTTTTTTTTGTTCATATGATGTAAGTCATGGTAACCAATACATCTTTGTTACCAATAGTCTTCAAAATACCTTTTTTCATGTTCCACAAAAGAAAGGTTTGAAACGACATGAGGGTGAGTAAATGAGGGCAGATTTAAACTATCCCTTTAATGTTTTATTTTTCTTCTTCTTCTTCTTTTTTAAATTTTTTTATTATTATTATTTTTTAATGAAATGATACTCCAAATAAGAAACTAAATTTCGTTCAGGAATCAAGTAAATGGCTCTCTTTATGAATGGGCTTTTAAATCATTGGTTCACGAGTTCGCTCAAAAGGCGGATTTGTTCAGAAACTAAACACTCAGAGATGCGCAACAATTCTGCTGTGGCTTCAAAGGTAATATATTCTCTGCAAAATTTAGCAAAAACACATAATATTGTGTTTAAAATCTAACACAATATCAACTTCTTATTTACTGAACTGTTGTATAAATTATTAAAGTTATAGCTCACCCACCCAAAAATGACAATTGTGTCATCATTTATTAATACTCATGGTCCGAAAGAGTATATGTAATAAATTTAATCAAACAAAATATTTCTAGCTGAAGCTACTTTTTGTAATGTCTGTTTGATGCTTTACACAACAATGACTTTAAGTTATCTTTTGGGCGTAACTTCTCAGCTGAATTTGATGTGTGATTAATTTGCAATTATCATGTAATTAATTAGATTAAAAAATTTAAATCGCTTACCAGCCCTAATATATATTTTAATAAATCTACATATAAAAAGAATTATAATATTTAATCAATCAATCATTTTTTCTAATATTTATATATAACTAAATATAAAGTATAAAATTGAGTATATAATTGCTACAGTCATTTTAATAAAATATAGACATAAAAATAATTATTTTATATACCTATTATATCTATCCATCCTCTGTAGGGTCATGGGAATTACATAAAATATTATTATTATTATTATTATTATTATTATTATTATTAACAACAACAACAACAACAAACAATTTTATATATGATATTTCATAAAATAAAAGAATATATATATATATGTATATATAGTAATTTTAATAAGATAAATATACCAACAATTATTGCATAGATTTATAAAATAAAATTTATAAAATAGTAATAATATCTAAATATAATTTTTTTAATAGAAATTTTATATTTCATTTTCATTTTATTTATATAATAAATAAATAAATAAATAAATACACAAATATTTTTATAACATTTATATATAATTATATAGAGAGCATAAAGAGTATAAAATTACTATATAGTAAATTAAATAGTATATAGATCTAAAAAGATTTTATATACCTATTATATCTATCCATTGTCTGTAGGGTCATGGGAATTATATAAAATATTTTTTATTATACTAATAATAACAATAATAACGATATGTAATAAAATAAAAAAAGTATGTAAAAAAAAGTTTATTACACACACACACACACATAGATAGATAGATAGACAGATAGATAGATAGACAGATAGATAGATAGATAGATAGATAGATAGATAGATAGATAGATAGATAGATAGATAGATAGCATAAAAGAGGACGATGGTACAAGAGGAACACCAAATTTTTGTTTTAAGTGTGAAAATATAGCAGAAGTAACACCAACATTCAAAAAAAAATTTACTTGTGACAAGGCTCCTGAAATAATCAAGTCTTCACTTTAAGTTTTCATTTAGTGAATTTTTGCTAAAAGAGCAGGAGAAATATCATGCAAGTGTCTCAGAGCCGGCAAAGGCTATGAAAAGAGTGACATTTTATCTCACAGAGTACGACACAGCCTGCA